>JANAVB010011199.1:29476516-29499016 GCA_029216955.1 Iris pallida | reverse complement strand
AGTCCTACGTATTTTGGGATGGAGGCGTTACATATTTTTGTGGTGGCCCATGCAGGTCGAATAAATTATTTGGTTACTTAACTGTACGAAGCAAGCCTGCATATAGGATTAGAGTCTAGGATCTCATCCACATGCTTGATCTCCATCCTTGATTCTATTTTTGAACTCTCGCTTGACTGTCTTGATTTGCATCTTGTTTGATCTCTTTCTACCGTAATTTTTATCTTTTCCATCGTGCTTGATAGAGGTTAGAAGATGACTCATACTAAGGTATATATGTTCTATTGTTCAAATACCTTATTAGTCGAACTCTTGTAAGTTGGGTAGAATGCCTTACCACCTAGCATTCCCTTTATCTTTGTGACTCATTAAAGAGAATACTAAGAGGATTACCTAGACTATAGAGCTTAGAGGTCCATACCCTATTTTGGTCGAGCAAAGCTTTAGACAAGAAGACGGTATGATAATTGTAGAGGCACAAACACCTGACAATACTTAGATTCTCAAGGAACTTTAACTATTTATACTTTTCTTCAAACAATCTCACGTACATATATTTTTGGACTATCTTGACTGATGCTGCTATACCCTAGCTTTATAAGCTTATTCTTTATCGAGCTTATTCAAGAAATATGTTTATTAGGGACGCCCACTAACATATTATCTAATTAGAATTGGTGTATTATGGTCTGATCAACCTTAGTGCACTTGGTTTGCTTTCATATGATGTAACACATGGATTGTGATATAATTGACAAATATACTTGTCTCTAGGATCTCATCCGCAACTGCCTTGACAACTCTCCTTAAATTATTCAATCGCCTTTGGAACCCGTATTCGTCTTCGATCCCTCTCCTTTGAACTCTTTATAGTTTTTTGCTTTACTTATTTTAAAAAAATGAATGATCGTATTTGAGAAAGATAGACACATAATGTCTCCCTTAGTTCGCCATACCACCTATGGCCATGAAAGTTATATATAAACAATTGTTTCCATCTATTCGAAATCAAAAAACGATCTTCAAACTTGATTATATCTACTGTATCACGTTATCTATTACAGCGTGCATTATTTGTTTATAATCAAAGGTGAGGGTACGATATCACAACTAGATTTTTTTCTAACTTCATTAATCATTGAATCGTGTCTTAGTTTAATTTCGAAAAGAAATTATTGAAATGTATAGGTTGTAAGCCCCGCTAAATTTTACGATTTACTAGGATTACCAATTGATTAGGATAAGTTTATGATGATAAATCAGTGCCTCACGAACACCCACTTTCTATTTAGATCATTTGATGTCATTATACCGTCACATTGATATTAGAAGCGCAATACTAGTTGTCAACTTCCAAAAAAATTCATATGCAAGACCTAGACGAGTCCACCTTCATTTAGGCATATCATGTCCCACTCAAACATGTCCCCTTGTACTCCATTTTCATAGTACGACTTTTGGGTCAAAAAGGCTAACTATAACCCTTACCGTAATACTGTTGTACTTTACGACTTCAATTAGAGATCCAACATCGACTCATATCTTTCAACCCAATATATGGTTGTGATCTACTTGAATCCCACTATGCACATGCCACTAGTGTGCCAGTCAATAGAGTTCACATGTGCTATATACACAAAAATCATATAAGGCACATTTTTGGCTTAAGGAACCTAGTTAACCAATCCGACTGGCAATGGCCCAACCACTTGAGTGTGTACCTATTCTAGATTACTCTAACCTAATAGGAATAGTTTAGCTTGATTTTGTGGGATCTTGTCCAGCTAATGTAGATTAAAACCCAAGATTCATTCAATAATGATTGATGTTCAATTAGGGAACCTATTAAAACTCAGTTAAATCCATCCATGCATATCGCCATATTTGGACTATAAAACCAAACCTTATGAAATAGGTCCTACACATATATATAGTCCCTATCACTTCGTCCACTAATCCTTCTTCCATAAATCCCTTAACCGTATATCTTCGGTGTTATGCGATGAATTTGTACCAACTTGTTTTCGGTTATACTTGGCCAAACCTCGCATACTGTCTTGACGAAACATGGTCCATATATGAGTAATGTTAAATAAGTAATACCTTTGCTTCCTTTAGAGATAGTGACTACGATCAAAAGTACCTCATATTCTCATACACCTCCTTGAAATTTAACCTTTTTAGAAGTCTATTATTGTGCTTTCCATGATTAACCAATTTCTGTAAGTTGGGTAGAACTCTCAACTCAATGTACTCCATCTCTTAGAGTGGGATGCCAAATTTGGATTCCATTCGTAACCGTTCTTCCATCTGTTTGGAAGTTGTGATACGATCTTCGTATTGTATTTTATATCCCTTTTCTCGTGTGTTTAGATAACCGTAGTAAAAGATCAAATCTTGATTATTCAAATTTTGTTCTATCATAGAATCATTTTTTAGTTTCGAGAACAGAATTCCTAAAGTGTATAGGCAAGCCTCGCTGAGAATTAGCAAATGATTGGGATAGATTAGTTCTAATTGAACTAATAAAACAGTGGTTCATAACGTCCACTCTTATTTGTATCAATTGAGACCCTCTACAGTGACTTTGATATTTGGAGCACAACACAAGCCTTTTCTTCCAACAAATTTCACACTTATGAACTAGAAGAGCCACTCTACCCACATGATATATATGTCCCACACAAACACACCTTCATGTGCTCCATTTCAATTACACCATAGGTATGACATATTTCCCTTAGAACAACAATGGATGCCGATTTTTGTTCCATTTGATTTTAACCATGCAAATATCGACCTATTCCCGTAACTAAACTGAATATCCATGATCCATGTAAGAAGCATTACACCTCTGATGTATGCATTCCATCCAAGCAAGCACATGCTCCTGCACAACACCAAACACTGATCCCGCACAACTAGTCATTTTGACTTAAAAATTACAGACTACCTAATCAAAATCTATAGCAAGGTTCTACACTATTATAGACTATCACCTCTTAGTTACCCATGTTAGACGAAGGCTAAAATTCCTTTGAACCGTCACGTTCTAGTTATATTCAAATAAGAGATTTCTATCATCTTGTTGAAAGCAAGGCCGATAGGAATGATGTTAAATTACGATAATTCCTTATAGAAGTTATTGACCAAGAACGTCATAGCAATATTCAGGCCAACTTAGAATCCGTGACTGCGGTCAGAAGGGCCCAATAGTTGTATGCCACTCTTTAGAAATTGTCCTTCGCAGAAGTCTTGTAACGACAATTTTTACGGTTAGCCAACTTCTTTAAGTTGGGTAGGGCCTTGAATCATAAAAACCATATCTTGTAGGATATGGCACCAATTTGGATTCCTATGATAACCACCTCCTCCATCGTTTCGAAAACCGAGTTATGATTTGACATACCTACTCTCCATTTGTATAAAATCTTGTTATTTATTTAAATTAAGATTATTTTTAATTTTAAGGACGAATTTTTTTATAAGTTGGGTAGGATGTAAACCCCCAAATTTTTAAAAGATTTTTTCTATTTTATATTTCTTAAATAATTATTTGGAATTATTTTGGTTCTTTTCTTCCTATTAGAATTATATTTGAAATTTTAGAAGGTATATATATATATATATATATATATATATATATATATTATATATATATTATATATATATATTATATTATATATATATATAAAGATATATATATATATTATATATATATATATATATATTATATATATATATATAGATTAATTATATATATATTTTATATATTATATAAAATATATGAAATATATATATATATAATATATATATATATTATAATATATATATATATATATATAATTATATATTATATTATTAATATATATATAATATATATTATATTATATATATTAATTATATATATATATATTAAATATATATATATATATATTATATATATATATATATATTATAGATAATATATATAAATATATATATATATATATATATATTATTTTAATATATATATATATATATATAATATATATATAATTATATATTATATATTATATATATATATATATATAATTGATGGAATACGATTGAATTCTGTAATATATATTATTATAATAAAATAAAAGTCGTATTTGTTAAGTAAATGCTAATAGTTATCGAGTTATTCGTATATATACCTTTTATCATAATTTTACTTGGGGCAACACGGGTCACACTCTATCAAAATTCCTATTTTATTTCAATATATTCAATGGAAAATTCAAGGACGACGATTTTCTATAGGGATGTTCATAAGAGCGAGGCCCAGCTCGGTATCTGATCTGGGTAATAACAACTTATGCTCTGGGTTCTGGGGTTTACATATACATACTATATGTATACATACCAAGTGTATATATACATTAAAATCTTTTGTTAAAATTTTTTCCTACTTATTTGTTTATATTAAATACTAGAAATAGAAAACAAGAAAAAAGAAATAAACAAATAAACAAAATTCTCGCGAGATAAATTTCTCTTCAAACACCCGACAATAGAAAACGAAAGGGAAGGAAAGGAAATATTTGAATTTGATCGAGATAAGATCAATCGAATCCAAATTTTCCCCTGTACAATCCTAGTCCAAATCTCCTACCTCTAGTCCACGCCAAATATCTTAAACTCAAATTTAAATTTGATGGTAAAATGGAGTAAACTTTAGGGAACCTATATATATACATATATACATGTTTCAAAAATCCTTTGCATCCCTTCCAAACTCGTCAACCTCTCATCCTAAATGAACCCCAGGACTTCCCCGCATCTTGTCGCCACAGTACGCTATTGTTGACGGCCTGAGGTGTGCCAGACTTTGTCTGCACAGCGACAACAGTCGCATACTGCAGCAGTAGTAGAGGCACCCTGTGAGGCTGACTTCGCAGCAAGCCTGCGATCTGCTCGCTCGACTATTTTTCGATCTGATTTCCCAGGTATGACCCCAACATGTACACTTTTAAACCTTGTCAACTAGTTTAATATTAGGTGACCCAAAACTCGAGAAATTGAGTTGAAATCTCGAGAAACTGTGGACTTGATATTGAAAATTCAGTTTCAAACCACTAATTTGGAAGGATCATAGCTGTCAGGATATTAGGTATTTTTGAAAACTACCTGAACAATAATGTTGACAACCTATAGGGCTTCACAACCCTTTTTGTAGATTGCGATTTGATCGAATATGCGTCGAGAAAACTGATTCCTAAAATTGACAAAAAACAGTTTTCAAAACGATCAAATTTTAGAAAATTTTACCGATACAGTGTGCGCCCCGACAAATCGGGTGATGTGATCACGATCAAAAAATATCGAAAGGTGCGTATCGACTTCGTGGACGTAGGGATTCGATGGAACTCGATTTCATTGTGTGTGTGCGACGAAATCTAACATATCGGTCGAGATATCCCGTATCGGACTTTTTGCAAACTAGACAACAACTTCGGGCATGTTTGTAATCTCAAGACGGAACTTGCGCCAATGGACTTATGTTATTTTTCTGGTCCTGTGAGCCAAGTTTGGTCTGATTTTGAGACGGTCGACCGGAACGCTTTATTGCGGGCATACGACCCGATCCAACGGTCGAAATTGTGTACGGCTCACCAAATCGAACTTTGGACATACGATTAAGTTCGTATTGTCAAACTGGACTCGTAGACATATAATTTGATGACTTTAGAGACCATAAGTACTAGCACACTTTTCGATACAGAGCGGGTCCAACTGCGGACATCGTTTTGATACAAAATTATAATTTTGCCCATGTGTCCAGAATTGAACTTATGGGAGACCATTTTAGGCATTTCTGTTATGCCAAAAATATTGGTGATATCTGTTCCAGCATTCGAGAACATTTGCGGAACTTGGCCTTCATTGCTTCACTTATCTGTCGGTTCAAGCTACTAGATACTGTCATTTTGCACACCACCTCATTTTGCACACCACCTCTGGTAAGATACATGCGTAAAGGTTTGTTCTTAACTACATGATCATAGTAGAATGGTTAGGTGACCTTAGTGGTTGTCATGTCGCACTCCATTCTAGTCGTGGCATAGGGCAGTGTCACATCACAAAATAGTGTGCTACCCTTGTCCGTGTTTAGTTGTAGGGACGGTCCACTATTTATATGATAGGATACTGGCCTTGTTATGATTATGACTACTTCACTATTACCTTGACTTGTTACATATTTCATATTAGTTTATATGGCATATTTATATGTATCTTGTTACGTCCCTCTAAGGACCTAGTGATTTTTCAGGTGTGTGCTTTTATGACTTTAACGCAGGTGTTCTAGCCAAGGCCATGATCTTCTCTTTGATATCGAAGATGACTTGCTATTGGATCAACCTTTGCTACTCTTGACAAATTCTTTCCTTGTTATGTATTACTTCTCATTTAAATTAGTTGGTAGTGGATTAGTCTCCGCCCAACGACTTGTACAAATAACTAATTCATAGTTGATTTTATAATGCTTTATTCTTATTTTTGTGGATAAGATTAGTGAAATCATGGCTATTTATATACTAAAATTACTTACGTATATTTATTATATGGCTAGCATGTACGTTTTAGTCCTACTATTTTGGGACTGGGGCGTTACACTCACTTAATCTATTTCGGAACACCCATTTGGTACCAATTATATTGACCAATAGGTTTAGGAACAAGTTCCCAAACTTGGTTTCTCTCAAATTAATTAAGTTCCTCTTGCCTGGCATCAAACCAAAATTCATCCAGAAAAGCATGCTAGATTTAGGTTCTACTTGAGAAATGAAAGCTACATTTGCTGCTATGTCTCTAGTAGAAGAACGCGTACCTACTTCCTTAGATACATCACCTATAACAAGTGTCTCTGAATGGTTTGGCATGAATTTCATCTTCTTAGGCAGACTCTCCAGATAGTTATCGTTGGTAGCAGTATCTTCAGGTGCCTTGGATTTGTTTTTTCCATCTTCATCACCGTCGCTAGATTTCTGACTATTGAGCTCATCAAAAGAAACATTAATAGATTCTTGAACAATCATAATTTTTTTATTGAAATCTTATATCCCTTACTCTTGGAAGCATACCCAAGGAATATTCCTCCGTCTGCCTTCGAGTCGAACTTACCCAAGTTATCCTTGGTGTTCAGGATAAAACAACGACATCCAAAAAGCTTAAAATAAGAAATATTTGGAATCTTTCCAAACCATAATTCATAGGAGGTTTTCTTCGATATAGGTAGAATTAGCACCCTATTTAAAACCTGACAGGCTGTACTTACAGTTCTGCCCAAAAATATTAAGGAAGATTATATTGGTTAAGCATGACTCTAGCCATATCGTTAAGAGTTCTATTTTTTTGCTCTACAATACTATTTTGTTGAGGAGTTCTAGGACAAGAAAATTCATGGTAATACCATTATCATCAAAACTTTTTAAATTAGTATTTTTGAAGCCGCTATGATCACTTCGATTTCGATAATCATGAAGCCTTTTTATTTTGTACCTTTTTATAAATTACTTGAAATTCAAAAATGGCATCGCTTTTATTAGATAAAAAGTAAACCCAAGTAAATCGAGAAAAATTATCAACTATAACAAAAGCGTAGAGCTTACCGCCAAGACTAGTAACTCTACTAGGACCAAACAAATCAATATAAATTAATTGCAAGGGTCTAGAAGTGCTTACAACAATTATGGATTTAAAGGATGACCTGATTGCTTTATTCTTTTCACAATCTGAACATACCATATCTCTTTTGAATGAAATTTCTGGGAGTCCTTTTACCAGCCTTTTAGTTGATAGCTATGAGATAGTGTCCATATTTGCATGTCCTAGCCTCATGTGCCATAGCCAGCTTTCATTTTGATTGGATACTAGGCGCTTACCTGCACCGTTAGTATGTTCCAAAAAGAAAACATAAATATTTTCTTCCCTAATCCCTTCATATACGAGATTACCAGTAGATATTTCATATATAGAACATTTATCTTTCATAAAATTGATACCATAACCATTATCTGCCAAATTACTAATGCTCAACAGGTTATGTTTCAATTATGTGACTAGACAAACATCTTTTATTTCTGGTAGGAAGATATACCAACAGTACCAGTTCCTATAATATTACCTCGAAGATTATTATCAAAGGAAACATACCCTTCTCTCTTCATCGATAGCATAGCGAATAAGGATGCATCACCTGTCATGTGCCGCGAACATCTGCTATCGATGATCCACTTACTTTTAGCATGAGAAGGTTGAAGATCCACCTACAAAATGATTAGATGTAACCATTGGTACCCATTTCTTTAAGGGTCCAGCATGATTAGTTTTGGGAATCCAAATAAGTACATTTGTGTCAACTAGCTTTCTAGCTCTGTGATATGTGCCCGTGTTCACCATAGTGTGCATGTCATTTTTGAAATAGTGCTCTTATTTCTGTGTTGACAAGTTTCTTGTGCGTCTTTCTTAGAAACCTGTATGTGAAAGCATGGTTGTGAGAAACGTGTTGCTTATGTTTTTTGGTTTAGTCCTTTATGGTACAAGGACTAACCTTAGGCTGTGTAACATGGGTGACCTGTTTGCCTAATTTGATCTCCAACTTTTTAGAGGTTGCATAAGGCTCTTCGAATTTAGCAGTCATATCTATGAGTCTTTGTTCAGTGACTAAGTGTTCTTCTCTATTTCATATAGGTCTTGTACTTTGACATAGTCTCTTCTTTTTGTTCTATAGTGAGGATAGCCTCATGATAGTCCAATCTAATTTTGGCAATCTCCTCCGTGTTACCGGTAGTAGACGTCTTTTTGATATCTTCAAGAAGATTAGACAATTTAGCTACTTCGGTTGTGTATGCCTTTATCTCCTTGCGAGACTGCTTATACTTGTCCAACACATTTTTGTGCTCTTTAAGTAATTCACTAAAGGTATTTCTAACTAATCGAATGTAAAATCATCATAGAAGCGTTTTATGATACCTTACCGTATGTCATTAGACAGACATTCGTACTGTTGTTGGGTCTGTCCTCCTTTTCTGATTCACTGGCCTCACTTTCATGCCAGATACTAGTGTTTGCGTACTTTCGACTAATTGTAGCTTTTCTACTCAATCTTGATCGGTCGTATGGACTGCTTTTCTTCGTTAATGATAGTCCTTCTTTATATGCCCCGAATTCTTGTATCCAAAGCAAATAGTTTTTTCTTCGTTGCTTTCATGGATATCCTTCTTCTTTCGGTTTGATCGCTCAAACATTAAGAATTTTCTGAAGTTCTTGACAGTAGGGCTTGTTCATCACCATCAGAATCTTCTTCGTCAGTATCATTGCATGAGACTTCTGGCTTAAGCTTTGAAGGCGATAGATTTTCTTTGGGGGTTGCCTATTCAAAGTCTTGTAAATCTAGCTCATCGGTCATGAGCTTCCATAAATGTCTCCAATGTCATCGCGGTGAGTTCGTTTCCTTCTATGATCACGGTAGCCTTCGATTCCAGTTCTTAGTTAGAGCCGCAGTACCTTCTTGATCTTCTCGTGATTAACCTTTCAAAGAGATTGTAGAGAAGTAGTAATATTAAGTTAATGAGTGAACATCTGTGTAATTGATTCACCGAGTTTCATCTTGAATGCCTCGTATTCTTGTGTCAATCTACTGATTTTGGACTCCTTCACTTGGGAAGTTTCTTCATGAGTTACCTCAAGAAGTTTCTAAATTTATTAGATGTGGCACAAATAGATACGCGATTGAACTCAGTTTTATCAATTGTACAGAATAATGCATTGATGGCTCGTACATCTAGACTGGCCTGTATTTTTTTATGCCCAGTATATTTGTCAAGGGGCTTGTCTACTAAAACACCATCAATCACTGCTCTAGGCGGTTTCTTGAAATCTATAACATCGACCAAAGATCGAAGTCCAGTGACTTAAGAAGAAGAAACTCATTCGTATTTTCTAAATGTGTACTTCGTTCCATCAAAAATGGGGGTCTATTTGTGGATTGCCCTTCACCGTTGAATTAAATTTAACGGTTGTTATATATACTCTCTAGGTGGTTATGTATATATATAACCTGCTCTAATACCAATTGTAGGACCGTTGAGCACCTTTAGAGGGGTGAATAGAGTGTGTGAGTGCAGCGAAATAACAATTAAAAATTATGTACTATGGCCAGTGTGAGCAAATGATATAATAGAATAAAATGCAGTAAAGTAAGGCTAAGAAGATTCAAACTCAGTGACACAGCGATATATTCTATTTTCCCTCATAGAGGACTAATCCAGTCTCAAGTACTCCTGCTCGATGTTAATCCACTATGACACAAGCTTTAACTTAGTGCTTGCAACTCTTACAACACCATGCTTGGGGACAAGTGCACGACCGATTTCAACAACACCGTGCTTGGTGACGAGTACGACAGACTCCAGAAGGCGATTGAAAACTGGAACATTTTCTGAATTAGACTCTAATACAACTCTTTAACACCAAACTCTAGAATAAACATAAACTATACTGGCTTGGCTAAGAGTACTATATGCTAGATTTGAAAGTGTTGCTCGTAGAAAACACTTTAAAGGAACAGAAAGAGAATGAGATTAAACGAATGAGTGATTTGAAAATGTGAAAGTCCTCCTTTATTTATAGTTTTTATTGATCGAATTCGGGCAGAGTTCTGATACAAAATCTCGCATTCGAACATTGAATGCAGATATCAAGGGGATTCAAAAATTTATTGAAAGTGTCCTGACCGAACTCGGCCCGAGTTCTGGCCGAGTTCTGCCTGAGTTCTGACAGAACTATTTGGGCCAATCTTGATGTGGTGTGGGCTATTTTTGATTGTGGACTTTGGATAGAAATTTGTGTGGATAAGATAGGCTATATTTTGTGAACTGAGATTAGCTAAGCCAGTATCGATCCTGATCAATCTTACATATTTTTTCTAGACTCAAATAAAGATAAAATACAGAATAAATATGTAAAAATCTTGATCTTGATTCCATCGCTTTTGGTTCTTGATGACGACAAGGCGTTTGTAGCTTGTAGCAGTAGTACATGCAGACTTGAAACATGTAACCTGTAGCTTTATATATATTTACATATAGACCAAATTTGATATTGATTATCAAAATCAAATATGATCATGACCAGTGGGCCAACAATGTCACGACCCGCACCCTAGAGTAAGGGCACGAGACGTGGGTACGTCCAGCCTATGCCGCAGTGTCGGCGGTAGAACGCTGTCCTAGGTCACAACATCTAACAATTGAAGGTATAGCAGTTATACTCCCCGAATGGGGGTGACATAACATAATATAAAACTCAATCACAGCTAAGGTAGAACAGGTAAATAGATAATAAAAGATAACAAAATCCAGAACAGAGAATCACAGAGATACAATCCAGAGTTCTAAGTGCCTAAAATAATACATCTCAGAATATCTCAAGTCTAATACAGTAATCCAGAATAGAAAAGACAGTCCTAATCTAAAGGAGTGTCATCTACAGCTAGTGGCCTGCTGCTAGTCCAAGTCCAGACACTCGTCTAGTGTGGCACCGTAGTAAGTAGGCAGAACGCCTCAGCCTCGTCCTCTGTAATATTTAACAGGTCCAGTTAGGACGGGAACGAGCACATATCTCTCAACAGTTCATATCAGGTTAGGAGTATAAATCATTGCAATAGAGTAAAATACAGGAAGTGCTGAATGGAAGTACAAGTAAAAATAGAAGATATTTGTAACTGGAAATAGATACATGATAGTAAAGACTGTAAGTGACTACGTGATTTAGAGTACAATATGGTTATGTAAACGGCTTACGGGCACATGAATACAAATAAGGAGGCACATTTATACAGCTACTTGGGATAGTGTTCACATAACCAATTCTACTCACCCCGCCCAATCAGTACACAAGGATCCATTCAAGTTACGTTATAAGCACATGAATACAACTAAGATACGTGAACTCATGTAATGAGTAGTACATGAGGCACGTGAAAGCACATGAGAACATGTAGAAACATGAACTAGTACGAGTACAAGGAGTACCTGATGCACATGATAAAGTACATGAACATGAAATACCGATGCACCCGTAGAGGGATAACATCTCAGGAAGGGATCCATATAGTACTAATCCGTGAAGATACGTGTCAGCATCAAGTAGAGTAATCTAGAGCATGATATCCAGACAGGTATGAAAGATCAGAGAATACTCGCCTGCTATCTGAAAGTCGAGATGAAAGTACTGTCCGAGGAGTGGTGTCTGGCTCCTATTTAGAACAGTACGAGTCACAACAAGTCCAGAATAGAAATATAATGCACTACAATGCGTTCTACATGAATCTAGGTCAATCTAGACCAAAGTCAACTTTTGGTCAACTCTGGTCAACCCTAGAAGTCAAACTAGGTCAACCAAGTCTAATCTAGGTCAAACTAGTCTAAACTATGTCTAGCAAGACTATTCTAGGCTTTCTAGACTAATCTAGGCAATACCAAACTATTCTAGGTTATAATATGACTAATAGGCAAAACCATGCTAAAAATCTACAATTCACCATAACAATATACAATACCTTAGTCCTAGGGTATTCTATACTCTATGACACATATCACCACCGCACATATCAAGACACCATATATACCCAATATATAAATATACACATATCACACATTATATATCTAACTAATATATATGTATAGGACTAAAACATCACAAGGCACATTTTATTTACACACAAGAAGTGAAGGGAACACATGGTGAACTAATGAATATGTGTGGAAGGGAAGTGAGGGTGGAAAACACATGAAACTATGTGCAAGTGTGTGTCAACAATAGGCTTGTGTGTGAATCAACACAAAGGTGTGTGTGCCTCATGAATATTGTGATAGATTAGAGAGTGAGTGAGGACTAAAATCTGGGAGTAAACTGTGTGTGGTGAGGTGTGTGTACTGTTCAGCAAACTGAAAAAAAAATAGGGATTAATTCCCAGGTTATACATTAACAGTTTTAGAAATAATCAATACACAAGGATTCTCAACAATCAACATCAATATGAATGGAAGGCAAAATTGGAACTCAGTTGAATATAACATTAATATTTCAGATTTCCTGAACACCCCCACTCTCCATAACAGTTAACAAACTCAACTCAGATTTGATATATTGAATCAATAGTTCAAACAAAACCCAAGATCAGTTAATAAAATCACTTAACAGTCCCTCATTGCATTCTCAGTATTAGCCTCAATACTCATCCTAATCAAACCAATTTCGACACCAATAGAATTTATATAGGAGAACAAGTTATAGGTTTAATTCATGTAAAAACAGTGTTTAATAGGTTAAAATGATGTCCAAAGTTCAATTTTCAAAATCTGAAAAAAAACAGTAAACAGGACTATTTCACAGGTTTTGAAAAAAATAGGAATTTGGCATTTAACCATCAAAATCAGTTTAAAATAGTGAACTAATGGTTGGTAACAATTAAACATAATGTATACATGCTCTGTAATTTGTTTGTGTCCACAGAAGTGGACACAACGTGTCCAGTCAAAAATACACAAACAGTGCACAGTCAGTCCACTCGTCGTGCACGTGTTCATGTCGATTGTGTGCACGACACGACACGACACAACCCACGTGGTTGTGTCCCAGGGTTGACCTAGTGTAGGGCTAGGGATAGGACACCCTGACACGTGTCCACGTTGCGTGTGCAAGACACGGGACACGCGTATCAGTGGCTAAAAACGACAGCCACTGAAACAGTGCAAAACCCGTACGCACGCTCGTGCGTGTCCGACACGACACGTGGGCTCTGAAAATTGGGGAGCCCCGTGTCAGTGTCAGCCCCTACTACACGTCGAGTCTCACGTGTCGAGGAGGCGTGTCCTAGGCGCTGTCCCCCGAAGTGCAGGGCATGCACAGTGCCCGCGCGTGCGTGTGCACGACAGCATGTACACGTGCCCGACACGACTCGACACGACACAAAAACTCGACACAACTTCAAAATGTAAGCGAGCCCAAAAGCTAAAATCCTATTCAAACAAAATTCCAAAATACACACGAAATGCCCATTGGGCATTTCATCAAACACCTAACAATAACCACTGATACGTGTCCAGAATGGACACGAAACGACACGAAAATTTGGGAAACCCTATTACTACAGTTAGGCTAGGGTTAGGGCAACCTAGAAATGATTTTTACCAGATTTTAGGAGCTATGGATGGATTTTACCTATAGGTGTTCAATCTCCCAAAAAGCTCCAAAGAGAAGAATCCTTCAAACCACCAAAAGCTCTCCAAATTGTTTTCTCCTGTCAAAAATTATTACCAACAGCAAGAACACAAGATTTAGAGCCTAATGCGATTTGTTTGAGGAAAAAGGACTTGAAATGGATTTATTATGAATTTGTGAAGAAGAACTTACCCCTTTCTAAAAACTTGCATAAACCCTAAGAAAGAGGCTAGCCCTAATTCCTAGGAGAATATATATAGGGGGAGGGGCTGTCACTTGGCCGGCCATAGGGCCCTAGGGCTAGGTTTTGCCTAGTTGGTTGAGTCCCTAATGGTTTAATCATGATTATGACTTGTGACTTCACAAGCCATTCCTAGACCAAACAAATTCCAATTTGCCCCAAATCAATTCTAATGAACTTGAAATCACTAACTTAGGTCACACTAGGGTTTCTTAACCTAACCAAGATGTCTTGACCTAGGTTAGCCAATAGGACAGTCTCCTAGTCATCACTAGTCAAAGTCAACTATAGGGTCAAAAACAATTCTACCAAAATCACCAAAAATACTAAAATCATATTAAATATATTTAATAATAAAAATCCCAAAATAATTCCAAAATTTTGAAAATGACCAAATTACCCTCAAGCTAGAAAAGTGGCAGTGACAAATCTACCCCCTTAAAATAATTTCGTCCTCGAAATTAAAGGCGAAACTAAACTGCTGAGAAGGATAGAAAAGTATACCTCAAGGTCCAAAAAGATAGGGGTACCGCTCGCGCATCTCATCCTCCCGCTCCCAGGTAGACTCTCCTGGAGAATGATGTCTCCATGCGACGCGTACCAAGGTATCACCTGGTTCCTCAATACCTTCTCCCGCGATCCAAAACCTCCACAGGCTGCTCTGGATAACTGAGAGTAGGTCCAACCTCTATCTCCGAGTGATCGAGCACATGGCTAGGGTCAGCCACGTACCGTCTCAGCTGTGATACGTGGAATATGTTGTGGACGCCCACTAGTGCAGGTGGCAAGTCTAGCCTGTATGCCACGTCACCGACTTCCGCTGATAACGAAAGGGCCGATGAAGCGCGGGCTAAGCTTCCACCTCCACCAAAACGTATCGTACCACGAGTCGGAGATATCCGCAGAAAAACCATGTCTCCAACCTAATACAAGCAAGGTCTCAAGTTACTAAAAATCAAACACGATCAATCAACAAAAAAACAAAACAACCTACTTCTAATCCTAGCTCTAAATCTGTACCTCAAACTCCAGCGGCCTCCGGTGGCTATCAGCCCAGTGCCGATGTCTGTCCTGCGCACGCGAAGTCTGTCCCTGATGAGCTTCACCTTCTCGGCTGCGTCAACAACCATCTCTGGTCCCAGTAAAGCTCGCTCTCCAACATCATCCCAAGATAAGGGTGTACGACACCTACGCCCGTACAGAGCCTCAAACGGTGACATCTCAATGCTAGCCTGAAAACTGTTGTTGTAAGCAAACTCCACCAAATGCAGGTGATCCTCCCAGGAACCTCCAAAATCTAGGACGTACGTCCGCAGCATATCCTCAAGGTTCTGAATAGTCCTCTCTGACTGTCCGTTGTCTGGGGGTGGTATGCGGTACTAAACTTGAGCTGAGTGCCCAAGCTAGTCTGCAGACTCCTCAGAAATGGGAAGTAAAGCGGCTATCCCGATCTGAGACTATGCTGACGGGAACTCCGTGAATCCTGACTATCTGCCTCATATACAACTCCGCCAGCCTCTCTGTAGACGTACCCACCTTGAATAGCAAGAAGTGGGCCGATTTGGTCAACCTGTCAACGATGACCCAAATCGGTTTCCCTCCTGGTGTACGGGGCAACCCTGATACAAAATCCATGGTAATATGCTCCCACTTCCACTCTGGAATGGGCAGCGGCTGCAATAATCCCCCGGGCCTCTGCCTCTCAGCCTTGACCTGCTGACAGATCAAGCATCTAGCTACGAAGTTGGACACCTCCCTCTTCCCGTACCACCAGACATGCTCTCGCAGATCCTGTACATCTTGTTGGCACCAGGATGTATAGAGTACTGTGATCTGTGAGCCTCCTGCATAATCTGCTCTCTGACCTCCGCTAGGCACACATAACCTAGCACCGTGCCTCAGGGCACCATCCTCTGTAAGTGAGAACTCAGAATCCTCCACTCCCATACTGATCCGCTCTCGGATACACCGCAGAGCCACATCATCAAACTGTGTCACCTTGATCCTGTCCATCAAGTCTGACTGTATCTGAAGGCCACATAACTGCATCTGCACTCCGGGCACAATCACCTCTATCCCAAGGCTCTCCAAATCTGCAAGCAGGTGCCGATCCATAGTCAAACACATGGCTGTCGGATACCTACTCAAGGCATCGGCAACCACGTTGGCCTTCCCGGGTGATACTGGAGTGCGATATCAAAGTCCTTCATCAGCTCAAGCCACCTGCGCTGCCTCATGTTCAACTCCTTCTGAGTGAACACGTACTTCAAACACTTGTGGTCTGTGAAGATCTCACCCTCTCGCCATACAGATATCTTCCATAACTTCAAAGCAAAAATTACCGCCGCCAGCTCCAGGTCATGGGTAGGGTAGTTCTTCTCATGAGGACGTAATTGCCTGGAAGCATAGGCAATCACCTTCCCATGCTGCTGCAAGACGCAACCCACCTTTTCTGAAGCATCACTATAAATAGTGAATCCACCTGATCCTGAAGGCAATGTCAGAATCGGAGCTGTCGTAAGCCGCTTCTTCAACTCATCAAAAGCTGCCTGACACTCTGACCAAACAAACTCAGTATCCTTCCGGGTCAACCGTGTCAACGGCTCTGCAACCCGGGAGAAATCCTGCACAAATCTCCAGTAAAACCTGCCAGCCCCAGGAAACTCCTGATCTCTGCTACTGAAGTCGGCGCTGTCCAAGCCTCAACTGCTACAATCTTCTTGGGGTCAACTGAGATACCATCTCCAGTCACCACATGCCCCAAGAAGTCCACCGGTCCAAGAAAAACTCACACTTGGAGAGTTTTCCATAAAGCTGCTCCCGCTGAGAGTCTCTAGCACTATCCGCAGATGCTCCTCGTGCTCCTCCTCTATCTTGGAATATATCAAGATATCATCAATGAACACCACCACGAACTTATCCAAGTACTGGTGGAACACCTTGTTCATTAGATTCATAAACATTGCTGGTGCATTGGTTAGCCCAAACGGCATAACCAAAAACTCAAACTGCCCGTACCGCATCCTGAAAGCGGTCTTGGGGATATCCTCCCTCCTCACCTTCACCTGGTGATAACCCGACCTCAAATCAATCTTGGAGAACACCCAAGCTCCGCTCAACTGATCAAACAGATCATCGATCCGCGGCAGTGGGTATCTGTTCTTGATTGTCAGGTTGTTGAGTGCCCTGTAGTCGATACACATACGTACCGACCCATCCTTCTTCGGTAAGAAGAGCACCGGTGCACCCAAGGTGAAGAACTCGAGCGAATGAAGCCCTTGTCCTGCAGCTCATCCACCTGCTTCTTCAGCTCCACTAATTCGCTGTTGTTCACTCGATAGACATGCTGAGAGATCGGTTCCGTGTCGGAACCAAGTCTATCGAGAACTCTACATCCTGTCCGGTGGAAGCCCTGGCAACTCCTCTGGAAATACGTCCATAAACTCTGCGATCAAGGGATACGGAGCCACCTGCTCCTCGACTGAAGCTCCATAAAAGACTCTGCCGTCCTGCTCTGCCTGCCGTCGGGTGTACTCAAACTCTGGCTCTCCTGGCGCCCCGAACAAACTCTACCCCCACGGCAATCAATGCGGGCGTGGTGTCTACTCAGCCAGTCCATACCTAATACAATGTCGTAGTTCGGTAATGGCATGACTAGTAGACTCACCCCCAACTCTCAGCCTCCCAAAATGACACTCCGCCCTCTGCAAACATCACTCACGAGGATGACCCCACCCTCGGTCGTGATCTTGCAGGTCCTAGGCAATGGTTCCGAAATCAAACTGTGTCTAATAGCATACGATACAGACACAAAGCTGTTGGAAGCCCCAGAATCAAAGAGTACAAATGCTGGAAGTGAGTCGAGAAGAACCGAACCTGCTATCAGCTCTCCGATGACCTCAGTATGCTCAGCTGCTATGGCAAAAACTCGCCCCTGCTGTCCACCTCGTGCCTGCTGCTGGTGCTGCTGGAACCTCTGCTGCTGGGTCGGCAGGGATGGTCCCCTCTGCTGGCCTACCGGAGCCTTGGCTCCACCTCCCTGCTGTCCTGCCCAAAAGCCCCTGGGCAGTCCCTCAACTGGTGATCTCCAGCACACAAAAAGTAGGCACTTGCCTAGCTTCTTCTTGCACTCATGGATCATGTGCCCTGGCTTCTTGCAGAAGGCACAAATGACTATCGGACGAGGTGCCTGCTGCCCTCTCTGCTGCTGGTGCTGCTGCACTGGCCTCTGCTGATGCTGCTGCTGATACTGCTGCACTGGCCTCTGCTGCTGCTGCTACTGGAAGTGAGGCCTCTTGGCCTGCCCTGACTGTAACTGCCTGACTGAAAGTCTCGACCTCTCTTCTGCCTCAGTCCCAGGTCGTCCTCTGCCGCCATGGCTCCAGAATAAATCTCAGCAAATGTAGCATTCCGGTCGCTCTTAGTCAGCGACCGAATCTCTAATCAGACCTCGGCAAAACTTCCTCGCCTTCGTCTTCTCCGTCAAGTCATCAATGAACCGGGCCAGTCGACAGAACTGCCCGGCATACTCTGCCACCGTCTGGTTCCCCTGAACC
Source organism: Iris pallida (assembly GCA_029216955.1). Taxonomy (NCBI): domain Eukaryota; kingdom Viridiplantae; phylum Streptophyta; class Magnoliopsida; order Asparagales; family Iridaceae; genus Iris; species Iris pallida. Next base: position 29,479,969 of record JANAVB010011199.1, on the reverse strand, counting down.
AGAGCCTCAAACTGTGCCTCGATCCCACCCAAGGCTACATCAGGAAAGAACTGCTCCTTGAACAGCTCCTTGAACTGGGCCCAAGTCTGGCCCTCCACTCCAACTCTGGGATCAGCCTGATACCATGCTCGGGCCAAATCCTGCATCTGGCTGCCTGCCGCCTCGATCTGTAGTCGATCTGGTATCTCTGCTAGTCGAAAAATCTCCTCAATGTGCTCAACCCAGTCATCTGCAACGTGAATGCCCTCGTGCCGAAGAACTCCCGAGGGTGCATCTTCTGGAAGTCATGTATATCCTTCTCCCTCCGACGGGGCTGCTGCTGAGTCCCCTGAGCTGTGATCATCTCCACGGTGGTGCGAACCAGCTGGTGCGCCTCATCGATCCCCTGCCGGAAATCGGCAGTCTGCCTCGTCTGCTGCTGCTGGTGAGACTCAAGAATCCTCTCCATGAAGGAGAAGAGATGGGCAGCATCTACCATCCCCGCAGGTGGAGGCTGCTGCGTGGGAAGGATCTCTAGAATCACAACTGGCCTCCTGACTGCTGGAGGTGCTCCTCCAAAAGTGGCAGAAACTCCCACTCCTGAGGGCTGCACTGGCCCTGTGGCACCGGGAGCTGGATGCTGGACACGAGAGGTGGCAGACCCCTGCCCAGCCTCTCCCGTCACGGGGCGATGCGATCGCGTCTCAACCATCCTGGAGACACAGATCAAACAAGAAGCAATTACTGAGAATGAGTCGAAATAATCAAAGGAGGACAGTTTAAAATTCTAAGGAAGATAATAAGCAGCAAAATAGATATACGGAATCTGATAAGGAGTTTTCCTAGTGTGATTGAGTACCTTCAAACATATGCTAATTTCTACTGCATGCTGCAGCGATATTCTAGTTCGAATACCACTACACTTATATCCTAGACCTGCATGGGCCACCACTAAAAACGTGTCACGACCGCACCCTAGAGTAAGGGCACGAGACGTGGGTACGTCTAGTCTACGCCGCAGTATCGACGGTAGAACGCTGTCCTAGGTCACAACATCTAACAATTGAAGGTATAGCAGTTATACTCCCCGAATGGGGGTGACATAACAGAATATAAAACTCAATCACAGCTAAGGTAGAACAGGTAAGATAGATAGATAATGAAAGATAACAAAATCCAGAACAGAGAATCACAGAGATACAATCCAGAGTTCTAAGTGCCTAAAATATTACATCTCAGAATATCTCAAGTCTAATACAGTAATCCAAATAGAAAAGGCAGTCCTAATCTAAAGGAGTGTCATCTACAGCTAGTGGCCCCTGCTGCTGGTCCAAGTCCAGACACTCGTCTAGTGTGGCACCATAGTAAGTAGGACAGAACGTCAGCCTCGTCCTCTGTAATATTTAACAGGTCCAGTCAGGATGGGAACGAGCACATATCTCTCAACAGTTTATCAGGTTAGGAGTATAAATTATTGCAATAGAGTAAAATACAGGAAGTGCTGAATGGAAGTACAAGTAAAAACAGGAGATATTTGTAACTGGAAATAGATACATGATAGTAAAGACTGTAAGTGACTACGTGATTTAGAGTACAATATGGTTATGTAAACGGCTTAGGGGCACATGAATACAAATAAGGAGGCACATTTATACAGCTACTTGGGATAGTGTTCACATAACCAACTCTACTCACCCTGCCCAATCAGTACACAAGGATCCATTCAAGTTACGTTATAAGCACATGAATACAACTAAGATACGTGAACTCATGTAATGAGTAGTACATGAGGCATGTGAAAGCACATGAGAACATGTAGAAACATGAACTAGTACGAGTACAAGGAGTACCTGATGCACATGATAAAGTACATGAACATGAAATATTCGATGCACCCGTAGAGGGATAACATCTCAGGAAGGGATCCATATAGTACTAATCCGTGAAGATACGTGTCAGCATCAAGTAGAGTAATCTAGAGCATGAATATATCCAGACAGGTATGAAAAGATCAGAGAATGTACTCGCCTGCTATCTGAAAGTCCGAGATGAAAGTACTATCCGAGGAGTGGTGTCTGGCTCCTATTTAGAACAGTACGAGTCACAACAAGTCCAGAATAGAAATAATGCACTACAATACGTTCTACATGAATCTAGGTCAATCTAGACCAAAGTCAACTTTTGGTCAACTCTGGTCAACCCTAGAAGTCAAACTAGGTCAACCAAGTCTAATCTAGGTCAAACTAGTCTAAACTATGTCTAGCAAGACTATTCTAGGCTTTCTAGACTAATCTAGGCAATACCAAACTATTCTAGGTTATAATATGACTAATAGGTAAAACCATGCTAAAAATCTACAATTCACCATAACAATATACAATACCTTAGTCCTAGGGTATTCCATACTCTAGACACATATCACCACCGCACATATCAAGCACCATATATACCCAATATATAAATACACATATCACACTATATCTAACTAATATATATGTATAGGACTAAAACATCACAAGGCACATTTTATTTACACACAAGAAGTGAAGGGAACACATGGTGAACTAATGAATATGCGTGGAAGAGAAGTGAGGGTGGAAAACACATGAGAACTATGTGCAAGGTGTGTCTAACAATAGGCTTGTGTGTGAATCAACACAAAGGTGTGTGCCTCATGAATATTGTGATGAGATTAGAGAGTGAGGACTAAAATCTGGGAGTAAACTGTGGTGTGGTGAGGTGGTGTACTGTTCAGCAAACTGAAAAAAAATAGGGATAATTCCCAGGTTATACATTAACAGTTTTAGAAATAATCAATACAAGGATTCTCAACAATCAACATCAATATGAATGGAAGGCAAAATCTGGAACTCAGTTGAATATAACATTAATATTTCAGATTTCCTGAACATCCACTCTCCATAACAGTTAACAAACTCAACTCAGATTTGATATATTGAATCAATAGTTCAAACAAAACCCAAGATCAGTTAATAAAATCACTTAACAGTCCCCCCAATGCATTCTCAGTATTAGCCTCAATACTCATCCTAATCAAACCAATTTCGACACACCAATAGAATTTATATAGGAGAACAAGTTATAGGTTTAATTACATGTAAACAACAGTGTTTAATAGGTTAAAATGATGTCCAAAGTTCAATTTTCAAAATTTGAAAAAAAATAGTACACTGGACTATTTCACAGGTTTTGGAAAAAATGGGAATTTGGCATTAACCATCAAATCAGTTTAAAATAGTGAACTAATGGTTGGTAACAATTAAACAATAATGTATACATGCTCTGTAATTGTTTGTGTCCACAAAAGTGGAAACACCGTGTCCAGTAAAAACAATACACAAACAGGCACAGTGTCCATCGTCGTGCACGTGTTCATGTCGAGTCGTGAACGACACGACACAACCTACATGGTTGGTCCCAGGGTTGACCTAGTGTAGGGCTAGGATAGGACAC
>JANAVB010011199.1:29471721-29476503 GCA_029216955.1 Iris pallida | reverse complement strand
ATTATATATATATATATAGTCGAGATAGCGAGAGAGAGCGAGAGAGAGAGAAGATCGCTCATAAACCCTAAAATCCCTCGAGTGCCAACCTTTATTACACCAATGCTCCGGCCACCGACCACCTTTCCGCCGCTGCACGCCGCTCAGTCGTCGGCAAAGCTGTCGGACCGACCCAAACAAGCATACTCTATTTTCAGTCGCAGCCCAGTACTCATATTCATCTTGTGATCCAATCCCGAACCAATTGGTTCGTCGTAAACAACAACTATACGTCTACAAGGCCTGTCAACTATTTTAGTTACATGCCCTAAAACTTCGAAGAAATCGAGTTGAAAGTTCGACGAAAAACAACATACATACACTATGTGCACAATAATTTTGATGCTATTTGGAAAGCATTTTATGAACTGAGTATTAGGATTTTTCGAAAACCAATTTAGAACGGTCTTTAGCCAACATATGGGGCTTTAAACCCTTTTACAGAATTGAATTTTGTTGACTAAACGTCGAGAAATTGATTTCCCAATATTGACAAAAAACTGTTTTCAAACTGTTAGAATTTTAATAATCTTTGCCGATACGTCGTGCGCCCCGACAAATCGGGCGACATGGTCGCAACCCATGAGCATTAAAAGACACATATGGATGTTGTCGACGTGTGGGATTCGACGAAACTCAATTTTGCTGTGTGTGTGCGTTACGAAATCGATGCGTATCCATCGAGATACCCCATATCAGCCTCTTTACAAACTGGTCAATTACTTCGTGCACGTTTGTCACCTCGAGACGAAACTTACGCCAACAGAACCATGTCATTTTTTTGGTCCCATATGCCAAGTTTGGTCTAATTCTTAGAAGGTCGACCGGAACGCTATTTTGGCAGGCTCGCGACCCGATCCAATAGACGAATTTGTGTACGGTCTACCGAAATCTAACTTTGGACATACGGTTGGGTTCATATCTTCAAAACGGACCCATAAACATATAGTTTGATGACTTTAGAGACCGTAGATACAAGCAAGCTTTTCGGTGTAATGCGGATCCAACGACGAACATCGTTTTGACCCAGAATTACGATTTTGCCCCTGTATCCAGAATTGGACTTTTGGGTAGGCATTTTTAGAAATTTATTTTATACCAAAAATGTTTTGATGTTTATTTCAGCATCCGAGGGCATTTTTCGGGATTTGACCCTTCATTGCCTCACTGAGCTGATGATTCGAGCCACTGGATATTGTCATTTTGCACACAACCTCAGGCAAGTATACCTTGCCTTTCTTTACAGTTTATTTACATGCTTGTATTTCTTTCCTTTTGATACATGTCATTATCTAGTTTCTTTGGTTGATTGTTCATATGAGTTTTCTTTCATATTATGCATACTAGTTTAGTTATCCAGTTCACATATCGCCTTGGTTCACGGTTGGCATTATATCTCATATTGGATCTGTTCTCACCTATATCTAGACTGAGTCATACTGTATCGTAGAGTGAGTGCGTTATAACTGAATTACTACTTTTGTTTTCGATTTTTTTCAACCTGCGAGTCCACACTAGGGGCGAGGGTTGATTGCTTGAGCTAACCTGCGAGTCCACACTAGGGACGAGGGTTAGTTATTTGTTCAAACCTACGAGTCCACACTAGGGGCGAGGGTTAGTCATTTATTCAAACCTGCGATTCCACACTAGGGGCGAGGGTTTGATTATCTGTTTCTTGTCATGTGTTCATATTTTCTTTCCAACGGTTTATTTATGCGTAGTTGTTCACATATTCGTGTATCATTATTGCTTAGTCTTTTCCTGCTTATATCCTAGATTTTTTTCGTGCATGATAAACTGTTAGATAGGCATGTTTTATGTATCTTGCTTGTCCCCTGAGGACCTGATGATCTCTTCAGGTAGTTGATTGCATGGAGTTAGTTAGCTGATCATGATGGTTGTTGATTACTTTAGATTCAGGTATCTTTCGTGATTACATATCTACATCCGTTATTTGCACTCTGCTTGTTAGTATAGTTTTATAGACTCATACTTTCTTTCGAATTTATTTGGACATATATGCCAGTGGCCTGTAGACCACAAACCATATTGTTCATTCTTGATGTTTATTATTTATGTGGATTGAGATATAGTTTTGTCTTGCCATGATTAGGCATATTACCATAGTCTAGACAGCTTATACGTATTCGAATTAGATTGGAGTCTATATGATACATAGCAGGCTTGCGCACGCACTTGCATCCTAAAAAGCGGGTGCTGGTCAAGACAAGAATGACAAATCTGGTCAACAATGATTTTGAGGTTCGACCAAACAATGTCATAAGAGACATACGAAGGAGGCTGCTCGATCGAGTGGGACTAGTCGATCACGGAGTACGTCGGCAAGAGGTTCGTCGGAGGAGAACTGCAGAGGTGGTGGTTCGAGAACCGGACATGGAAGAGATTGTAGTATCTGATCCACGAGGACCGGTAGGAAGCTAACCGACGGTCAAATCAAAATTGCTCATCGGTGACGAGGCAGTGTCATACAGCTCAAGGCGGAAGCAACGCTGAAGGAGACGGCGAGGGATGGTGGTGCCACGAGACCGGGGTGGCCCGAGGTTGTTGATCTTGATAGGGGTAGGTCGGTTGAAGCAATTGTGTCCTCGTAGTCGGACTCGAGGACATGGAAAATTGTATGGGTTTTTTTTGGGGATTAGGAATGTGGTTCGTGTCGTTTCTGACTCAAAGTTCGAGTTTATAAATTATAATAGAGAATAGTGAATGAAATAAGGACACCTGGGATCGAACCTGAGGCCGATATGGCTTACCACAGTAGATTCTTGGAATTGGACACGATCTGTGGAGATGGACATGGGAATTTAATGGATAGGATACGATGAGAAATGGGTTTGGCCTTGGGGAGTAATAGGTTTTAGGCTTTGGAATAAAATAATTTCGGGAATGAATGACTTACCAAAAATAGGGGTATTTATAGGATTAGGGAAGAATAATTTAGAAGTTTAATTAGTCCAGAGATAGAAAACAATATTCTAAGAATATTCCGTATGTTTAACTAAGCACATGCTTAACTAAATCATTCACTTAATTAATCAATTCTAGAAGATTCCTACCTTAATGACAACTAACTATTTACTAAACTTCCACCCCCTCCACGAAAATTATGAAACTGTCATTCTTCCTCCAAAATTAATTATGTTTTCCTAGAAAATAATAATCAAAAAATAAAAAAATTGGAAAAGTAGTAATAATATGAATTTTGAAGATGTGGAGTTACATATCTACCCACTTTAGAAAAATTTCGTTCTCAAAATTTAGAAATTGCTCACGATTAAGAATAGAATCAAATATTTAGGCTCGACTAAAATCACTTATGCACGATCAAATTCAGAAATTTAAAAAGGCATGATTTGGCACGATTAAGAATCAAAATCTTAGCATGATCAAAATCATTTAGGTACGATCAAGAATAAAATCAAAATCATTTAGGCACGATCAAGGATAGAATCAAAATCTAGTTACGATCAAAATCTAGGCACAATCAAGAATAAAATCAAAATCTAGCTATAGGTTTTAACTAAAATCAAATGATGATTCGAAATAGTAAGGGCAAGAAAGAAAGAAACTATGAGAGTTTATTGAGGATACGTATAACAATGGAATCTACAAATAAGAAATGAGGGATTATGATAAAAGGTTTGTATTTAAGGTACCAAATCAAATCGAGGTAAGACTGTAATGTTTTGTGGTTCAAGGAAAATCATTAATCATATAGTAATAGGATATAATTGAACCATATATACATATATATATATATATATATATATATATATATATATATATATAGTCACTTTACCTAGAATCCATGTCCCGCTAGAGTACATCTGGCTGCAGGGAACTCTAGGTTCCATGACTCAAATAATGATAGGTTACCAAATATTCTACCAAATTTATTTATTATCAAACAATATTGATGGAACAACTCAAGAGATTAGAACATTATACATTTATGACAGTTTTAATAATATCCGAAAACCTATATTTACCTGAAATTACTTCAACTTAGAGCATATGTCTCGCTAGTTGGTAGTTGGCTACAGTGAACTCGGTTTCCATGATTTAGATAAATGTTTGCAGTGCGCATCTGTCTCGCTATAGTAGGTCATAAATATTCTCTCAACTTTATCCGTATGAATTCCAAAGATGCTTCTAAAAAATCAAGCAAGTTCTATATTACCAATGGAGATTAATCATGATAGGAAGAGATTTGGTGTAGGTATCTGTTCTTCAAGTGTGAATTTTAGTTCGTCAATTATAAGTATTGGTTCTTGAGAGTCAAACGATCAACTACCAGTAGAAGGACAAAAAGTAATTATTTAAGCCAAGAGAAGTATTTATTCTTCGACCTTTCCCTATTTCAGTAATATTCAAGGATTGGGGACAGAAATTTATAATCCTTGAATGATAAAAAAAATGTCTGAAATGATATATGAATAATTAAGCTGGGAATGGAGATGGTGAGGATTCAGGTGGGCTGAAAAACTTAATAATATTCATAGCTCTTTGGGAGTGACTTAAGAAAATATCGACCTATGCTGGAATTATTTAGGAAAATAATTCCTTTATGATAAATAGGAAAACCTGAGAATTTAATAAGTCATACCAAATAACTAGTCTATTAGTTCTATGGTTCCAGATAAATTATTTTGGCTAGGTATTGGTCCAGAGAAAATCTAACTGCGTTTTGACCAAAATCAATAAGAAATACAAGGGTTGAAATAT
>JANAVB010011199.1:29466721-29469221 GCA_029216955.1 Iris pallida | reverse complement strand
TAGGCTAAGTGTGTAACAATTGGATAGCCAGTAGGCGAATAATAGGGCGTGAAACCACTGTTCTCATACAAAGAATTAAGATTGCAGCTCAATCTTTCCGCAGCTATGACAAAGAGTAAGGGTGATATCGGATCTCCCTGTCGCAGTCCACAAAGGCTTTTGAAGAATCCTGAAGCACTGCCATTAATCAAAGTAGAGAACCAAACATTATCAAGGAGATGTAAAATCATATTTAGCCATTCATTACAAAATCCCATCCTGCTCATGACCTTGATCAGATAAGCCCAATGAACCCGATCGTAGGCTTTACTCATGTCCAGTTTCAATGAAGCATTACCACCCCTATATTTGTGGTGAATCATACTAATCATTTCCTGAGCTAACACAACATTATTAATGATTTCACGACCCTTAATGAAGCCACTTTGTTCAGGAGAGATCAAACGAGACCGTAGAGGAGCCAACCTTCGAGCAACAAGCTTTTAGAATAACTTGTTAATAAAATTACAAAGACTAATAGGCCTGTAATCCTTTATCGACTTAGGGTTCTTCCCCTTCGGGATAGGCAACAAATGAGTGCTAGTAATAGATATGAGGAAAGCAAAGCCATCAAAAAACAGGTGAACAGCTTCAAGAATGTCTTGACCAACAATATCCCATATCGCACGAAAGAATCTACCTGAGAAACTATCAGGACCCGGCGCACTATCTTGATCCAAACTCTTAAGAGTGTCGATCAACTCCTCCATGTTAGGCTTAGCCATAAGATGGGTGTTATCATCATGATTAATGGTGACAGGGATCATGTTAATGAATGTAGTAGATTGAGCTATAGGAGATGGGATAAAAAGCTTACTGTAGAATGAGTTAGCCTCCTCTTGTATATCTTTCAAATCAGTAATAGGGTGACCCTCCTGTGACGATAGACTGTGAATGAGCAATCTATTTCTAGTAGCCGACACACAAGAGTAAAAAAATTTCATGTTCTTATCCCCTTCATAATCCTATTTAACTCTCGCATTTTGCCTCCAGAAAGAATCTTCATAGCTCACCCTCTGCTTCAATTCAGCTTTAGCCTTCATCCATTCCTCTCGCAGAGAAAGGTCGGATTAGTAAGCCATCTCCGCAGCTAAGGCTCGATCTTCAGCTTTCTTAACTTCCTGAAAAATTTCTCCAAAAGTGGAATGACTCCAAGCAGATAAAGCTCTCCGAACAACAGCTAAACGAAGGCCAATTCGTGCCATGCTATTAGGGTTATCAATCGAATTCCAAGCTTGCCTTACAATGATTGAGAAATCCTCATGATACGTCCAGAAATTTAAAAATCTGAATAATTTCCTGTCTGAGTCACTTCTACTCTTAATAGTGATTATAATCGGGCAATGATCAGATTCAGAGCGATTAAGATGAATACATGATGATAGAGGAGCCAGACCAATCACTATCTAGAAGCCATCTGTCAAGACGAGAACCTTGTCGATTGGGACTCTCATCTGACTTCACCCAAGTGTAACAATTGCCAGTATATGGCAGCTCCATAAGGCCCGCAACAAGTTGGAAGTTAAGAAACTCATTGAAACCTACTAAGCAAGGAGGAGAACCGCCAAATTTTTCATCAGAAGAAGCAATGGTATTAAAATCACCTCCTACCATCCATGGTAATTTGTGACATATTTGTAACTACCTCAGTCTAGACCAAAGTTGTCATCGCCCTTCTTTTTTATTATGCCCATGAACCACAGAAACAAGGGAGCGAAACGAAAAAATGGAACCAGAAATGATGACACATAGGACTTGATCGTGAGCATCAATCTCCTCCAAATTAATACCCTTTCTAGCCATAATCCAGATATTTCCTTTACTATTAGAAACTGAAACTTGAAACCCTAGCTTCAGCTGATAGGCAAATAGTTGTTGCGGAGAGACCTTAGGTTCAATGATAGCTAGAACCATAGCCTTATGTATACGACACAATGATTTGAGACACTTACAAGTCATCTTATCACCTATGCCTCTCACATTCCACAAGAGCATATTAAACATTATTGGTTGAGGATGATGGGTTAGTTAGTGGACCTTTGACGATGATCTGGTGTGTCGGGGCTCGGCTGGCATTGGGTAAACTTTCTTCTTACCCCAACTCTTCCTGGGAACAGTGGGGACGTCTCCTGTGTCTCCATTGCCATCTTCTTCCTCCGCAACGTCAGCCCAACTCCTCACTATCTCGCCCTCCTCGGGAATGGACTGATCAGAAATATCCTCCTCTTCTTTATCACCAGTTGTTTTAGGTTTCTGTTGTATATTGTCCGTAGTAGCTACAATTGGCAAGTGAACATTCTCCTCAGAAGCAATGTCCTTCTGGACGTCTTCAGCAGCAACCTGCTCCATCAATGTGGGCTCAAGCCTATCAGTTTTGTCTAACTGATCGTTAGCAGTTAAGTGCTGATTAATACCCAGAGCCTCGGGGATAGAGGAGCCGTCAACCGCCAACACAGCAGAA
>JANAVB010011199.1:29374221-29461721 GCA_029216955.1 Iris pallida | reverse complement strand
TTTTAACGGAAGCGTCTCGAAGTTATCTTTCCAAATATATAGATTAATTGTCACGACCAGCTCCTACTTCTGGAATACAAGTTCGTGGCCAAGTCCAGCCTACGACGCAGCATCGGCAGTAGTACGTTGTCTATGATAACAATAGTTTACAACAAGAACAACACGCACATAACATCCACAGCTAAGTCACCATTTGCTCACAATAAGATAATATCCAATAGTCTTAAATAATAGCTAAAGAAAATCATCAGATAAACCACTACAACTCAGATTATCTCAGGAGAAAACTGGTAGAAGAAACTAAAATAGATAAACTAGGATCTATAACTATAACTATAACTACTAACTAATGTGAATACATAAGAAAAAATATACTAATTTGCATCAGTATTGGAATCTGGTACGTTAATGACGCCAGTGTCGCCAACATACTCACCGTAGACCTCAGAACAGATCACGTCATCTAAACCTAAAAAATAAATTATCCAATCAGAGAAATATCACATAACACTATATTGCAAACATAATATACAAGCATGAAGAAAAAATAATAAGATAGATAAACAATAGACATGGCATGGTATGATAAGAAGAGTACTAATAACAGTATGAGATAGACTCGATGAAAGACAAACAATAAACAATATAGAAACAATAATGAAGTCACGTATACTGTATATTTTAGAATGTAAGTTTTTCGCATGTGGATGAGTTAGGACATACGGTAGTTGACGTGAGGTACAACGACTACTAACAACATTGACATTGTGGATATGAACATTGTGTAGACCACATGCATAGTAGTTGTATCTCCCTTCCGATTTGCTCAAAATTAATATGATCACTTGACATTAACTGTGAGCTTGAATATTGAACATTGAATGAAAGCATTAAGTGAACATGTATGTTTATGATAACAAGTATAACACTCGTGCACCAATAATGGAAAAATAAAACTAACAGTTAAAAGAAAAAGAATAACATGCATCACAAAACAAAGGCAACATAGGTCATAGTGATACTTGCCTACTACGACAGATGATGAAGTCACAAACTCAAGACGTTGTAAGCCCGATCTACCCCATCACACAAACCACCACAAGTTAGATCTAAAATTCCTACTCCAAAATCCTAGAAAGTGACTAACGGTTTAACCTAGTTAATTATATTTAATTCTGGAATAAATTATATAGAAACCGAATTTTATTCTAATATAATCTAAAAATAAAAATTAAACATAAATTTTGGCTAAGGAAAGTCACGCTTTTCAATTCGGGACCCGTAGCACGCAAATCGAGGCGTACCATTGACTAAGTAGTCAAATCACACAAACTCAATAACTTAATTTTGGAACCAAGTAGATTTCAGCGTCGTTATTGCACTAAAATCGACGATGCCAAAAAATCACCATTTGATCAAAAGTTATTGCCCTTATGTCGAACCGTGACTAAATCGATAAATCACCGACAAAATCTGAGTTCTACTAATTAAATAAATATTAAATTAATATATTAATTTTTCTAAAATTTATATGTTGTAAACATATGTGTCGATTTCCAAAACATCAATCGGATCGCAAAACAGAGTTCAGAATCTCCCGAAATCTCGAAAACTATACATCACGTTGATTTTTGGACAACCAACACTCAAATAAATCTCCACAAATTCATGTAAATAATTACAAAAATAAATTAAATATTCAGAAAGCTAACCTCGATAAAGTTTAAAAAAAGACACTCGAAACGGACGTAGGGGTTGATCACAATCGCCTCATGAACTCGAAGGATCCCTAAGATGAATTCTCCAAAAAATGGCTGGATGAAAAATAGGGTTTTCTGGAATTTGACTAATATATATAGGGAGAGAGGCAGTATAGTGGCTCGAGCCAATGGCTGGGTGGGACACGTGACATGATCCTGTGCTTCCCGCCCAGATCCAAAAGCTGGAAGCCCACCTGGTTTGGCTAAGCCGGCTCGGGTGCGGCTCGGCTCAGTTCATAATTAGAAATGTTGAGTTAGCCGCCCCCGTCCGCTGACAGCTGGGCCCACCTCCACACACTGAGCGACTGACAGGTGGGCCTGGCAGGTGGGTGATTGTGTAATTTTGTTTCCTTTTTCTTTAAATTAATAAAAACTAAATTTAAAATCCTATTTTTCTAAATCCAAATAAATTTCAAAAAATTCTAGAAATAGCCCAAAAAAATTTAGAAAATATTTCTTGTTGTCTAGAGTCTAAATAAAAAATGTTTGGCCTCAAAATACCTCCGTATGGCCTCATAATAAATACTAAAAGACTATAAAATATAAATTCTAAAGATTTAAATTATTTAAAAATCTCCAAAATTTTCAAAAAATCTAAATTAATAAAATAAAATATTTGCGGCTATCTAAGGACCCTAATGACCATATGTGACCTAATATTTTCATTCTTCACCTATAGGCTTAGGTACTAACCCCTACGATCTCAAAGTAAAAACCTAAATCTTAATATTCTAACACTTTTATACCTTAATAACACTAAAATGAAAAATATTCTCCAAAATAAAAAATCTAGGGAGACAAGTACTACAAACTACCCCCTTAGGCTAGCATAATATGGAGATAAAGGATTAGGAATCTAAAGACAACTAAATCAATAATAATAATCAACCAAGCATACTACCAATTAACTAAGCATGCATCCTATCTAACAACTATAACTTGGCTTTTAAGGAAATATATTTAACGTACCTATGTCTTAGGATTGAGTCACAACCACAAATGTTTGTCCTTGACGTTGTGCTCCTATGAACTGTTGTTGCGGAACTGGCCTATGTGCTTGTGCTGTCGGGGATATGGGGCAATCTTGCACATGGTGGTCTGGCGATCCACACAAAGAAGACAAAGTTCTAATCTCTTCCTACAATGGCCCCACTTGTGTCCCTCTCTTCCACAATAATTACACTTAGGCTTGGGTAGGATCTGTCGTTATTGTGGCTAGGGTGATACCACCCTAGTTGGAGGATGATGTCATTGTCGGTGGGGTTGAAGGGTCTTTGGTTGGACATTAGGACGCTTTGATGGTTCTTGATAACCACTATCTCTACCTCTCTTTTAGTAAGCTAACTTCTGCCTTATGATGGATTCTTGACACCTAGCTGCATTCAAAATAACTGTATAGGAAGTCGGGTCTACTGATGATGTCAAACTTCGCAGTTTGTAGTTCAGCCAAGAGTAAAACTTCTCCATTTTTTCTTCTTCTGTAGAGATAAGCTATAGAGTAAAGCGGCTCAAACGACTAAACTCTGCATCATACTCGTCCACTGTTATACTTTCCTGCTCAAGCCATATGAATTGATCCCGCAAGTCCTTCCTAACTGTCATAAGGAAGAACATGGTGTTGAAGAGGTCCGTGAACTCTTTCCATAACACATTGGTGCCCAATCTCCTTTCTTGTGCAGTCCACCAATGGTGTGCATTATTCTTGAGTTATAAGTTAACTGCCTTAATCCACTTCTCCGAGGGCAACTCAGATGCCTCTAGCAATGTCTCTGTCTCCATTAGCTAGTTGGTAACTTCTGTGGGCTTCTTCGCACCTATAAAGGAAGGTAGGTCCAGAATATTTGCATGCCTCTACCAAGTATCCATCATGCATTAGTGTATTGTAAGAATATATGCTCCATCCATGGTTACTCCTTGGGCTTGTGCTGCTGTTGGTGGTGTGGAAGAATTTTAGCACTAACTCTCTCTTGGTGATGGTCAGTTGGCTTTACGAACTCGGTACTCTCTGCTGTTAATCCCTCGGGCTCAGGGATAACATATGGGTTAGCTACTCTCTTCCTTCTATGAATTGTACTATACCTTGTATCAACCATTGTGAACTAAAAAAAGGAAAGGACATGGTTAGAAGGGTATTTACAAACATATCGAAGAAATTACTGATGGAATCAAGCATGATGCAAATAAGAGACAAGAGAATCACAAGATAAAACAAACTCATATGATTGTGTTCACCATCATGGGGATCTTCGGATGAGAGAAGGAAAGAAGATATAGGTTGAGATAAAAAAACTCCCTTCCTTTATAAATTGTGATTTGAACAGTACAACAAAGCCCTCATTGTAAGGATTTGCTAGTACAAATATAGATTATGGAGAAGTGTGACGATAAAGATCGAGTACTGTAATGACCCCTTTACTCCGTTGACGATCTGATACTTAGCAGCTTCTCAAAATGCTCTATGTGACTCTCTAATGTGTATTTGTTGCTCTCACTGGGTTCCTCCTTGAGGTTGATTTCAGTGGCGTAACTAGTTGATTGGTCAATTGTTCGATTCTTCCATCATGATGTTGATGGATTGCACCTCCTCTTATAGTCGTCTTTAGCGGAGAAACCATGAAGGAGGTAATGATGGAGAGGATCTCCTGCGTGGAAGATGCCATTTGGGTTGTTATAGCTGTTTAGGTAGACTGTTTAACCGCTCGATCTATTCGAGGTGCTGATTGAGCGTCCGTTGCTGCAGGAGCTCTGAAGAAGGACTTTAAAGATCCTCCAGTGCAGTTGTTGGTATTTATGACTGTCCAATCGTACGATTAGATTATCGGTAGCATAGTTCGTACAAGTATTTAGGACAACCTGTCATTTGAATAGCCTAGTTATGTAAAGCGTGCGCCATAAACAAGAGACTTAAATCGGGTGCACGATCTTTGGTTGATGTGTGACGCTGGCCATGCTTTGGAGGGAATCTTCTATTTGAATGGGACAGTTATGGTGTTCACACCATAAACGTGGTGTTGATCCTTTCAGCCGTTACCAATGGAATTTGAGTTGATCCTGTTTGGGGCACGAACCAGTTGTACTGAAGACTGGGGTGGCCTAGGCAAGGGCGTGAGCCGTTTGTCTTGATGTTGAGGGCTTGTGAAGTTGCCTGAGCCGCCTACCTCCTTGGCCGCATAAAGGCTTCTTGGAAGGGAAGTCGCATGGTGTTTGGGTCGCTTGTGTCCTACTCGCATGGATCCTTGTTGCATGGAGTGGACCGGCTGCCTTTGGTTCTGTAAACCCCTAAAATTTCACTATAGATTTTTTTATTAATTTTATTTTGGTATTTGTACGTTGAGTGCGAATACGTATATTAAAGAAAGTTTCACACTTCTGAGAAGATTATCCTCGATTGATATGAACGGTCGAGGCATTAGAGCATATGGATGTCAGCCTTTTATACTATACCAATAACTAGGGGCATGTGACCAATGTATAATGGTCGTATTAATGGCCAATCCACTTGACCGCTAATGTCCCAACCGATATTACAGAGAACGGCCACTTGGCATAAAACTTCCCTCCTGCGCAAAAATGGTAATGTTAGCCCAATATTATAACTATATTTTTATTGTAGTTAATTACTTAAGTTTATCATTATAATACTACCAATAATCATGTACTGTCCTAATGTACATTAAATTTCATATCTGCTACTACACATATTGCTTTGTTTGTCTAACATGTATTTACAGAAAAGCAATAAGAAAGATCAAACATGGACATACGATATGAAGAAATTAGGATGGGCCAAGGACGACATTATACCACAATATTTCCCTAAATTGCCTATGACATCTCCGGAGCTACGCACTTAGGGCCTCGAAAAGTATATAGACTTCATGATTTTTTTATCTTTGGACTACTATCGTCAACAGAAAAAGTCATCATTCAAAACAAGAAGACAAGTCAAGCCATGTTGTCACAACCCGATCCCAATATACTGGGTCCGGTCGAATCACGCCCAGCCTGCACCGTTGTGAGACGATGGCAGTAAGCTGTATCAATCAGTATTTACTCAAGCACAACATTCTAAAATACGGAAACTAAAAACTTTGATTTAATAATTCAAACACAATGCCGGAACAAACTTAAGTTGTACTAAGGTTTACAACTTTAAATACAAAGCTAACTAGACTACAAGTAGTCGACTCAGGTGCCTCCTGGTTGGTTTCAGCTATCTCCTTAGAATTCGGTTCGGGTCTGAAGTAGGTACAAAAAGTAAGCTCCTCATCATCGTATTCACCTAAAATATTGGTCTCCAGTTAGGAGAGAAATAAGAACATACAAATCCATTCCAGCATCTTATTTAATAATTAAAAATAAGACAAAAAGTAGTTTATAACAGAAATATATTTTCTAAATAATAAATAAAGAAGCAGTTATGCAAATAATTTTTGGAAATGAAATGAGATGATGCAATCTAACTAGCAGTAGTGTTTTGAGCGCGTAACATCCTGTGGCCGGCTAGGGATGGAGGCAGTAAGTGTTCTAGTAAACTCGGTCCGGCTTCGGTCCAAGTGGATTGGGCTTTGGCTATCCACAGTGATTTAGTAAGGGAGCTTTGACCACAGATGTTAGCGCTACTCCCCAAACCCCGAGTTAATGATTCAGTAAAGCAGTCATCATGATCCAAGAGGGATCCCGTGAGTCAAGTGTCGATTCAGTAGTTCTACTATGCAATAAAGTTAATTATTAACTAAAACACAAGTTTGGATAAGTATGAACTTGCCTTGGTTTTTTCGACGCTGTAGGTGACGACAGAAAATACTCAAGCTAATGTTCGAAACTGAACCCTTCATTAGCGAAATATGACTTAGTCCCAATACAACCCTTTCTACGGTGTTCTAGTTGCAATCTCTAATACTGGTCATAGTCAATTTTACTGATTAACATATTAGTCTAACGATCAATTAACTCTAACGCTGCTTTATGCTATTTGTATAAAAGAAATCAAATTGCATTTATTTTGGAAAGAGTAGACTAACTTGATTTATTTGAAAATCTTCGTGTTTTTATACTGTATATATATAAAACTATATTTCTTTTATTTAATGATAAAACGTAAGATTGTTAATATAATTATAAAACTTGTATTTTTCATACCTTCTAATTTATGCAACAAAATCTTTTAGTTTATTTTAGAAAATAACGTTTCCAATTTTCTTTGTGGCTAAACTAATGTACGATATCATCAACATAAAACACAGAAAGGGCTACGCTACTCCTAAGCTACATAATACAGGGCTCAGAGAAAGAAAAGCAAAAATGGCCTTATGCCCTTACAACATATTTTACATAGTAAAAATTCTAAACTACACGGTAGCGATCTTCTAAGCCGGGGAACGATCCATTCCGAAGGCACGAGTGCTCTGCACCTAAAATATAGCATGCCAAGTAACAAGTTATACAAGTCTAAAATAAACTAAAGTCGCAAGGCAGGGACAACCAGAGTCTCAGACTTGGTCATGCAGTCACACGGTGCTAATAGCTTATGCCTCAACGTACGGGAATATCTGTAGCATTTGTGTTTCGCTAAAGGCTCATTCAACCGTTTCGGTTGTCGCCAAGGTGGATACATAAAGTCTCATATTATCTGAAAATACACCAATCTCAATGAGCCAAAAAGAACATAAAATATGTAAAATATATTTTTAACAACCAGGTTTTCGAATATAGCGATAGTATATATGTATATGTTTTAATTAAGTTACAATACTAAGAGTATAATTAAAATGTAATTCTTTCTCTCTTAAATCATTCATATACATAAAATTTATATTAAAGGAGTCACAATATAAAAGTATGGGTAAACACAATTTCCTTCCTTTAAATCCTATACAAAAATACATACATATTTTAAATTAGTCACGATATATAGTTAACATAATTTTCTTTCTTCAAGTCATATATCTATATATATATATATATATATATCTATATATATATATATATATATATATATATATATATATAAACCCAGCAGAACCATTTAATCCACATTATATACACATTTATATAGGAAATCCCCACTACGGAACTAACCAATTCCCTAATCAAAATATCACAGAACTCATTTCCACGAATTTTAGCAGGCAACACACGGAACCAAAAATTCAATGTCCGAATTTGGGCCAACGATATCATAATCGTTCCGATTACGAAATCGAAACAACGATCCAAGGATCGTTCCAAGCATCCACATGAGCAACGTAAATTATTTGGATCCCATAACGGCATCGAGACCGAATTATCATCGACTATGGGAGGGACGAACTACTCTGTTAGGAATTATACGAAGGTTGATGATAGAATTCGAAGGGTGGCCTCGAACTCCGATCGACGCATCGTCACCGGCTTGAAGCCTCGGGAACGCGTCTGGACAAATACGACAGCGTACTCGGACGACCATTCGGAACAGGGACAGCGGCATAGGGCCGCGGGTCTGACGCGGAGGGTACTGGCAGCGGGTCACGGGGATGGCCGAAAGGCACATGGACAGATGGTCGGCTGCTAGAGCGGCCGCGGAGGGCAGCGGACGTGCGGGGTCACCGACAAGAGGGTGGCGGACGCACGGGGCTGGCCGTGGCAGAGACCGCGGGTTGGGCTGTGGGTCCGGCACAAAGGCTGTACACTGGTGTGGTGCACCGTTGTCGGATGGGCTGGTCGAAAGAGGGGGTCGGAGGAGAGGGGTTGCTGTGGGTTTTAAGGAAAAGGAAGGGGAAGGTTATGGTGGGGTGCTGGTACCGTAGGGTTGGGGGGGTTGTAGTTCGGAGGGGTGAAAGAAAGAATGATGGTGAGGTTGTGGGGGTGAGGGGTGAGAAATTTTAGGGAGAGGGTGAGAACGTGGGAGAAAAGTAGAAAAAGAGGAATGGGTCATGGGTTGTAGTTGGGAGAGGGGTTTTGCAACCTTCCCTCTTTAGAAAATTTCATCCTCAAAATTTAAGGATAGAAATAAGGTTTAGTCAAGTCTCATCCAGCAAGGGCATTACTCCTTTAACTACCTCAAACGAAACTACGTTAGCTGCCCCGTGGCTTATCTACAATAGGAAATATCTTGATCAATTCATGCATTCTCTTCAAAATAACATTCTTTCCTAAGTGGTAATCCTTAATTATCATGATGAATAGTCATTATCGAAATTATTCCATACTCATACATGTTCTTGCTTGTCGTAGTTTTCTCTCTCTACCAATATCCTATCTCTGAAAAACTTAACATTGCTACAATATCCAACAATTGAAAAAGACAAACTAAATAATAGTTACATTGATTTGGCAAAATTACAGTCATAGGCTTGTCACTACTCCAAACGAGAATGATGTCACTAAAAATATGATATCTCTTGGAGAATATTGTTTTAGATTATCCACCCAATCTTTATTTGTATTTAATCAGTCCCAAATGACACTCGTTTGTAATCGACATATTTGTTATCCTTTTTAAAATTTAGACTTCCATTTCCACCAACATGTATATATATTTGATGCAAACCCTAATTTACATGATCTAGCATCCTCAATCAAAAAAATTTGTTCTAAGTTTTAAACGTAAATCTTTATCTCAATCCCACGACATTCTTCCTATCCTTAACATTAATATATATTTGACAAGTCCTATATTAATAATTCTTACCTACCTTCTCCCTAAAATTAAAATCCTCAAAGTTTTCAGAAATTGTATTGTAAGAAAAACATGACATTATAAAAGACATTTGCCAGAATAAGAGTGTTGCTAAGGATTTCACATCATCAAAGAATTATAGAAAGATTCTCCTAAACTCCTTTTAAAGTTATCCGGTTACAACTTCAAAAAGAATCACCTAGTGATACGAACAACTCTAGATTCTTTTAGCACTAGTTCTCAAAGTCTTGGTCCTTGGTGTGGGGCAGTCTCCAACTGCTTCACCTTCTTCTACAACCCCTGAACTTGGATCATGCTTTCTTATTGCAGATAATAGGGTCCACTACAAAAAAGGCTTTTAGCAACGGTAGGATCCGTCGCTAAAAGTCATTTTTTCGTCGCTAAAGTCAAATAGCGACATATCAGCGACGAAAATGGTTTGTCAGGAAATCACGTGTCGCTAATTTAAATCAGTCGCTACTTTGTCGAAAATAGCGACTGATTAGTGACGTATTTTGCGACATGCTATTTATTGGAAAATACGACGTAATAGCGACGGAAACTCTGTCGCTATAGTTACCGACGAACTACCGACGTTGCAGCGGCGTAATTCAGCATGAGAGTAGCGACGGGATAGCGACGGAAAATTACGTCGCTAAGATGTTTCTGATACACTTTGGTGTCGGACAGGAACATAGCGACGGAATAGTAAGTAAAATTTACGTCGCTATTCAGTCACTATAACGCAATATAATATTTTTCAGAACCTTATCGACGGAAACTACAGTCGCTATTCCGTCGGTAGCCCGCAAAGTAAATTTTCCAGGCATGTAGCGACAAAAAATTGTCGCTATTCTGTCGCTATCCTGCAATGTTCCAGGTTTTCTGTCGTTGTTCCGTCGTCATTCCGTCGCTAAGTACATATTGTATGTCAGTATTTGTGTTTCCTGCACTCCACAACCCTGTCGACAGTTAAACTCACAATATACAGTCCTATAAACAATTTCCAAATAAAATATCAGTATTCGTGTTTCCAGCAGTCCTTATCCCTGTCGACAGTTTTACAGTAGGCACACGTATCAGTATTTGTGTTTCCTGCAAATTCTCAGTTTCATGCACACGTATCCTAAATGTTTTAATACAACACATACATATCTAAAATTAGCTTCATACACACATACAAATAATGTTTTAATATGAGAAATATTAATACACATCTAAAATGTTTTAATACAAGAAAGTACTAGTATAGTAAATCTAGGTCATCGGGCATGATGGAAACCTCTCAGCGGGCATGATGAAGACCTCTCGGTGGACTTAATGAAGATCCAAGCTGCAAACGTGAACGTCGACCTCTCGGCGCCATAGAAAAATCTGAAAAAAATAATAAGTGATGATGTGTTAAAATAAAAACTACTGTCATGTCATTATACTAATGGAACTCATATATTAAATTAAAACGTACGTAATAGTCTGATTCATCTTCCCAAGAGTATTCTGAATCATCGCTTGATTTCGAAGTGTCTTCTTCTGCTTCTTCATTTTTACTATCACTATGATCTTCATCTTCCAATACTTCTTCCTCAACATCTTTCAATTCTTCATCAACGTTAACCTCCATAACATTATCTATCGCAACCTCCAAATCTTCTAAATCCTCTTACTCAACACCAGCCAAACTTATATATGTTGGTTAAGGCTTGACCACCTCTTCCTCTTGGTAGGCTATATCCCCAATATTATATGTATTTCTTGCTTTAGTTTTGGATACAGCTCACCAATCCAGGGTACTGCGCCGTCGGCTAGGATAACTCATACAGTACACTTGAACGGTTTGACTAGCCAACACAAATGGTTTAAAACCTCCATATCTTTTTCCATGTTTTATATCAACAAAGCCAAATTGTTTGTCAATATTCTATCCTTGCTTGGGTGTTGTGTCGAACCAGCGACATTTAAAAAGCACAATCTTCGTATCAACAGAATATTCAATCTCTACGATATCTCTTAGAACACAGTAGTAGTCGAATTCGGGATCGGCATCGTAGACTGAGGCTCTCACATAAACTCCCGAATTTTTGGTATAATTAGCCTCCTCATCGACAAATGAATGATTGATAGGCTTATCAGTAGTTCTAAAGTTAAAGCCATTGATTGTATATCCGCTCCAACACTTCGCCTTCTTGCTCGGTCCAATAGCAATTGCTCTTAGCCCTTTGTTCTGCAACTGTGTACCACGACGGAAGACCTAGTGTGGGTAGTATCAGAAAAGTCATTAGACAAAGTGTGGGTAGTAACATATCAAATTTAGAATGGCTAATGATTATAATCCTTACATAATTTTGAAACCACGACGGAAACTTCATTCGACCTCTCTAGCAAGATCATCATCATCAATATCAGGTCTTTCCATTCTAATCTCGGCTCTAAACGTACTGTAATAATAGGGAGAAATGTTAGCACACTTCTAAATATCGAATTTAGATTGACTAAATGGTGTCGCTTACTTTTCAATATCTTCCATCTCTTGGATACCGCTATTGAGGTATATATACCGATGTGCGTATTCAAACTCATCGTCATCCAACCACCATAATTTAGTCGCACTTGTCGGCTTGCCCCCCATATTGAAGATTGTACGGATCCCTTCATTCGGTGCATTGATATCACCTTCATCATTCCTCGGTGCTCTATTTTGATTTGTTCGGACATGAGTATCGAAGTAGATCGAGCAGAAGTTAGAAACCTCCTCAATAATGTACGCTTCGCATATTGAAACTTCTACATGAGCCTTATTGCCCACTTTCTTTTTCAGGTGACCTAGATATCTATAAGAAATATATTGAATATTAGAATTATTTAAATAAAAAATTACAAATTAGAAGATTATTTTATACCTCTCAAATGGGTTCATCAATCGATAATGGACGGAAGCACCAACACGTGCTTCGTATGCAAGATGAATCGGCAAATGTTCCATACTATCAAAGAAGCCGGGAGGGAACACCCTTTCTAACTTGCACAACGTCACTACAACTTTCTCCTCAAGTTCTAGCATATGTTGCACCGTCAATTTACTTGAACACAAATCTCTAAAGAAGATAGATAACTCGGCCAGCGGAGTCCACACATGAGAAGGTAGCATCTCTCTAAAAGCGATAAGAAGTAATCGATCCATGAAAATGTGACAATCATGACTCTTCATCCCTATCAACCTGCGTTCGTTGAGATCGACACATCTCGCCAGATTCGATACGTAACCGTCAAGAAATCTCAACTTTGAAATCCATTTACATATTATTAGTTTATCATCTCTACTCAATGTAAATGGTGCTGGAGGCTTCACCCAGTTACCATTGGACCTTTGCGACAGATGCAACTCTGGACGCTTGCTAATAATTTCTAAGTCCTTCATTTCTTTAATATTATCTTTCGTTTTCCCTTAATATCCATCAAAGTATTAAATATGTTGTCAAATATTTTTTAATATGCATGACATCAAGATTGTTTCTTATGAGATTGTCCGGCCAATAAGGCAAATCCCAAAAGATACTCCTTTTCGTCCAATTATGATGTTGTCCGAAACCTTCAATGTGATGGCCCGATCCCAGATTTTCTATGACAGTCGGTAAATCTCGAACATCTTCCCAAACTACATCTTCCGTTAATCTCAACGGGAGAAGAGATACTTCTCGTTTACCAGCCCTGAAGTCATATCTGTTCCTTCTCCACGAATGTGACGAAGGAAGAAACTGGCGATGGCAATAAAAAAACACGCCTTTCCTCCATTCTGAAGGCGGAATACCTTACTCTTCCCCATGCATATCGAACATGACATAATACCATGAGTACTCCACCCCGATAATATCCCGTAAGCTAGAAAATCGTTGATGGTCCACATGAGCATCGCCCTTATCTGAAAGTTCTACTCCATCGATATATCAAACGTTTGGATGCCAAACTGCCATAATTGTTTTAACTCGTCCACCAACGATTGCCAGCTGATATCGATGTTCTTCTTTGGATTTCTTGGACCAGGTATGATAAGTGTGAGGAACATGTAAGGAGTTTTAGGCACATCCACGGTGGTAGATTGTACGGGGTCAAAATCACCAGCCAATAAGAGTATTGCATCCCCGATTGTCCGAATGGAGTGAATCCATCAGAACGTAAAGCCAATCGAACATTCCTAGGCTCTGTAGTAAAATCAGGATGACACCGATCAAAATGCTTCCATGCTTCTCCATCGGCAGGATGAAGATAATTCTCCTTCATCCATCTTCCGTCATTGTTATGCCATGTCATGTGTTATGCAGTATTTGCAGACATATACATCCTCTGCAGCCTCTTTGTGATTGGCAAGAACTGTATGTACTTGTACGGGCGCATCCGCATCCGGGCAATTGATTTTTTCTTTGCCCCGGATTGGCTTGTACCGGTCCTCGTCACAGAAAATGCATTTGTCTTATCACTGTTCTCCTTGTAGTATAGCATGCAACCATTTCGATAGCAGTCTATCTTCTAGTAGCCCAATCTGAGTTTTTTGCATCATCATCTTCGACTTGTAGAAGCTTTCAGACGAATTATTTGATCCTTTTGGCAACAACTTTCTTACAAGCTGAATTATCCAGTCATAGCATTCTTGCGGTAAGTTAAAATCAGATTTAAGGTTCAACAGCCGCATCATCACCGACAATATCGAATGAGAATCATAACCCGGATATAACAGAGTATCAGCATGCTTGAACATATCATAGAACTCCTTTGTATCAGGATTTGGATCCTCACGTACCACACCAAAATCTAATACCATCTCACGTGCCAAGTTTGTTGGTTGCCGATATTCAAAATGATCTCCGAGAGTATAATCTCTCACCTCGGTATTGAAGAAGGACTGAGATTGCAAAGCCAGAGATTCTCCTTGATTAATCCACACATTGTAGTTCGGCATGAAACCCTTCTTGTAAAGGTGCTCTCTCACGAGTGACACCTCTCTAAATGGTATATTCTTATATTTGACACAAGTGCACTTTATGCCCCTTCCGTCTATGAAATTGACATGGCTACTTGTATATATAAGAAATTGCTCGATGCCCGTCTTGAAATCGTCCATCAAGCCAATCATACTCTTATGTTGCCGATTGTACATCCACGAACAGTCAAGTAAGTATCGACTCATTGTTCTAATCCACGTGAATAATTCTGTACCAAGAATTAAGATGCTATATATCACTTGGTACCATATAAAAAACCTAGTATAACTTGGTATGACGTACCCCTCACGTACATTCACTCATAAAACAAACCTAGTATAATTAGGTATCATGTTGATACTCAAGTATCAAATTGACACTCAAGTATATATATCACATTGATCAATCAAATACCTTAGTAATCTAAAACTACTACACCTATTTATTAGTGTTCGTGTTTCGTCAAATTTTTAAAACTATTATACCAATAAATTTCTATTTATCTACTATACCCACTATTATACCGATAAATTTCAAACACGAAATTGAAATTGAAACCCTAGAATATATTGAGAAAACACAAACAACGCATAAATAAAAATAAATGCAAATTAAGGTTTAGGGTTTTGGACCTTGAAGAGGTTGGTCACGAAAGGATCTCGGAGAAGGGGGGACGTCGGAGGGGGCGCCTGAGGGGGGACGTGGAGGGAGTGGTCGCCAGGGGGGTCGTCGGAGGGGGGCACGACGGAGGAGGAGAAGAGGGAGGGTAAATGGGGTTTTGAAGGAGGAGAAGAGGGAGGGACGGAGTGGGGGAGCACGCCAGAGGAGGTGGTCGCCAGAGGTGGGGGCTCGACGGAGGAGGAGAAGAAAGGGGGTGGTTAGGGGGTTCGATCGGAGGAGGAGAAGAGGGAGGGGGCCGGACTGGGGAGGGCGTCGGAGGGGGCCGTCGAGGGGGGTCACCGGAGGGGGCCGTAGTCGGGGGGACGATCGCCGGTCGGGGGGGAGGAAGAGAGAAGGATTTTGAGAGTGAGAGAGAGATTGAAATTTTTGAAATTTAAGTAACTTTAAATTTTCACAGCAAATTAGCGACAAAATTTTCGTCGCTACGCTTTCGCTACATGAAAATGTCACTAAGTAGTCGCTCGTTAGTCACTACCTTTATGAAAAAAATTTAGAATAAAAATTAATCCTTCCATTTCGACATTTACAGCAGCTTAGCGATACATATATGTCGCTAATCAGTCGGTTGACATATTCGTCTTAAATGGTCGCTGATCCGTCGCTAAACTTATAAAAAATTTAAGTGAAAAAATCTGTCGCCCGTAAGTCGCTTATCGGTCGCTAATTGGCGACTGATTATGTAATACCCGTATTTCGAATACGTATTTTAATTATGATTATATGTATTTCGGACCTGTATTTTATTTTCTCGAATTTTGGCCTGTAATTGTAATTTGGCTTGACTTGCGAATTTTTGATTTTCTCGTAAAATGGGTTTTTGGACCTGGCATGGTTTTATTTGTGGAAAAAGGAATTGGTTAGGTTTGGTTTAGTATGCATTGGAACACACTTAGCTAACCTCCACCCTCAACACATAACCACCCTCATTAAAACCCCATCTAACTTTCTTTTCCTCATAACTTCCATTAATTTCTTCATCTTCTTTTTCCTTCCTCAACACCAACACCATTGGCAAGTGCACCTTGCCACTACATAAGAACCCCATTTTATTTATCCATTAGCTAGATTAGGCCATGGTGATCAATATTAGAACTTGGCATTTTGTGATTTGGAGCTTCCATTTTTTTAGATCTAGGTTTTAACTATTTTCAGATTTTCTTGGTTTTGATCTATTAAACTTAGATTTTTCCTTGATTTGAGGCTTCCATGTGGAAGAGAATTCAATTTTACACAAGTTAGAACTTTGAAATCCAAATTTAGTTTTGTTTTGGCTAAGATATGAAGATTTGAAATTTGGTGTTCTTGGGGTTTTTCTCTCGGCCAGTTGGAGAAGAAGACCTCAGCCTGCGCTCTTTAGCGCAAGGTCAGACTGCACAACTCCTCGGCCAACGCTTTACACTTGGTTGACTTGCGCTGGCACTCTTTAGCTCCAGCGCCTTCCTTCCATTGGCGTGCTTGACAGCTGTGCAGCTTACTCCCTGTGCGGCTTGGCTCCAGCACAACCCAATCCTAGCGCAGCTCATCTCCTGTGCAGTTCGCTTTCAGTGAAACCCAACTCCAGTACAGCTCACCCAGCGTAACCTGTTCTCAGTGCAACCTGCTCTCAGCACAACCTGTCCCAGCGCAAGCCGACCCTAGCGCAACCCAACCTCAGCGCAGTTCATTCCCCTGCGCAGTCCATTCCCCCAGCGCAATCTGATTCCCAGCGCAACCTGTTGCCCATGGTGATTTGGTTTTATTTTCTTGGACTTGGCAACTCTTTTGTGGATTAGAGTTTTGAGATCTTGTTCCACACAACACGACTGTCTCGACCCAACACGACCTGGCACAGTTTTGGTGTTTTGCTTGTGACTAGTACGGTTTTCGTGATTTCTGTGAAGTATGATTTTAGTACCTTCTGATCTTCTTGATAGTGACCCGATAGGGTGTGCTCTTAACTTGTAACATGTGATTCATGATTAATCATTGTACTGGATAACTTGATAGTGGCCCATGGCGGCGCACTCCTGACTTGTAACTTGTAACTTGTAACTTGTAACTTGTAATCTGTAACTTGTAACTTGACTTGACTTGATGTTGTTGCGATGGCTAACTTGACCCATATAATCAACTTGACGCCGTGGGTGTTCATTCTTGCTGCTTTGTGCAATCCACTTGTCTTGTTTCGCATTATATCTAGGACGTGACTCCCTGGTTACCACGGTCAGGGATTCACACTGAATATGGATTAGGCTAATTACTAGATCAAACTATAGTTCATGGAAAATTTCCAGTCACAGGCGATCTCGTTATCTGGGCGCTTTAAACGGACTTGTAGCCTGCCGACGAGTAGGGAACATTTCCAGCACATTGTCATGTGTTGCACCCTCTAAGTCACCTAAGGGTATCGTCTCCTGGGCGATGTACCCAACCATACTCTCAACCGCGAAAGGATAACTAGATAGTCTGCAGGGCTTGGGAATGGAAAGTTCTCATTTGCATCTTGTTAGTAATTAGGCTTGTGATAACCCTAGTTAGTTAAGTAGTAAGCCGTAGTATTGCTTGGCCGCTTGTGAATGGATGGTGTCCAGCCTTGTCTAAGTCTCGTCTAGTCCCAATACCTGGTACACCTGAACATGATTGTCTTACATGTCCTTAATAATAAATGGGTAGAGACAAAGTGCTATTCAGGCGAAGGGTTACAACCCCGGTCCTTGTTTGGTTTACGGGTTGTAACCTGGCTCCCGGAATGGTTCCACATCCCTAGTCGTTTATTGTCCTGTTGTACTTTTACTTGTACTTTTCTTCTATTTTCTTATGTTCTGATATGCTGGCTTTTGTTCTTATTTCGTGGCCTTCTTGTGGCACTTGCTCTTTCGGGGTTTAACCCAGCTGGTTTTGTGTGGCCAGATTTCGGAGCAGCACCCGAGGATCTACCGAACCTCTAGCCCGATGGTTGCGACTAGACGAAACCCGGGCTACGAGTGGGTTTTCCATTTTGTTTCGCTCACTACATTATAAAAATTCTTTTGAGGCATTTAGCCGACGAGCACCTGTTAGCTCGATATATTTTCTTACTGTCTGCCTACGGGCTGTAAACATGATTAACAAATCCTAGGGTTGATCATGTATGACTTAACTCTTGCTAGTCCTCGCATTTTGTATGACTAGCTTCATGATCAGCTAAATATGTAATATTTGGGATGCCTTTTATTGTATATTTGGTGATCTAACATCTTGTAACTATATTACTTGCTTGAGATTGAGACAATAGGCTTGATCTTAAGAGACCGTTGGCTTGTACTAAACCCTCATATCTAGACAGCTGTGACTGTATAGCGAGGGGGATTCTATTTTAATATACGTAGCTGGCTATGTACCCCCGCTCTCCAGTATTCTGGTTCTGGGGTGTCACATGGCTTAAGTGGTGGCCCATGCAGGTCTTGGCATTCAAGAATGTGAGGGTTTACCTAATAGATGTCTCAATCAGTATTCGCCCTTGATCTCTGCTCGTATCTTCAAATCCCTGAGAATCTTGACCTGATCACATGCTTGTATCATTGATCTGTCCTGGTCCTTCCTTATTATTTCCTATGTCTTCTTCAGCGGCATTGTTCCTGACCCCGCCGATCAGCAAGGTGGAGCACTTCCCGTGGACCAGCAGCAACCTGGAGATCAGTCCAGCATTTCTGAATAGCCTCCAGAGTTGTACCTACTGGAGGAGAGCCCCCAGTTCGGCCCATCCAGCCTGCCGAGCCTGATGATGGAACCATGGTAGGTCTCATCAGGACCTTGATAGCTTTCCAGGATCGTAGAGGAGACGCCTTGAACCAGGCAGTGGCGGATGCTTTGACCAGAGGCGATCATCCAGGGAACAGTGCGGCCAACAGCTTTAAGCGCTTGAACCCTCCATTCTTCGACGACAGCGAAGATGCGATTGCCGTCGACGCTTGGCTTCAGGATACCGAGGTTGTTCTGGAAGCAGCTAAGACACCTGAGAACGAGAAGGTGGCGGTGGTATGCCTACAGTTGTTAGACTTGGCTTGGAGTTTGTGGACGGCGCAGGCCGTGGGATTAGCAGCGTCGGTTACTTGGACAGTGTTTAGGGAGAGATAGAGGGGAAGTATTTCGATGCTGTAGCTCGGTACGACCTACAGACGAGATTTACCAACTTAAAGCAAGGAGGCAGAACGGTCGATGGTTATGCATCTGAGTTTTCTAGACTCAGTAGGTTTCCCCCACCTTGGTGGAAATCGAGTTTGATAGGGCCCAGCGGTTCCAGCAGGGGCTGCATTTGGAGATCTTATTGGCAGTTGAGTAGTTCGAGCACCAGACATTCGATGTAGTATTGAGGGCAGCTAGGAGGCACGAGTACACCTCCCAGAGGATCGTAGATAGGACCGTAGGTAGGAAGCGGTCCCACAGTCAGATGCACCAATCATCAGCTCCAGCCCCGGCAGCAAGGGATTTGACCATTGGAACTCCGAGGCGGGCGACCTCAGTAACGTCGGTTCAGCATTCAACCCCAACATACCCCAGCAGCAGAAGCAGAAGCAGACTTCCGTGATAGGATGTTCTCATTGCGGGAAGCCAGGGCACGTGGTGGCAGATTGTCGCAGGGTACAAGGATTGTGCCTGGCTTGTGGAGCGACAGATTACAAGATAGGAGCCTGTCCGAATAGGGGTAGTTCGTCCTCTTCCAACCAAACCAGTCCGTCGGTTAGGGGACCAGCACCTATGCAGCAGCAGCAGTACCCGAGGCCATTGTTGCCTCAGGCCCAGGCATTTCATCAGCAGAACCATTAACAGTACACCCAGGCACAAGTGCAGAATAGGCAGAGAGGTTTCCAGCAGAGGGGACCCACAGCTAGAGGACAAGGTCAGGTAATGATGATGACTATGGAAGAAGAAGTTGCACCAGGTGAGGTTGTAGCAGGTACTATTCTCGTCAACTCCTCTCCAGCATCGGTATTATTTGATTCTGGTACATCGTATTCATTCATGTCTGTACGATTCGTAACACGGATAGGATTGGAGCCAGAGTCATTATCAGTAAGGCTCAATATACTTACTGGTAATGGTCTTGTGGGAGTAGATCGAGTGTTTTCCTCGTATCGGATCGTAGTTAGCGGTAGAGAGTTCCTCGCTAGATTTATAGAGTTCCCTATGGCAGACTATGATGTAGTCTTAGGCTGATTGGTTGAGGAACCAGTATGCTAGGATAGACTGCCATGTTGGCAGGGTTGTCTTTAGTATTCCAAGCGAGCCAGAGTTTTCATTTTGCAAAGGCGCAGTGGAGCCATCTTCCACAGTATTGCGGATGGCAGTAGCAGCAGTACGGTTACCCCGGATAGTTGAAGAGTTTCCAGATGTCTTCCCAGAGGAACTTCCAGGGATGCCGCCAGAGAGGGAGATTGAGTTCACTATAGACTTGATCCCCGGGATAGCACTAGTATCAGAGCGAGTCTACAGAATGGCGCCTTCAGAGTTGGAGATTTTTACAAGATGATTGAAGAACTCATGACCAAGGGATTCATTCGTGCAAGTGGATCGCCTTGGGGTGCCCCGATGCTTCTTGTGAAAAAGAAGGATGGTACATCTAGGTTATGTGTAGATTATCGTACCTTGAACTCAGTGACAACCAAGAACAGATACCCTCTCCCGAGGATAGATGACTTGTTTGATCAACTCAAAGGGGCTTCAGTGTTTTTGAAGATAGACTTACGGTCAGGATACCACCAGATCAGAGTCAAGAGCAGGACATCCCGAAGACAGCGTTCAGATCTAGGTATAGGAATTAGGAGTTTCTTGTTATGCCATTCGGAGCAACCAATGCGCCAGCCGTATTCATGGACCTCATGAATCGTATTTTATGCCTTACTTGGATCATTTCGTGATCGTGTTCCTAGATGATATCCTGGTCTACAGCAAGAGCGAAGCAGAGCATGAGCAGCATCTTAGAATCGTCCTTCAGACACTTAGGGAGCATCAATTGTACGCCAAGTTTAGTAAATGCGAGTTCTGGCTCGATCGTATTTCGTACTTGGGTCACATCATTACCCGAGAAGGAGTGGAAGTAGATCTCCAGAAGATTGTGGCTATCGAGTCATGGCCAGTACCTAGCTCAGTGGCAGAGGTTCGCAGCTACCTTGGATTAGTCGGCTACTACCGACGATTTGTTTCAGATTTTGCAAGGATTTCGACGCAGATGACCCAGTTGACCCGCAAGGATGTCCAGTTTGCTTGGATAGCAGAGTACCAGGAATCCTTTGAGAAGTTGAAGCGAGGTTTGGTAACGGCTCCTATTCTCACACTTCCAGATGGGACCGGAGGATTCACAGTTTATTACGACGCTTCAGGCAGAGGATTGGGGTGTGCCTTGATGCAGCATGGGAAGGTAATAGCTTATGCGTCACGTCAACTTCGTGATCATGAGAAGAATTACCCAACTCATGACTTAGAACTGGAGGCGGTAGTGTTTGCGCTCAAGCTTTGGCGGCACTACTTATATGGAGACAGAGTGGAGATATTTACTGATCACAAGAGCCTGAAGTATGTTTTCACCCAGAAGGACTTTAATATGCGACAGAGAAGATGGCTCGAGCTACTGGTGGACTATAATGTGGATTTGCAGTATCATCCAGGGAAGGCCAACATTGTAGCAGATGCGTTGAGCCGGAGAGCCGGAGTTTACTTCCTAACTGCACAACCAGAATTATTGGCAGATGTTCAGAAGATGGGAATTAAAGTGTTCTTCCTACCAACGTGGCGTTAATGGCCAGTCTACAGGTTCAGTCCAGCATAGTTGAGAGGATTTGGATGGCGCAGTCTACAGATTCCAAGATTCAGTGACTCAGAACAGAGTGTGAGGCAGGAAGAAGGCCAGAGTTGTGCATTCATGAAGATGGTACACTTCGGTACGGCACTCGTCTTTGTGTACCCAGTGGAGATATCAGACAGGCGGTCATGGCAGAAGCTTACAGTTCACAGTATTCTATTCATCCCGGTGGCACGAAGATGTACCGTGATATCTGTCAGCATTTTTGGTAGAATGGTATGAAGAGGGAGACAGCCCGGTTTGTCTTTCGGTGTTTGGTTTGCCAGCAGGTTAAAGCTGAACATCGGAGACCCGCTGGACTTCTTCAGCCCTTGCCGATTCTAGAATGGAAGTAGGAGCATGTGACCATAGATTTTGTGACTGGATTACCTAGATCCCCAGCTGGTCGAGATGCTATTTGGTTTATAGTCGACCGGCTCACGAAGGTGGCTCACTTCCTCCCATTCAGAGTTGGTCAGTCGACGGCTCAGTTGGCAAAGATGTACCTCAGGCAGATTGTTAGGCTTCACGGTGTGCCCGTCAGTATCACCTCGGACCGAGATTCAAGGTTCACATCACACTTTTGGCACAGCATACAAGAGAGTTTGGGAACTCACCTTCAGTTTAGCTCAGCTTATCACCCGCAGACAGATGGTCAGTCGGAACGCACAATCCAGACCCTTGAAGATATGTTGAGATCTTGTACCCTTAACTTCGTGGTTCGTGGGAGGATCACCTGCACCTGGTGGAATTCTCGTACAACAATAGTTTTCTTTTAGATGGCTCCTTTTGAGGCCTTATATGGGACGACATCGGAGAGAGGCAGATGCTTGGCCCAGAGATGATTGCCCAGACAGTTGAGGTGGTCAGAAGAGTCAGAGATTGTCTTCGAGTGGCCTAAGATCGCCAGCGGCATTGGGCCGATGCTCATCGACGTCCCTTAGAGTTTGCTATCGGCGACCATGTATTCCTTAGGATCTCGACTAACCGCGGCGTCATTCGCTTTGGCGTACGGGAAAAGCTTAGTCCTAGGTATATAGGGCCGTTCGATATCCTGGAGCGAGTAGGAGATGTATCCTATCGTCTCGCTCTTCCATCGTCGATAAGTGAGGTACATGATGTATTCCATGTGTCCCAATTATGACGGTACATCCCGGACCCGAGCCATATCCTAGACCATTCGGAATTGGTTGTTAGTACCAACCTTTCATATGAGGAGAGGCCCGTGTCTATATTGGACCGGAGAGAAAAGATACTCAAGAACAAGACTATTAGCTTAGTCCGTGTTGCTTGGGGTCATCACTCTCTAGGTGAGTCAACATGGGAGCATGAGGACGACATCCTATTGCGGTATCCTGACTTGTTTGACTCGTAAGGTATAATGTCTTCCTTATGCCTTATGCTTTCCATTCCTTGCTTGCATGTATGATTGTTTGATTGTTTGCTTAGTTGTGGATAGTATAGCGGGATCTTACATCTCTAAGCATCTTGATTTAAATTTTGAGGACAAAATTCTTTTAAGGTGGGTAGAGTTGTAATGCCCGTATTTCGGAATACGTATTTTAATTAGGCTTATATGTATTTCGGACCTGTATTTTATTTTCTCGAATTTTAGCCTGTAATTGTAATTTGGCTTGACTTGCGAATTTTTGGTTTTCTCGTAAAATGGGTTTTTGGACCTGGCATGGTTTTATTTGTGGAAAAAGAAATTGGTTTAGTTTGGTTTAGTATGCATTGGAACACACTTAGCTAACCTCCACCCTCAACACAACATACCCTCCCTCATTAAAACCCCACCTAACTTTCTCTCTCCTTATAACTTCCATTAATTTCTTCATCTTCTTCTTCCTTCCTCAACACCAACACCATAGGCAAGTGCACCTTGCCACCACATAAGAACCCCATTTTGTTTGTCCATTAGCTAGATTAGGCCATGGTGATCAACATTAGAACTTGGCATTTTGTGATTTGGAGCTTCCATTTTTTTAGATCTAAGTTATAACTATTTTCGAATTTTTTTGGTTTTGATCTATTAAACTTAGATTTTTCCTTGATTTGAGGCTTCCATGTGGAAGAGAATTCACTTTTACACAAGTTAGAACTTTAAAAATCCAAATTTGGTTTTGTTTTGGATAAGATATGAAGATTTGAAATTTGGTGTTCTTGGAGTTTTCCTCTCGGCCAGTTGGAGAAGAAGACCTCGGCCTGCGCTCGTTAGCGCAAGGTCGGACTGCGCAACTCCTCGGCCAGCGCTTTGCGCTGGGCTAACTTGCGCTGGCGCTCTTTAGCTCCAGTGTCTTCCTTCCATTGGCACGCTTGACAGTTGTGCAGCTCACTCCCTGCGCGGCTTGGCTCTAGCACAACCCAATCCTGGCGCGGCTCATCCCCTGCACAGTTCGCTTTCAGCGCAACCCCACCCAGTACACTCACCCAGCACAACCTGTTCTCAGCGCAACCTGCTCTCAGCGCAACCCGACCCAACGCAAGCCAACCCTAGTGCAACCCAACCTCAGCGCAGTTCATTCCCCTGCGCAGTTCATTCCCCCAGCGCAATCTGATTCCCAGCGCAACCTGTTGCCCATGGTGATTTGGTTTTATTTCCTTGGACTTGGCTACTCTTTTGTGGATTGGAGTTTTGAGATCTTGTTCCACACAACACGACTGTCTCGACCCAACACGACCTGGCACAGTTTTTGGTGTTTTGCTTGTGATTAGTACGGTTTTCGTAATTTATATGAAGTATGATTTTAGTACCTTCTAATCTTCTTGATAGTGACCCGATGGGGTGCGCTCTTAACTTGTAACCTGTGATTCATGATTAATCTTTGTACTGGATAACTTGATAGTGGCCCGTGGCGGCGTACTCCTGACTTTTAACTTGTAACTTGTAACTTGTAACCTGTACCTTGTAACTTGACTTGACTTGATGCTATTGCGATGGCTAACTTGACCCATATAATCAACTCTGACGCCGTGGGTGTTCATTCTTGCTGCTTTGTGCAATCCACTTGTCTTGTCTCGCATCATGTCTAGGACGTGACTCCCTGGTTACCACGGTCAGGGATTCACACTGAATATGGATTAGGCTAATTACTAGATCAAACTATAGTTCATGGAGAATTTCCAGTCACAGCGATCTCATTATCTGGGCACTTTAAACGGACTTGTAGCCTGCCGACGAGTAGGGCATATTTCCAGCACACTGTCATGTGTTGCACCCTCTAAGTTACCTAAGGGTATATCGTCTCCTGGGCGATGTAACCAACCATACTCTCAACCCGCGGAAGGATAACTAGATAGTCTGCAGGGCTTGGGACTGGAAAGTTCTCATTTGCATCTTGTTAGTAATTAGGCTTGTGATAACCCTAGTTAGTTAAGTAGTAAGCCGTTGTATTGCTTGGCCGCTAGTGAATGGATGGTGTCCAGCCTTGTCTAAGTCTCGTCTAGTCCCAGCACCTAGTACTCCTGAACATGATTGTTTTACTTGTCCTTAATAATAAATGGGTAGAGACAAAGTGCTATTCAGGAGAAGGGTTACAACTCCGGTCCTTGTTTGGTTTACGGGTTGTAACCTGGCTCCCGGAATGGTTCCACGTCCCTAGTTGTTTATTGTTCTATTGTACTTTTACTTGTACTTTTCTTCTATTTTCTTATGTTCTGATATGCTGGCTTTTGTTCTTATTTCGTGGCCTCCCTTGTGGCACTTGCCCTTTCTGGGGTTTGACCCAGCTGGTTTTGTGTGGCCAGATTTTGGAGCAGCATCCAAGGATCTACCGAAACTCCAGCCCGATGGTGGCGACTAGACGAAACCCGGGCTACGAGTGGGTTTTCCATTTTGTTTTGCTCACTACATTATAAAATTATTCTTTTGAGGCGTTTAGCCGACGAGCACCTGTTAGCTCGATGCATATTTTCTTACTGTCTGCCTACGGGCTGTAAACATGATTAATAAATCCTAGGGTTGATCATGTATGACTTAACTCTTGCTAGTCCTCGCATTTTGTATGACTAGTTTCATGATCAGCTGAATATGTAATATTTGGGACGCCTTTTATTGTATATTTGGTGATCTAACATCTTGTAACTATATTACTTGCTTGAGATTGAGACAATAGGCTTGACCTTAAGAGACCGTTGGCTTGTACTAAACCCTCATATCTAGATAGCCGTGACCGTATAGCGAGGGGGATTCCATTTCAATATACGTAGCTGGCTATGTACGCCCCCGCTCTCCAGTATTCTGGTTCTGGGGCGTCACAGATTATGTTGTCGCTAATTTTCAGTCGCTATTTGCCTGTATTTTGGTTGTGGTCTAACTATAATTCATGGGTGCTTGAAATGATAAATGTGTTAAGAAAGTTCAAACTCAACAAAGATAAGAATGATTTGCAATCTGAAATGCTAATGGCACTATTGAGATAATAATTTGATAAAATAGGTGAAAGGACCAAGTATAAGAATAAGAGTTTGATCTGAGGAGTCAATGATTGTCTGAAAGTAATACAAACTGATAGTAATCAAATTTTAATCTAATACCATAATGCTTAAGAACATATGCTTGGCTAGTGCATATACATCTAGCTGTAGTAAGCCCTTGGCTTTATGACTCAGATTAAAACATAAGGGATCTAGGATGTAGTCTCAACAATACTCAAAAACCAATGTGTACCCGCAATCACCTTAACTAAAGTTTATGCCTCGCCAGTGCGCATCTGGCTGCAGTAAACTTACAATTTTCGTGAATTGGGTAAATGACTTCAGTGCACATCTGTAATGCCATGGAGGTTTATTGAATACTCTTTCAACTAAATCCATAAGATTTTCAAACGGTAAACGCGTCAACAAATAATTATTATGATGAATGTAACTTTTTTTTGGGGTCAAATTGGAATGTCACATTCGAAGCAGAGATGTTTATAAAAATTATAAAGTTGGATGGTCTTAACTGGATAAAGATTATACTAATGTGAATACACCAGTAGTTGCAAGGATTCTGGGTTAACTAAGTTGAATAGGGTAAAGGCTATGTTTCACAAGTCAAAATGAAGATATCACAATTTGATTAAGGTATTCTGATAATGAGATCTGATTTGGAAAAGTAGAAGGAAATGGGTTAAGGCATAGTGACCGGTATTAATGGCAGACATAGATTCTAAGATAGCTGGGTTGATAACTATAACCTCAACTTCCAATTAATCCTATGATTTTATACATCATTATTAAGAATATAATGCCAAACACAACTTATAAGTATTGGCCTAATCTATGTAAGGTTCCTAGTTAATCAAGGTCGAGTAAATCCTTCGTCAACCATTCTATAGAATGGAAGGAAGGGAGATAAGTAACACACATAAGCATGGTAACCTACGAAGCTATAAGCAAGTGTAAAAAAGATATGTTAGTAGATAAATTCGATTCTATGTTGTGACGGGTCAAAATTCTCTAAGTGTCCTAATTGTTTCTAGAGTCTTTTTTTCCTAAAGTCATGCTTAGACCTAAGGTCAAAAACGTAGGACTGTATGTTTGTCTAGACTAAGTTGACTAGACCAATTTTTCAGAAATGATGACCAACATGGGCTACCACTGAAAACATGTCACGACCCGATCCAAATATACTGGATCCGGTCGTATCATTCCCAGCTTGCACCGTTGTTAGACGGCGGTAGTAAGCTGTATCAATCAGTAATAACTCAAGCACAAAATTCTAAAATACGGGATTTAAAAACTTTTATTTAATAATTCAAACACAATGCCGGAACAAACTTAAGTTGTACTAAGATTTGCAACTTTAAATACAAAGCTAACTAGACTACTAGTAGTCGACTCAGGTGCCTTCTGGCTGGTTTTAGCTATCTCAGAATTCGATTCGGGTCCGAAGTAGGTACAAAAAGTAAGCTCCTCATCATCGTATTCACCTAAAATATTGCTCTTCAGTCAAGAGGGGAACAAAAACATACAAATCCATTCCAACATCTTATTTAATATTGAAAAATAAGAAAAGAAGTAGTTTATAATAGAAATATATTTTCTAAATAATAAATGAAGAAGCAGTTATGCAAATAATTTTTGGAAATGAAATGAGATGATGCAATCTAACTAGCATTAGTGTTTTGAGCGCGTAATATCCTGTGGTTGGCTAGGGATGGAGGTAGTAAGTGTTCTAGTAAATATGGTCCGGCTTCGGCCCAAGTGGGTTGGGCTTCCGCTATCCATAGTGATTCGGTAAGGAGGCTTTGACCACAGGTGTTAACGCTACTCCCCGAACCCCGATTCAATGATTTAGTCAAGCAATCAGTATGATCCGAGAGGGATCCTATGAATCAAGTGCCGATTCAGTAGTTCTACTATGCAATGAAGGTAACTATTAACTAAACACAAGTTTGGATAGGTATGAACTTGCCTTGGTTTTTCTGATGTTGTAGGTGACGACAGAAAATACTCAAGCTAATGTCCGAAACTGAACCCTACATTAGCGAAATATGACTTAGTTCCAATACAGCCCTTTCTACGGTGCTCTAATTGCAATCTCTAATACTGGCCCTAGTCAATTTTACTGATTAACATATTAGTCTAACGATCAATTAACTCTAACGCTGTTTTATGCTATTTGTAAATTTGTATAAAAGAAATTCAATTACATTTTTTTTGGAAAGAGTAGACATCTTGATTTATTCGAAAATCTTCCTATTTTTATACTCGTGTATGTGTATATATATATAATATATATATATATATATATATATATATATATATAATATATATATATATATATATATATATATATATATAATTTTTTTTTTGAGAAAACCCCCTCGTTTTATTAATCAATGCACCAAATGCCGAACCCTGAACACGTATACAAGGCACAAAAGGACAAGCCTATACAAGTATACCAACAAAATAGAGAAGAGAAGGAGAACGATGCCACCACCCAGGGTTGGGGGGAGCGAGGACCAAAAGCACTCGGGTTGTGAACACCCGTTGCTCGCTTACGGCATTAGCGGCAGACTTCCCGCAAGAGCTGGTCGGCCGAGTATTGGTGACCTTCATATCTTGCCTTATTGCGATTCTTCCAAATTGCCCACGTAGCGGCCGCTGCGACGATTTGATGGCCATGGAAGGCTGAATCCCAGGATACCGCGAGATCGTGGAAGCGTCCATCCGGCTTAATACTGTAGTGCTGTTTAAGGGTCCTCCAGATCTTGTCAGGCAGGCCCCCGACAAAAGATGTGGTCAATAGTTTCCATCTGTCGTTCGGAACAGCAAGTGCAGGCTGATGCTAAGCTGATTCCAATGGTGTTGGGAATGCCATCTGTTGGCAATTTCTTCCTAATGACTCTCCACATTAGGAAGGACCACTTCTTAGGGATGCAGGTGTGCCAGTAGTGTACCATAGAATGGTGCGGCTGCGGGGACCCGTAGCACGACTCTCACCGACCTCACCGAAAATGCCCCCGCAGGCTCGAGCGACCATTTCAGTGCATCTTCCTCGCGGCGATACATAAACACGCGCTCGGATGCTATCCGTCTTTTCGTTACCGGACCATTTCCGAATTTTGTCCCAGTTCCAGTCGTCAGTAGTGGAGTTCCACAGGTCTCCAATCCTACTATCTCTCGGGTACTCCGTGAGACTCGGTATCATGCTATCCCAACCCATCTCTCAAGGAACGGATCCGAATCGCCCACACCCAATTGGAGTCTCATCACAGGCTCGACAAGGTCCCTGCCACTACCACTTTTCTAGCTTGAGGGTATTTTGGTCATTTTCAAAATTTTAGAATTAAATTAAATTATTATGTATTATTTAGATTATTAGAATTAATATGATTTCTAGTGATTTTTAGGATAATTATTTTGGTGTTTTAGTGACTTTGACTTATGTTGACTTTGGAGACTAACCTAGTGGCTAACCTAGATCATGACTATGATTTGGATGTGGAAACCTAGGTTGACTTGAGTTAGTGATAATTAACCCATTAGAATTTATTTTGGGAAAATAGGATTTAGATTTATTAATGAATGGCTTGTGAAATCATAAGTCATTTTGTGACTTAAAGGCTTAATGGCCCATAGGCCCACACCCCTTGAACCAAACCCTAACCCTAATAATCCCTTGGCCGGCCACTAGTGTTTCCCCCATATTTATAGCACCTTGAAATTAGGGCTTGCCTCTTTAGGAATCATTGCCATTTGGAAGAGGTGAGTCTCCATATTTCTAAAATCTTAAAATATCTATTTCAACTCCAATTTCCTCCAAACCAATTGCAATAGGACCTAATATTAGTCTACTTGCTGTTGGTGTTGAGTATTTTTAGGAAGGACACAATTTGAGGGAGTTTGGTAGCTTGAGGAACTCTTTCCATTTGGATTTTGACCCTTTGTTCACCAATAGATATATTTTAATCTAATCCATAAATTTACTATTTTATTTCATTTCT
The DNA here is from genome assembly GCA_029216955.1 of Iris pallida. Taxonomy (NCBI): domain Eukaryota; kingdom Viridiplantae; phylum Streptophyta; class Magnoliopsida; order Asparagales; family Iridaceae; genus Iris; species Iris pallida. The sequence goes on along the minus strand of JANAVB010011199.1, from coordinate 29,431,413 downwards.
AGGATGCCCTAGCCCTAATCTAACAGTAGGATAGGCTAACCCTAGAATTTAAGCCCATTACGTGTCCATATCGGACACGTATCAGTATGTATGGAACGTGTTCGACGAAATGCCTCAAAGGCATTTCGTTTGATTTTGTGGATTGTGTTTGAATAGGAAAATAGATATTCACCTCGCTTATCAATTTCTTTGCTCTAAACATGATTTCGTGTCGGGTTGAGTCGACACAGGCACGTGGACACACGGTCGTGCGTGCGCGTGCTGGCAGGTTAATCCCCTGCTACTCGGGCAGTTTCTGAGCTGGATACGCCACGTCGACCCACAAAATTGACACACGTGTCGTGTCCGTGACTGACACGGGGTCCCCCAAGTGGTTCGACCCCTCGTGTCGTATCGGACACGCATTTATCTGTGCACGTGTCGTGCACTTTGTATACCAGGGTTCTGAAATTGTGTTCTTGTGTTTAATTGATTTTAATGCTTTTAAATTGTGTTTTAATTATTAGTTAGATCCTAAACATGATGTTTAATCCCTGTTATATTAGGTTTACATGTTAGATTGGGTTAATGTAGAATATTTAGGTTCGAATGGGTTCGAACAACATTTTCTTATACTTTCTAATACATTGTCATTTCAGTATTTTTCCTAACTTAAATTCCTGATTTAAATGATGGATTTCAACTGTTAAATATCTCCACATATCATTGTTCATGCCTAGTTTCATATTTTATTCGAATACGGGCTTTTGGAGTGGTGATTCGAATTTGGGCATGTGAGTTCAGTTCATGGTTGACTGAACTGGGAATTGAGTTCAATATAAAATGAGATTTTTCTTTTCATTATTCTGTGGATGAAGATTTAGTTTAACTCTTAGATTCTAGAACTGAGTTTGGGTTGTTGAATTAACTGAGATTTCTTAAATCATATTAAATTGATTTCCTTTCTTTTCGAATTGGCTGAGAACCTGAGATTTCCATTTTTTTCCTATTTATGAACTATTGCTAACTGTTAAGAACCTGAGATTACCTCACCATTAAACTGAATGACTTCATTGCCTGAGATTCCTGAACTAGTTACCTTTCCTTTTCTAATCATCTGATTAAACTGTAAACTGTGGTGTGTATCACTGTTACCCTGAACTGATTTTCTTTTCATTTATTTCAATCTTATTCTTCCTTCATAACCTGGATTATTTCCTGATAAATGAAATCAATTTCTATACCTGAGTTTACCTTTTCATTTGATTGCAATGTGTTTCTGCAAAACCTGGGAATGAGTTGAGCATTCACTGTTTCCTTTAACTGAAATGTACATTCATGTATTCACTGTTCAGGATTCAACACTCACTTCCTCACTAATGAACCACACCCTCACACCCTCACTCTCTTTCATATACACAAACACCCACAGGTTTCATCAACCTGTTTTGAACTGTCTTCCTTCTTCACATTGATAATTGGATACACTATTTTACCATGGTCATCATTATGTGTTTCCCTCTCTCCCTTCCTATATATACATAGATATATATATTGTGATATATATATAAGTTTTCTATATATGAGTATGTGTGTTTTATATAAATATTATATATGATATGATATGGGTGATATTGTATAGTGGCTATAGGTTATGTATTTCTAAGTTACATTATAGCCTTGTCAATATGTATATTGTTAGATATAGAAATATCTTGTGTAGATATGTGTTATAGGTTAGATAGGCATGATATTGCCTAGTAAACCTAGATTAGTCTTGTTAGAACCTAGAATGGCTTGTTAGACCTAGATTAGACTAGTTTGACTTAGGTTAACTTGGTAGACCTAGTTTGACTTCTAGGGTTGACCAGAGTTGACCAAGAGTTGACTTTGGTCAAGATTGACCTAGATTCATGTAGAACGCATTGTAGTGCATTTCATTTCTATTCTGGACTTGTTGTGACTTGTACTGTTCTAAATAGAAGCCAGACACCACTCATCGGACAGTACTTTCATCTCGGACATTCAGTTAGCAGGCGAGTACATTCTCTGATCTTTTATACCTGTCTGGCTTGCTCTAGATTACTCTACATGATGCTGACACGTATTTTCACGGATTAGTACTATATGGATCCTTTCCTGAGATGTTATCCCTCTACTGCATCGGGTATTTTATGTTCATGTACTTTATCATGTGCATCAGGTACTCCTTGTACTCATACTAGTTCATGTTTTTATATGTTCTCATATGCTTTCATGTGCTTCATGTGCTTTCATATGCTATCATGTGCCTCATGTACTACTCATTACATGAGTTCACATATCTTAGCTGTATTCATGTGCTTATAATGTAACTTGAACGGATCCTTGTGTATTGATTGGGGCGGGTGAGTAGAATTGGTTATGTGAACACTATCCCCAGTAGCTGTATTCATGTGCCTCCTTATTTGTATTCATGTGCCCCAAGTCGTTTATATAACCATATTGTGCTTAAATCACGTAGCCACTTACAGTCTCTACTATCATGTATTTACTTTCAGTTACAAAATATCTCCTGTTTACTCGTACTTCCATTCAGCACTTCCTGTATTTTACTCTATTGCATGATTTATACTCCTAACCTGCTATGAACTGTTTGAAGATATGTGCTCGCTCCCGTCCTGACTGGACCTATTGAAAATATTACAGAGGACGAGCTGAGGTGTTCTGCCCTACTTACTACGGTGCCACACTAGATGAGTGCCTGACTTGGACCAAGCAGGATCCATTAGCTTAGGATTGTCTTACTTTTCTGGATCACTGTATTAGATTTTGAGATATTTGAGATATGTATTATTTTAGACACTTAGAATTCTGGATTGTATCTTTGTGATTCTTCTGTTCTGGATATATTTATCTTTCATTATAATTCCATCTTTCCTGTTCTACCTTAGCTGTGATTGAGTTATATTTCTATTATGTCACCCCCATTCGGGGAGTATAACTGTTATTACCTTCAACTGTTAGATGTTGTGACCTAGGACAGCGTTCTACACCGCTGACACTGCGGCGTAAGCTGAACGTACCCACGTCACGTGCCCTTACTCTAGGGTGCGGGTCGTGACATTTTTAGTGGTGGCCCATGGTGGTCTAGGTTGAAATGTAGTGGTATTCGAACTAGAATATCGCTGCAGCCTGCAGTACAAAGCATATTTTTGAAGGTACTCAATCACATTAGGAAAATTCCTTATCAGATTCGTATATCTATTTTGCTGCTTATTGTCTTCCTTAGAATTTTAAACTGTCCTCCTTTGATTTTGACTCATTCTCAGCAATTTTTTTGTTTGATCTGTGTCTCCAGGATGGTTGAGATGAGATCGCATCGCCCCTTGACGGAAGAGGCTGGATAGGGGTCTTCCACCTCTCGTGTCTAGCAGCCAGCTCCCAGTGCCACAGGGCCAGTGCAGCCCTTAGGAGTCGGTGTTTCTGCCACTTTTGGAGGAGCACCTCCACCAGTCAGGAGGCGGTTATGATTCCTGAGATCCTTCCACTGCAGCAGCCTCCGCCTGCAGATGGTAGATGCTGCACATCTCTTCTCCTTCGTGGAGAGAATTCTGGAGTCGCACCAGCAGCAGCAGACAAGGCAGACTATCGATTTCCGTCAAGGGATCGATGAGGCACACCAGCTGGTTCGCACCACAGTCGAGATGATTACAGCTCAGGGGCCCAGCAACAGCCCCGTCGGAGGGAGAAGGACATACAGGACTTCCAGAAGATGCACCCTCGGGAGTTCTTCAGCACAGAGGGCATTCACATTGCAGACGACTGGATAGAGCACATCGAGGAGATCTTCCGACTAACAGAGATACCAGCTCGACTCCAGATCGAGGCGACGAGCAGCCAGATGCAGGATTTGGCCGAGCGTGGTATCAGGCAGATCCTAGGGTAGGAGTTGAGGGCCAGACTTGGGCCCAGTTCAAGGAACTGTTTAAAGAGCAGTTCTTTCCTGATGTGGCCTTGGGAGGTATCGAGGCACAGTTCGAGGGTCTGGTTCAGGGGAACCATACGGTAGCTGAGTATGCCAGGGAGTTCTACAGATTGGCCCGGTTCATTGATGATTTGTCTGAGAAGACGAAGGCGAGGAAGTTTCGTCGGGGTTTGATTAGAGAGGTTCGGTCGCTGACTAAGAGCGATCAGAACGCCACTTTTGCTGAGATATTTTCTGGGGCTATGGCGGTGGAAGATGACCTAGGGCTGAAGCAGAAGAGGGGTCATGACTTCCAGGGTGGCAGCAGCAGTCAGGGGCAGGCCAAGAGGCCTCATTTCCAGCAGCAGCAGCAGCAGAGGCCAGCTCAGCAGGAGTATCAGCAGCAGGGTCGTGCACCCTTTCAGCAGCACCAGCAGCAGAGAGGGCAGCAGGCACCTCGTCAGGTAGTCATTTGTGCCTTCTGTAAGAAGCCGGGGCACATGATCCATGAGTGCAGGAAGAAGCTAGGCAAGTGCCTACTTTGTGGTGCCGGAGATCACCAGTTGAGAGATTGCCCTGGGGCTTTTTGGCAAGGACAGCAGGGAGGTGGAGCCAAGGCTCCAGCAGGCCAGCAGAGGGGACCAGCCCTGTAGACCCAGCAGCAGAGGTTCCAGCAGCACTAGCAGCAGGCACGAGGTGGACAGCAGGGGCGAGCTTTCGCCATGGCAGCTGAGGATGCCGAGGCCATCGGAGAGCTGATAGCAGGTTCGATTCTCCTAGATTCCCTTCCAGCATTTGCACTCTTTGATTCTGGGGCTTCCCACAGCTTTGTGTCAGTATCATATGCTATTAGACACAGTCTGGTTTCTGAACCATTGCCTAGGACCTGCAAGATCACGACCGGGGGTGGGGTCATCCTCGTTAGTGATGTTTACAGAGGGCGGAGCGTCTTATTGGGAGGCCGAGAGTTGGGAGTGAGTTTACTCGTCATGCCACTACCGAACTACGATATAGTATTAGGTATGGACTGGCTGAGTAGATACCACGCCCGCATTGATTGCCGTGGGGGTAGAGTTTTGTTCGGGGCGCCAGGAGAGCCAGAGTTTGAGTACACTCGGCGGCAGGTAGAGCAGGACAGCGGAGTCTTCTGTGGAGCATCAGTCGAGGAGCAGGTGTCTCCGCATCCCTTGATCGCAGAGTTTATGGACGTGTTTCTAAAGGAGTTGCCAGGGCTTCCACCGGACAGAGATATAGAGTTCTCGATAGACTTGGTTCCCGGCGTAGAACCGATTTTCCAGCATGTCTATCGAGTGAACAACAATAAACTGGTGGAGCTGAAGAAGCAGGTGGATGAGCTGCAGGACAAGGGCTTCATTCGATCTAGCTCTTCACCTTGGGGTGCACCGGTACTCTTCGTACCCAAGAAGGATGGGTCGGTACGGATATGTATAGACTACAGGGCACTTAACAACCTGACGATCAAGAACAGATACCCACTACCACGGATCGATGATCTCTTTGATCAGTTGAGCGGAGCTCGGGTGTTCTCGAAGATTGATTTGAGGTCAGGTTATCACCAGGTGAAGGTGAAGAGGGAGAATATTTCCAAGACCGCTTTCAGGACACGGTATGGACAGTTTGAGTTTTTGGTTATGCCGTTTGGGCTAACCAATGCACCAACAGTGTTTATGAATCTAATGAACAAGGTGTTCCACCAGTACTTAGAAAAGTTCGTGGTGGTGTTCATTGATGATATCTTGGTATATTCCAGGACAGAGGAGGAGCACGAGGAGCATCTATGGATAATGTTAGAGACTCTCAGGAGGGAGCAGCTTTATGGGAAACTCTCCAAGTATGAGTTTTTCTTGGATCATGTGGACTTCTTGGGGCATGTGGTGACTGTAGATGGTATCTCAGTTGACCCCAAGAAGATTGTAGCAGTTGAGGCTTGGACAGCGCTGACTTCAATGGCAGAGATCAGGAGTTTCCTGGGGCTGGCAGGATACTATAGGAGATTTATGCAAGATTTCTCTCGGGTTGCAGAGCCGTTGACACGGTTGACCTGGAAGGATACTGAGTATGTTTGGTCAGAGGAGTGTCAGGCAGCTTTTGATGAGTTGAAGAAGCGGCTTACTACAGCTCCGATTCTGACATTGCCTTCAGGATCAGGTGGTTTCACTATTTATATTGATGCTTCAGGGAAGGAGCTGGGTTGTGTCTTGCAGCAGCATAGGAAGGTGATTGCCTATGCTTCTAGACAATTACGTTCCCATGAGAAGAACTACCCTACCCATGACCTGGAGCTGGCGGCGGTGATTTTTGCTTTGAAGTTGTGGAAGCACTATCTGTATGGCGAGAGGGTGGAGATTTTCACAGATCACAAGAGCTTGAAGTATGTGTTTACACAGAAGGAGCTCAACATGAGGCAGTACAGGTGTCTTGAGTTGATGAAGGACTTTGACATCTCACTTCAGTATCATCCAGGGAAGGCCAACGTGGTTGCCGATGCCTTGAGTATGTATTCGACAGCCATGTGGTTGACTATGGATCGGCACTTGTTGGCAAACTTGGAGAGCCTTGGGATTGAGGTGAATATGCCAGGGGTGCAGATACAGTTATAGGGCCTTCAGATATAGTCGGACTTGATGGACAGGAACAAGGCGACACAGTTCGAGGATGTGGATCTGTGGTGTATCCGAGAGCAAAACAGTGCAGGATTGGAGGATAGCGAGTTTTCACTTGCAGAGGATGGTGCCCCGAGGCATGGTTTCCGGTTATGTGTGCCCAGCGGGGAGCTCAGAGAGCAGATTATGCAGGAGGCTCACAGATCGCAGTACTCTATACATCCTGGTGCCAACAAGATGTAAAGGGACCTGCTAGAGCATGTTTGGTGGTACGGGATGAAGCGGGAGGTGTCCCACTTCGTAGCTAGATGCTTGGTTTGTCAGCAGGTCAAGGCAGAGAGGCAGAGGCCCGGAGGATTATTGCAGCCGTTGCCCATTCCAGAGTGGAAGTGGGAACATATTACCATGGATTTTGTATCGGGGTTCCCACGTACACCAGGAGGGAAAGACGCGATTTGGGTCATCGTTGACAGGTTGACCAAATCGGCCCACTTCTTACCATTCAAGGTGGGTACGTCTACAGAGAGGCTCGCAGAGTTGTATATAAGGCAGATAGTCAGGATTCACGGAGTTCCCGTCAGCATAGTCTCAGATCGGGATAGTCGCTTTACTTCCCATTTCTGGAGGAGTCTGCAGACAAGCTTGGGCACTCAGCTCAAGTTTAGTACTGCATACCACCCCCAAACGAACGGACAGTCAAAGAGGACTATTCAGACACTAGAGGATATGCTACGGACGTGCGTCCTGGATTTGGAGGTTCCTGGGAGGATCACAATCATTTGGTGGAGTTTGCTTACAACAACAGTTATCAGGCCAGCATTGAGATGTCACCGTTTGAGGCTCTGTACGAGCGTAGGTGTCGTACACCCTTGTCTTGGGATGATGTTGGAGAGCGAGCTTTACTGGGATCAGAGATGGTTGTTGATGCAGCCGAGAAGGTGAAGCTCATCAGGGACAGACTTCGTATGGCGCAGGACAGACATCGGCACTGGGCCGATAGCCACCGGAGGCCGCTGGAGTTTGAGGTACAGATTTAGAGATAGGATTAGAATTAGGTTGTATTTTGTTTTGTTTTGTTTGATTGATCGTGTTTGATTTTTAGTAACTTGAGACCTTGCTTGTGATTAGGTTGGAGACATGGTTTTTCTGCGGATATCTCCGACTCGTGGTACGATACGTTTTGGTGGAGGTGGAAAGCTTAGCTCGTGCTTTATCGGCCCTTTCATTATCAGCGGGAGAGTCGGTGATGTGGCATACAAGCTAGACTTACCACCTGTACTAGTGGGAGTTCACAATGTATCCCACGTATCACAGTTGAGACAGTACGTGGCTGACCCCAAAAACTGTTGAACAAAAATCGAGACGAAGTTGAACAAAAATCTGTTTTCTGTAATGCTAAAAACTGTTTAAAATAACAACTTGTCGGCCAATTTTCTTGCTGTATCGTAAAGTTCTGTAGGAACTAATTGAAAACAGTAAAAGACAATATAATCGAGATCGCAACGCATCTTCTGGATCGTCGTTTCGATTTGGGTGTAAAGAGTAGATTGATGTTGAAGTTGAGAAAAAACCTGTATTTAATTATATTAATTTTCTGAAATTTGTCCGATATGGCGTGTGCCCTGACGAATCGGGCGACGTGGTCGTACGCTATATGCATCGAAAGACGCGTATGGACGTTACGGACGTGTGGGAACTGACGGAACTCGGTTTCGTCGCGTGTGCGCGACGAAATCAACGCGTATCCGTCGAGATACCCCCGTATCGGTGTTTTGCAAACTTGCCCATAACTTTGTGTACATTCGTCGAATCGAGACAAAACTTGCGCCAGCAGGTCCAAATCGAAATTCTGGTCCTGTGTGCCAAGTTTGGTTCGATTCTGAGAAGGTCGAATCGGAACCCATTTTTGCGGGCCCGCGACCCACTCAAACTGACGATTTTGTACACGGCTCATCGGAATCCAAATTGGACATACCGTTGAGTTTCTCTCTCCTCCAACTGAATCCGTAGACATGTAGTTTGACGACTTTAGAGACCATAGACTTTGGCACACGTTTCGGTGCAAAGCAGGTCCAACGGCGGACATCGTTTTGATCCGAAATTATGATTTTGCCCCTGTTCCAGAATTAGACTTTTGGATAGGCATTTCCTAGGTATATCTTTTACACCGAGTGCATTTTTGATGTCTGTTTTAGCGTCCAGAGTTGTTTGGAGATTGTGACATTTCTTAGCTGACATTGTGATTACCTGGACTTGCTACTTTGCACCATCAGGCAAGATACCTTGCCACCTTACTCTGTGATTATTATACTTCTTATTTTTAGTTGTTATTATTAGCATTTATTTCTTGATATTTAAACTGTGCGTCCAAGTCACACTTGTGTGCGAGCGACTCTATCGGTCGTTTACCTCGCCTTATTTATTTCTCTTGTATTGACTTAGTCCTAGTGACCACCCATTGACGTTGAGGTATTGATATATCTCATACGGCCTTGACACTTGTTGTATCACGTGATGTGAGTCACATGTAGGACACGTACCTGCATAGTCGGCTGGCCACTGATACGTATGGAGCGTGCGACGGATAGGAGTAACTGCCAACAGTATTGCATGTTAGAAGACTTGGCGGTTACTAGAGGTTCATAACAGTCATGGAGATGATGATACTAGGCATTGGGTAGGGAGAACAATACCTGACATATGGGCTTCTTTGCACTTCCCTGATTACCTGTGCGCTCCTCCGGAGATGCAGGCTCCAGGCGCCCTCTGACATTTCCCAGAGCGTTATGGACGCAGCCCCTTGCACATGGTGCCCTCTGACGCTTCCAGAGCATTATGGACGTAGGCCCCTGGTGCCCTTTATGGGAACTATGTCGATCCCATTTACAGCCAGTGCTCATGCGTCGAAGGATTGTATCTCAACTGCATATTCACAGTAGAATGGTCAGGAATCCGATTGCATGCATATCTTTTTCCTTATTATATTATCACAATTTATATGGCATGGTATTTTCTTGTATCTTGCTTTGTCCCCTGAGGACCTGGTTATCTCTCCAGGTTTAGACGATTTTCCACAGGAGTACGGAGCGGCGTTGGAGCTATCCTACATCGATGACGAGGCAGTCTTTACTGATGTCTAGTCTATTCTTTATTTGAGACATTAGTAGACATATTTTTTATCTCATTTCTTTCTATTTGTGGAGGTCGGACTTCGATCTTGTGAGACTATTTTTCATAGCTGTTTGGAGTGAGTATGTTCACCTGGCTATTTTTTGATACTTTTACTTATTTATTTGGACTCTATTATCTTCTGTGTTGAGCTGTGATGAGATTAGGTTATATATTACTGGCCTATGGTTATTTTGTTTACAGCTTATGTGCATATTTGAGGATTCCATATATTGGAGTATTCTTCGTATATGTGCAGCTGGCATGTTCTAGTACTTGGTCCTACGTATTTTGGGACTGGGGCATTACAGAATCGATAGTTTCTGTCTGCGTTCATTGACGCAGGCGTGAAAGTATTTAGAATTTTTATCCCCGTCGCTGTCACATTTTAACCTCGCTTTCTGCTTCCAAAAATCTGTCTCCACTTTGAGCCTGAATTTGAGCATTGCTTTGGTGAGATTCAGGGCTATCTTGGCCTCTAAGGAGCGTTCTGAGGCGAACTTGGCTTCGTCATGTATGACGTCGTCCTCTACATCCTGAACGGCTTGAAAAATGTCCCCGTAGGCTTTTTTGCTCTAATTGGACAGGGCTTTCCTCGTAGCCTTGAGCTTGTTGCTCACCCGATAGAGAGGGTTGGAAGAGTCCTTCCGATTCCACGCTTCTGTTACGGTTCCCAAAAATTGTGGGTGCTTGGTCCAAAAATTGAGGAATTTGAAGTTTTTTGAATGAATTAGTCTGGTAATTAATCTCAACCAGCAGGGGGCGTGGTCAGATTCAGAGGAGTTGAGATGGGACAGGTTGGTTGTGAACCCCATTCCATACCAGAAGGCATTCGTGAGTGCTCTGTCTAGCCAGGAATATTGACGATGGTCGCCTTCCTGCATGTTGCACCAGGTGAAAGCGTTGTCGATGAACTAGAGGGAGATTAGATGCGCATTGAAGATGAAGTTGTTAAAATCTTGCATGGCCGGCAAGGAGGGGCCGACCGCCTGTTTTCTCTTCTCTGCAAGTAATAGTTTTAAGTCGCCGATGCAAAGCCACGAAGAGTTGTTGTGGTGGAGATGGATGTCAAGGTGGTCGTTCCAAAGGTGTTTCCACTCAGCTATATCGCAGCTGCTGTGGACCGTTGAGAGGATGGCATGCTCGGGGAGCATTGGGTGTTCAAACCAGCAGGAGAGGGCCTGTTTGGAGTCCTGGATGACTCCGATGTTAACGTCCTTCATGCAAATGATCCAAATATCGTGACTGCCTGCTATGGCGGTGGAGAGGCCTGGCTGCAGCTGGATAGATTTTAGTCTTTTGGGAGAGATTTTGGGTTCAATAATAATAAGGATGTCGATCTTATGGATTTTTCGAAGGCTGGTTATTCTCCTTAATGTAGGTTTGTTCGCCAGGCCGCGAACGTTCCAGGATAGGATGTTAAGCATTAAGGGAGTTGTGGGGAAGTTTTTTGTTCCGCTTGGCGACGGATCTGGTTTGGATTTTTGTGAATTCGGTGAGATCTTGATTGACATTGACCCCGACGGTGGAGGGACCTGCCATATACGAGGTTGGAGGGTCGCTAATAGATCGGTCGTGTGGGTCCGGGGGAGGTCCGACCGATTCCCCGACGGAATCCAGGCTAGGATTCTCAGGGAGAATAACGACGGAGTCGCTGGCACTCCTAATCAGGAGGATAGTTTGCTGGAGAGGGTAACCTGCAGCTTGGATCTGTAATCCTCTTCGAACTTGGTCTGGTCCTAGAATTGCTAGGGCCTCTTCAACAGAGTCTTCATTGATGTGTTGTTGGTCTGCGACGATGGTGTCGGTGGTCACCTCTGCGTCCTCCGGGTTGGGGATCACGGAGAGATCGCGGTTGTCTTTGGGGGATTCTTTCTCCGATGTAGCTTCCGGATCCCCGGAATCAAGGGCATCGAATTGGTTGGAGATAGTGAGAGCTTGGGTGTTGAAGGGTATCAAGGCTTTGCTGGGGGACTCGCTCTTATCTGGCTTGCCGTTGCTGGACCCGAATCGTGTGTGCGAGTTCAAAAGTGGTAGAAGGGGTGGCCTGGGTGGCTTTCCCTCTTTAGAAATATTATTGTTTCTAGGAAATTTCTTCTTTCGTTCTGGGTGAAGACGGTGGCAGTGCTTTGGCAGGTGGCCTCTTAAGTGGCAGTGGTTACAGAATAAAATATGGTTGTCGTAGAGGATTTGTTGGGTGTGGGTTAGTTGCCCAGCTCGATGGTAATAAAATTGGGCGGTTCTGATGTAAGATCGAGTTCCATACAGATTTTGGCATAGTGAGCCTTGGTGAGGTTGCTGGTCTCAGGGGCAGTGGCTACGTATGTTCCGAAAGAGTTGGCAATACGCCTAAGAGCCGCCGGGACAAAGCAAATGAGGGGTAGATTAGGCAGGGTTACCCAGGCGGCCCTGCGCGGAATCGCCTTTGGTGCTAAAGCCTGGTGACCACTTAATGATCTTCATCTGGTGGAAGTCAATCCTGCATGTGCCTTTGGACCAAACTTGTCACGACCCGCACCCGCTTTTCGGACGCGAGAGCGTGAGCAACCAGCTACGCATCGAACGGACTCCAGCCCGACTCGAGTACGTATAAGCTGTCAAGGTCATGGGTATCATGTCTAATCTAAACTATATCTCAATCCACATGAATCATATAAACAAGAATGAATAAGTATGGGTCGTGGTCAGCAGCCCACTAGCATATATGTCCGATAAGACTCTAAAAAAATAACAAGAGTCTAAACTGATTCAAGAAACAAGATATCTCATGATAATAAAGAAAGGCACGAGCGGATAATAAACACAATAACAATACTTGAATCCCGCAAGCGTATCATCACGTCTGCCATCCAGAGCTGCTAACTAATACCACGCAATAACTAACCTGAAGGGATCATCAGGTCCTCAGGGGACATAGCAAGATACATAAAAACATGCCTATCTAGCAGTTTATCATGCAATAAAGAAAATACAAGAAAATAAACAGGAAAAAACCAATCAACACAAAACATGACTATACAACTGGAATAACCACTACGCCTAAACGAACTGCTGGAGAGGAACAAGAGAACACGATATCACGATGTCAACGGATAACCAATCGAAAACCCTCGTCCCTAATATGGACTCGCAGGTTTGAAAAACTACTAGCCCTCGTCCCTAGTGTGGACTCGTAAGCTAGCATCACCCTCGTCCCTAGTGTGGACTCGCAGGTGTGAACCATATACTACTAATTCTCGTCCCTAGTGTGGACTCGCAGGCTAGCATCACCCTCGTCCCTAGTGTGGACTCGCAGGTGTAGACCAATAACTACTAACCCTCGTCCCTAGTGTGGACTCACAGATTAGCTTACTAACTCTCGCCCCTGGTGTGGGCTCACAAGTTAGCTTAACTATTAACCCTCGCCCCTAATGTGGGCTCGCAGATTAGCTTATTAACTCTCGCCCCTGGTGTGGGCTCGCAAGTTAGCTTAACTACTAACCCTCGCCCCTAATATGGGCTCGCAAATTAGCTTACTAACTCTCGCCCCTGGTGTGGGTTCGCAAGTTAGCTTAACTGCTAACCCTCGCCCCTAATGTGGGCTCGCAGATTAGCTTACTAACTCTCGCCCCTGGTGTGGGCTCGCAAGTTAGCTTAACAACTAACCCTCGTCCCTAATGTGGACTCGCAGGTTAGCTTCAAGAATTTCAAGGTACAGCAGTTTCGATATGACTTATTCATCCTATGACACGATACGACTCAGTCCAAGTATAAGAGATGACACGACACGACCCAATCACGATACACGAGAAAACCAATCCAATATGAACTATAAAGCTAATTATAAACAAGGCTATATATAAACTAGCAGGCATGATATACAAATCACATATAATTAATCAACTAATAAAATTGTATAATAATATAAATATGCATGTAAATAAACTGTTGAGGAAGGCAAGGTATCTTGCCTGGATATTGCACGCAGAATCCCACAAAATAGTCAACTGCCAAGCCATAGAGTCAAATCATCACAACTGTCTCCGAAAGCTGAAATAAATATTACCAATGTTCTCAGAATATTCAAATTAGCTAGGATTGCTAGTCCTTAAGTCCAATTCTGGACACAGGGGCAAAACGATAATTTCGGGCAAAAACGATGGCCGTCGTTGGACCCGTTTTGCATCGAAAAGCATGCCAGAGTCAACGATCTCTAAAGTTGTCAAACTACATGTCTACGGATCCAGTTTTCTGATACGAACCCAACCGTATGTCCAAAGTTGGATTCCGACGGGCCGTGCACAAAATTACCCGTTGAGTCGGACCGGGGGGCCCGCGATACGGCAATTTTATCAACTGTCTCATAATCGGACCAAACTTGGCATACAGGACCAGAAAAACGATACGGTCCTGATGGCATAAGTTTCGTCTCGGTCTGACGAACGTGCACAAAGTAATTAAGAAATTTGCAAAGTGCACGATACGGTGAATTTTGACGGATATGCATCAAATTTGTCGCACACACGCGACCAATTTGAATTTCGTCAAAGCCCACACGACCACAAAGCCATTATGCAGCTTTCAATGCTAACGGTGCGCGACCACGTCGCCCGGATTGGTGGGACGTACGTCGTGTGGATGAATTTATTGATTTTTAAAACAGATTTAGATGGGTTTTTCGTGAAATTCACGCTGCTATATCTTACTGTAAAATAATCGAAATCAAAAAGCGTCAATTGGGTTCTAGTGTCCTACAGGTTGTCTAAAATACTGTTTAATTAGAATTCCCAGATTTATGATATATTGGTCACAAATCGTCGAGGAACAGGGCCTTCAGGTTACATAAATCTGTCGTTGTATTCGAGGATTTTTCGAGAACTTCCAAGAATTATTATAACCTGTGCAAACCCATCTAAAGTAATCTATTTGAAGGGGTGGGTAGGTGGTCAAGTTTTAATCGTATACGTGAAAACGAGACAAGAAATGGTCGAACGAGTGGAGAGTAAATTACCTGTGAAGTAAGGGTGTTCGGACTGCTGCTGTCGCTCTATTCTCCGCTTCGCGCGCTGCTCCGTCGACTCTGGCCGGCCGGCGGCGCGCCCTCGACGGCGCACGCGCGCACACGGGGGCGCCCAGATGGGAGAAAGGGTGGCGCGCTATTAGGGTTTGGGTTTCATCATCTCTCGATCTCAATCTCTCTCTCTATACCGATTATATATCTCTACAACTGAACGAGCAGTCGGGTTTGGGAAGAACCTGGGGGGGCTCGGGCTGGAAGGCCGCAGGCCGGGCCTTGTTGCTGGGCCTTTGGGTTTTTTATTAGTATTGGTTTTTTTTCTTTTTCTTTTCTTTTAATTACAATTAACATATATATATATATATATATATATATATATATATATATATATATATATATATATATATATATATATATATATATATATATATATATATATATATATATATATATACGTATTCATATATGTTTACACATATACGCACATTTATATAATCTATTTATATATACATTAAATACAAACATATAATATATTTATATATATACACGTATTTATACACATATAATATTTATATACATATATGTATACCTGCACTCATATACAATATTTATATATGTATACACTCGAACACATTAATATATATTTATATATGGATACAAATATATATGATATAATATAAGATATTTATATATATACATACAAATATACACGTACATCGTATATATTTATATACACATACACATATACATTATATTTATTTGACAATAAAATAATATAACCAATAAAATAATAATATTAACTAACAATCATAATTAATAATAATAATAATAATAATAATAATAATAACAAAATTTAATAAACCAATAATGGTATATATATCATTCGTACAGCCTACTAGTCCCAAAACTGTACAAGGGCAAATATCCTTGAATATAAACTAATAATGATATTTATAATATTTAAATAAGAATACTTAGAAATATTCACTATATCACTAAAATGGAATACGACACGATCATACCAAAATACATCAACACGAATGTCTTTGGATATGTACCGCATGACTACATGGGCTTGGGCTCGGTTCGGGTCCGACTTGACTAGTTCGGTACGACCATGTCACTCAACGTCACATAATATTAATAATAAATAAATTAAACTATTTATAATGGTTATGTCACAACTTGGCCTGGTTTTCCTAGTTAGGACATCACTATGGCTCGGTCTTCCCCTACAATGACTAAACACTAGTCAAAGCACGCCATTGCGCCTATCCGTGCCATGATTCCTAGTCACCTTGTACTCCAAAACTCAACCATGGCTAAAGTCATCTACCGTAATAGTTAACTAAAATAATTAATTCTGAAAATCTAAAAATCACCATTTAATTCAAATAAATAAATAAATAAATATTTTAAAAAAATCCGGGAAGGGAAGCTACAAAACTATTCTATGGTCGCAATCGAAAGATAGGCGGAGGAGAATATGTCTGGGGTCAAGGGGAGCTACTCGGTAATGCGGTGAGAGTCTCAAACTAGCTATCGTCTCCTGCACCCTGGCTAGTTTGGGACAGCCAGTTGAAAATTTGAGGATAAATGTGTGGGAGAATGAGGTTGATAGAGAGGATAATTCTGCTTCGGAGAACGGCACCGAGGGCGCATGGGACTCCAGGGAGTACACAATGTCTGGAAGATTGACATCTGGGAGAAGGGTGCCCTACGCAGATGCTAAGTCTGGGCGAAGCTTGGCGGCATAGGATGGTTGGGATGCTCGAGACGAAGAGGGAACCTGGATCTCTCCGGAAGAGGTCGACGAAGCGGACAAGGATGGGTTCTGACCGGGAGGGGGAGATGGCGGAGGAGGCGGCAAGGGGAGGCCTCCCAGAGGGAAGGTGGCACAGCTGCCTCGCTGACGGGAAGGGATGGGATGGATACCGCAGCGACCACAAGGGGAAGCGCCTTCTGCGGAACAACCTCACCCCCGAGGAGCGTGGCGGCCATGGCCGCCTCAGAGGGGATCCCGGTCCCACCGTCGCCTAAGATAAGTACGGCTGCCGGGGGCTCAGAGGGGAAGGCCACGAGGGCTAAGGATGCGTATGGAGGCTGAGCGGAAATAGACGAGCAGGGAATCGATGAGGGGGGCCTGAGGCCATGGGGCCTAAGAGGGGAGCTGCAGGGGTAATGAGGACCGGAGGGGAGGGCCGGAAGGCAGAGGGGGGAGGGGGGTTAGGGCCTGGGTGGAGCGGTGGAGGGTGAGGGGGAGGTGAGCAGCGGAAAGTTCGAGGACGGCATCAGCATAGAGACCGCGGGCAGTCGAGGAGTAATGGAATGGGACGACAGCTGCGCAGGGCACTGGAGCAGCAGGCGCAAAATGCCCGGGATACTAAGCCACGTAGAGACCATGGTCGGGGAGGGGCCCGCCATAGTACACTGCAGAATGGGGAGGGAAATACGCAGGAAGACCTGAATGGGGCACGTGGGTGCCATGAATCACGTAGGTCCAGGGATGAGGTTAACTAGCGTAGAAACCTGGGAATCCTCCACCGTAACTATCCGCATAAGGGGAGAGGTGGGTCCCACCCACACCAGCGGAGGAAAAGGACTCAGTATGTGCGGATAGGGAATGAATTGGTGGGGCCCTATTGTGCGTAAAGCTGCTGGCAGCAGGCACAAGGGGCCAAACGGTAGGGAACCCGAGGCCTACGCCGCATGGGGCTCCCAAACCGAGGGGACAGAAGGCCAGTTTGAATTTTGAAATGAGAAGGAGGGCGGCAACTGGGGGCAGGAGTCTGGCGAGCTACCAGCCCAAGGGCGGGCAGCCTGGGTAATTCCCGGAGAGGCGAGGAAGATCTGCTTGGGACGGATCAGAGGGGGAGCACTACTAGAAGGATAATGGGGTGGCAGATGATAGAGGGGAGCGGGGTGAGAGTGGCCATGGCACCCGGGAGGGGCCGATGGGGTAGAGGACCTACCGGAAGGGTGTGGGGAGCGGGAGGAGGGGAGACTGAGGAGGGGAAGGAAGAGAGAAAGGGGGGCTGGACAACCAAAGCCAGGCAGTCGCCTGGCAAGGGCGAAACCATCCGAATCCGACGAGGAGGGAGGCTGGAAGAAACAAACTGAGGAGTCCCTAGGGGCTCCTTATATATATATATATATATATATATATATATATATATATATATATATATATATATATATATATATATATATACTCCTGTTAGTTTTGGCGGGCGCAGTCGCCCCTCCCCCTGTCTTTCCTTTTTGTAGCTTTCTTCTTACTGCTTTTTGCCTTGTATCCCTATCAGGCTTCGGCATTTTGAGCCTTGATTAATAAATGAGGGGGGTGTTACGTCCCACAACCAGAATACTAGAGAGCGGGGGACAGACACAGCCAGCTACGTATATTGAAGTGAATCTCACCACTCAATACGGTCACGGCTGTCTAGATGCATGAGGGTTTACTACGATCCATCAGTCTCTTAAGGTCAATAACAAGCCTAGTGTCTCAATCTTAAGCAAGTGAGTAGATATAACAAGATGGTAGATCATCAGACATACAAAGTAAGGCGTCCCATACATTACATATTCAGATGATCATGAAGCCAGTCATACAAAATACGAAGACTAGCAAGAGTTTAAGTCATACATGATCAACCCTAGGATTTGTCAATCATGTTACAGCCCGTAGGCAGACAGTAAGTAAAGTTGCAAACGAGCTAACACTTGCTCGGCGGCTAAACGCCTCAAAAGAATATTTTTACAAGGGAGTGGGAGAGCAAAATAAAAACCCACTCGTTGTCGGGATTCCATCTAGTGTTCACCATCTGGCAGAAAAGTTGGAGGATCCTCGGTAGCTGCTCCGAAATCTGGCCATACAAAACCAGCTGGGTCAGACCCCAAAAAGGGCAAGTGCCACAAAGGAGGCTTCACTTAAGAACAAAAACCAGCATGTCAGCACATAAATCATAGGTGAAATAACATAAGACATGAGCTAAAAAAACATGATGATAAATGATAAGATAACTAAAGGACTATTCCGGTAACCAAGTTACAACCCTTAAACCAAACAAGGACCGGAGTTGTAACCCTTCACCTGAACAGAACTTAGCCTCGAACCAATTATCGATAAAGTAAAGCATAAACAAGCATGTCCGGAGATATCCTTGCACTGGATCTAGGCAAGACTAGACAAGATAGGACTCCGTCCATCATTCACGGCCAAGCAAAGAGTACGGCTTGATACTTAACTAACTAGGGTTATCACAAGCTTAGTTACTAGCAAGATGCAATGAGGTACGCCTACGGCCACAAGCCCTGTAGACTATCCAGGTTATCCAGACGCAAGGTTCAAGCTTAGAGTTATCATGCCTTGTTAGGTGACTTGGATGCAACACATGACAGTGTGCATAGTAATCATTTTATGTAGTGCCCCACATAACAGTGAGCTGGAAATCTGCCCTACTCGTCGGCAGGCTACAAGTCCATCAAGGAAGGCGCCCAGATAACGGGATTGCTTGTAGCCAGAATACCTCTCTATATGCTCTACTTGATCAATCTAGTCATTAACCTAGTCAGATTCGGTATAAATCCCTGACCGTGGTAACCAGGGATAGATGTCCTAGACATGATGCGAGACAAGACTGGTTGCTTATACAAGCATATTCAATAAAATCACCCACGGTGTCAAGAATTCACTTAGCATGTCAGGTTAGCCGTCGCAACAGCGTATCAAGGTTATCATGCCGGGTTGCTTATCAAGATTACTTATCAAGGCAAGGGTGCGTCACAACGGACCACCATCAAGAATTATCATGTCAAATTACTTGTCAAGAGTGCACCACGGCGGGTCACTAATCATGCAATTCCATTTCTAAGCCTTGTTCCGATTAATATTCATAAATAATGTCATGATCACAACGGGTTCATGTCGAGTTTACATCAAAAGTCGTAAGGATATAAAATGGGTTCAAAAATCATAAAAAGGAGAATATGGGGACATAATGCGCCCAAGGGGGGGAGCAAGGGGTGCTATGGCCAACAAGTGGCATTAGCCAAGTTACGCCAGGGTAAGTAGGGTCAGGTCCAATTGCGTTTAAACATCAGGTTGCGCCTGAATCAGACTGCGCTCAAGTCAGGCTGCGCTCAAGTCAGGCTGCGCTCAGGTCAGGCTGCCCTCAGGTCAGGCTACGCTCAAGTCAGGCTGCGCTCACGTCAAGCTGCGCTCAAGTCAGGCTGTGCTCAAGTCAGGCTGCGCCCAAGTCAGGCTGCGCTCAGGTCAGGCTACGCTCAAGTCAGGCTGCGCTCAGGTCAGGCTGTGCTCAAGTCAGCGTATGCAAGACATACGCCTCCAAAAGGCAGCGTATGGACTCCATACGACTCCTCTTCAAGGCAGCGTATGAGGCCTATACGACTCCTCATCAAGGCAGCGTATGAGGTCCATACGACTCCTCTTTAAGGCAGCGTATGAGGTCCATACGACTCCTCATCAAGGTAGCGTATGAGGTCCATACGACTCCTCATCAAGGCAGCGTATGAGTCAGACTGCGCTGCGCTAAAGAGCGCGCGTAACTCAGTGGCGCAAGCTAAAAAGCTTGCGCACACTGCTCACTGTCTTCTCCAAATCAGCAAGAACTCCATGGTTTGAACCCAAAGCTTCAAAAGTCCATAACTTGGTCAAAACAAGTCCAAATCCAACTTTTTAAAGGCCAAAATTGGGTAGAATAAAATTTTCTACAATATGGAACCATCAAAACTTGAAAACAAGAAGTTTGATAGATCAAAACCATCAAAATCCGAAAATAACTAATTTCTAGATCTACAAAAATTAAAGCCTCAAAATGGAAAATGATAAGTTCTAATGTGTCTTAGAAACATGAGGAGAAGCTAATGGAACAATAAAAATGGGCTCTCTTGTGGAAGCAAGTTGCACTTGCCTAAGGGGTGTTCTTGGTTGGTGGTGGGTTTAATGGAGAAGGAAGAAGAGTTAATGAGAAAGTGGAGGAGAGAGAAAAGTTAGGTGGGTTATAAAGAGGGATGGTTGTGGGTTTAACATAATGAACCAAAAAAATAAACCAAGCCATCCCAAAATAAATCAAGTTAAACCATTACATGCCATGATGAACCTAATCATGATTAAACTAAAATTAGCTAGCCAGGCAGGAAAATAAAATACATGGCAGGATCCGGTATACGTATACTGGAAATACGTAGAACAAAAAATGGAGGTGACAACTCTACCCACCTTAAAAGAATTTTGTCCTCGGAATTTAATCAAGAGGCTAGAGATGTCGAGCAAACTATATCAATTACAGGCAATATATAACTAGCAGTCAATCAAGCAATCATTCATACAAGCAAGGAACTTAAGCATATGGCATAAGAAAGATATTATACCTTACGAGTCAAACAGGTCGGGATATCGCGATCGAATATCATCCTCACACTCCCACGTTGACTCACCCAAAGAGTGATGACCCCAAGCAACACGGACTAACTTGATAGTCTTGTTCTTGAGTATCTTCTCCCTCCAGTCCAATATGGATACGGGTCTCTCCTCATACGAAAGGTTGGTACCAACAACCAATTCCGAATGATCAAGGACATGACTCGGATCCGGGATATACCGTCATAATTGGGATACATGAAAGATATCATGCACCTCACGTAACGGCGGTAGAAGAGCGAGACGATAGGACACATCACCTACTCGCTCAAGGATATCAAACGGCCCTATATACCTAGGACTGAGCTTTTCTCGTACGCCGAATCGAATGACGCCACGGGTAGGCGAGATACTAAGGAATACGTGATCGCCGACAGAAAATTCAAGGGAACGCCGATAAGAATCGGCCCAATGACGCTGGCGATCTTGGGCAACTCGAAGATGATCTCTGACTTATCTGACCACCTCAATAGTCCGCATCACCATCTCTGGTCCAAGCATTTGTCTCTCACCAATATCGTCCCAAGCTAAAGGAGATCTGCACTTCCTGCCGTACAAGGCCTCGAAAGGTGCCATCTGGATACTAGCCTGGAAACTGTTGTTGTACGAGAACTCTACGAGATACAGGTGATCTTCCCACGAACCACCGAAGTCGAGTGTACATGACCGCAGCATGTCTTCAAGAGTCTGGATCGTGCATTCTGACTGACCATCTGTCTGCGGATGGTAGGCTGAACTGAACTTGAGACGAGTCCCCAAACTCTCTTGAAGACTGCCAAAAGTGCGAGGTGAATCTTGAATCTCTATCGGACACAATACTGACTGGCACTCCATACAATCTGACTATCTGCCTGAGGTACATCTCTGCAAGTTGATCCGTCGACTGACCGATTCTGAAAGGAAGAAAATGAGCTACCTTCGTGAGACGATCAACTATAACCCATATGGCATCTCTTCCAGCTGGGGATCTAAGGTAATCCAGTTACAAAATCTATGGTAATGTGCTCCCATTTCTATTCCGAGATCGGTAAAGGTTGAAGAAGTCCAGCTGGTCTCTGATGTTCGGCCTTAACTTGTTGACAAACTAAACAACGAGAGACAAACCGGGCTATCTCCCTCTTCATGCCATTCCACCAAAAATGCTGCCGAATATCACGATACATTTTCGTACCGCCGGGATGAATTGAATACTGAGAACTGTGAGCCTCTGCTATGATCTCCTATCTGATATCACCACTGGGTACACAAAGACGTCTCCCATGTCGGAGTGTACCATCCTTATGAACACATAACTCTGGTCTTCGCCCTGCTACACATTCTGCCCTAAGCCGCTGAAGCTTAGAGTCCGTGGACTGAGCTGACTTGATCCTCTCAACTATACTGGACTGAACTTGGATACTGGCCATCAATGCCATACTGGAAGGAAGAACAACTTCAATACCCATCTTCTGAAGATCTGCTAACAACTCTGGCTGCGCCGTTAGAAAATAAACTCCGGCTCTCCTGCTCAATGCATCTGCTACTACATTGGCCTTCCCAGGATGATACTGCAAGCTGATGTCATAATCCACAAGTAGCTCTAGCCATCTCCTCTGACGCATATTAAGATCCTTCTGGGTAAACACATACTTCAGACTCTTGTGGTCGGTGAAAATCTCCATCCGATCTCCATACAAATAATGTCTCCAAAGTTTTAATGCAAAAACTATGGCTGCTAACTCCAGGTCATGGGTTGGGTAATTCCTCTCATGGTCACGAAGTTGACGTGACGCATAAGCGACTACCTTACCATGCTGTATCAAGACACATCCTAATCCCTTGCCGGATGCGTCACAATAAACTGAAAATCCTCCCTTTTCGTCGGGAAGCATGAGAATGGGGGCCGTCATCAATCTCCGCTTCAACTTCTCAAATGAACTCTGACACTCTGCTGTCCAAGCAAACTGCACATTCTTACGGGTCAACTGCGTCAGTGGCGCTGAAATCCGAGCAAAGTCTGACACAAAACGTCGGTAATAGTCGACCAATCCGAGGAAACTCCGAACTTCTGCAACGGTGCTAGGTACTGGCCATGTCTCTATAGCCACTATCTTCTGGGGATCAACTTCCACTCCACCTCTGGTGATGATATGATCCAAGTACGAGATACGATCCAACCAAAACTCGCACTTACTGAACTTCGCGTACAACTGGTGCTCTCTGAGAATCTGAGGAACTACACGAAGATGCTGCTCATGCTCTGCCTCGTTCTCACTATAGACTAAGATGTCGTCTATGAACACTATCACGAACTGGTCCAAATAGGACATGAAGATACGATTCATGAGGTCCATGAATACGGCCGGCGTATTGGTCGCTCCAAATGGCATAACAAGGAACTCCCAATGTCCATACCTCGATCTGAATGCTGTCTTCGGGATGTCCTGCTCTCTGACTCTGATCTGATGGTACCCTGACCGCAAGTCAATTTTCGAGAATACTGCCGCTCCCCTGAGCTGATCAAATAAATCATCTATCCTTGGTAAAGGATATCTGTTCTTAATTGTTACAGAGTTCAAGGCACGATAATCAACACATAATCTTGACGTACCATCCTTCTTCTTCACAAGAAGCATCGGAGCTCCCCAAGGTGATCCGCTAGCACGAATAAATCCCTTGGTTCTAAGTTCTTCAATCATCTTGTACAGGACCTCCAACTCTGATGGTGCCATCCTATAGACTCTCTCTGACACTGGTGCCGTCCCTGGAATCAAGTCGATAGTGAACTCTATCTCTCTCTCTGGGGGCATACCTGGAAGCTCTTCGGAAAATACGTCAGAAAACTCTTCTACAACTCTGGAAAACTGAACTGCTGCTGCTACGGTCATCCGCAATGCTGGAGAAGAAGGTTCTACTCCGCCTCGAGAAAAGGAAAACTCTGGCTCACCGGGAATACTAAAAATAATCTTGTCGACATGGCAATCTATTCTAGCATACTAGTCCCTCAACCAATCCATTCCTAGGACTACATCATAATCGGCCATCGGGAACTCTATCAACCTAGCGGGAAACTCTCTACCACTAACTATGATTCGACACGAGGAAAACACCCTATCTACACCCACAAGTCCGTTACCAGTAAGTATATTGAGCCTTACTGATAATGACTCGGGCTCCAGTCCTATCCGTGTCGCGAATCGTGCGGACATAAATGAATGCGATGCACCTGAATCAAATAATACTGATGTACGAAAAGAGTTAACGAGAATGGTACCTGCCACCACCTCACCTGATGCCAACTCCTCCTCTACGGTCAAAGCCATCGCTTGACCGTGCCCTCTGGGTACTGGTCCTCTCTGCTGGAAACCTCTCTGGCGGTTCTGAACCTGAGCTTGGACCTGGGCATACTGTTGCGGTCGCTGCTGCTGGAATGCCTGAGCCTGAGGCGGCAATAGTCTCGGAGGCTGATACTGCTGCTGCTGTACTGGTGCTGGTCCCCTCACTGAGGGACTAGTCTGGGCCGATGAGGATGAACCGGCTCTCTGTGGACAGGACCCTATCATGTGATCCGGTGCCCCACAAGCCAAACACAATCCTTGTGCTCGGCGACATTCTGACACTACATGCCCTGGCTTCCTACAATGAGTGCAGCCCATTGTGGAAGACTGCCTCCGCTTCTGCTGCTGAGGATACGTCGGAGTCGAATGCTGAACCGACGTAACTGATGCTGCCCTCCTCGGAGCTCCAATGGTCAAGGCCCTAGCTGCCGGGGCTGGGGCTGAAGACTGGGTCATCTGACCATGGGATCGCTTCCGCCCTTCAGTTTTGTTCACAATTCTCTGTGAGGTATACTCATGCCTCTTAGCTTCCCGCAAAACAGCATCAAAGGTCTGATGCTCAAACTGCTCCACTGCTAGAATGATCTCTAGGTGGAGTCCCTGTTGGAACCGCTGCGCTCGATCAAACTCGGTTGCCACCAAAGTGGGAGCAAACTGACTCAGTCTTGAAAACTCGGCCGCATATCCATCGACCGTCCTGCTCATCAGCCTGAGATTGGTGAACTTCATCTGTAAGTCATGCCGAGCCACAGCATCGAAGTACTTGATCTGAAACTTGTCACTGAATACTGCCCACGGAACAGGCGTTGCCAATCCAACCGCTATCATCGCCCACCAGGTGCGGGCTAGGTCCAATAACTGTAGACGTACCACAGCTACCTTCTCTCCTTTTGGAGTCTTGGCTGCATCTAAGATAATCTTAATATCCTGGAGCCACGCATCAGCTGCAATAGCGTCTTCACTCCCATCAAAGAAGGAAGGGTTGAGGCACTTGAAACTGCTAGCCGCACTGTTCCCTTGATAACCAACACAGCCCATGGCATCCTGTACTGCCTGGTGCAGGGCATCGCCCAGACGATCTTGAGACGCAAGCAATGTCCTGATGAGACCCACCAAGGTGCCATCGTCAGGTTCTGCAGGCTGGACTGGCTGAACTGGGAGCTCGGGATCCCCGAAATGCATGACTCGGGAGGCCGCTCCAGAGTGCTGGGCTTGGTCTCCAGGTTTCTGTTGGTCCACTGGAGGTGCTCCGCCTTGCTGATCGGTAGGACCAGGAACAATACCGCTGAAGAAAACGACATAGGGAACAATAAGAAAGGACCATGATAGATCGAGGATATAAACATGTGATCAGTTCAAGGATTCTGAAAGATCAGAAGGCACGAGTAGAGATCAAGGACGAGTGCTGATTGAGACATCTATCCGGTAAACCCTCACACATCTTGATTTACAAGACCTGCATGGGCCACCACTTAAACCGTATCACGCTCCAGAACCAGAATACTGGAGAGCGGGGGACAGACACAGCCAGCTACGTATATTGAAGTGAATCTCACCACTCAATACGGTCACGGCTGTCTAGATGCATGAGGGTTTACTACGAGCCATCAGTCTCTTAAGGTCAATAACAAGCCTAATGTCTCAATCTTAAGCAAGCGAGTAGATATAACAAGATGGTAGATCATTAGACATACAAAGTAAGGCGTCCCATACATTACATATTCAGATGATCATGAAGCCAGTCATACAAAATGCGAAGACTAGCAAGAGTTTAAGTCATACATGATCAACCCTAGGATTTGTCAATCATGCTACAGCCCGTAGGCAGACAGTAAGTAAAGTTGCAAACGAGCTAACACTTGCTCGGCGGCTAAACGCCTCAAAAGAATATTTTTACAAGGGAGTGGGAGAGCAAAATAAAAACCCACTCGTTGCCGGAATTCCTTCTAGTGTTCACCATCTGGCAGAATAGTTGGGGGATCCTCGGTAGCTGCTCCAAAATCTGGCCATACAAAACCAGCTGGGTCAGACCCCAGAAAGAGCAAGTGCCACAAAGGAGGCTTCACTTAAGAACAAAAACCAACATGTCAGCACATAAATCATAGGTGAAATAACATAAGACATGAGTTAAAGAAAACATGATAATAAATGATAAGATAACTAAAGGACTATTCCGGTAACCAAGTTACAACCCGTAAACCAAACAAGGACCGGGGTTGTAACCCTTTACCTGAACAGAACTTAGCCTCGAACCAATTATCGATAAAGTAAAGCATAAACAAGCATGTCCGGAGATATCCTTGCACTGGATCTAGGCAAGACTAGACAAGATAGGACTCCGTCCATCATTCACGGCCAAGCAAAGAGTACGGCTTGATACTTAACTAACTAGGGTTATCACAAGCTTAGTTACTAGCAAGATGCAATGAGGTACGCCTACGGCCACAAGCCCTGCAGACTATCCAGGTTATCCAGACGCATGGTTCAAGCTTAGAGTTATCATACCTTGTTAGGTGACTTGGATGCAACACATGACAGTGTGCATAGTAATCGTTTCATGTAGTGCCCCACATAACAGTGAGCTAGAAATGTGCCCTACACGTCGGCAGGCTACAAGTCCATCAAGGAAGGCGCCCAGATAACGGGATTGCTTGTAGCCAGAATACCTCTCTATATGCTCTACTTGATCAATCTAGTCATTAACCTAGTCAGATTCGGTAAGAATCCCTGACCGTGGTAACCAGGGATAGATGTCCTAGACATGATGCGAGACAAGACTGGTTGCTTATACAAGCATATTCAATACAATCACCCACGGTGTCAAGAATTCACTTAGCATGTCAGGTTAGCCGTCGCAACAGCGTATCAAGGTTATCATGCTGGGTTGCTTATCAAGATTACTTATCAAGGCAAGGGTGCGTCACAACGGACCACCATCAAGAATTATCATGTCAAATTACTTGTCAAGAGTACACCACGGCGGGTCACTAATCATACAATTCCATCTCTAAGCCTTGTTCCGATTAACATTCATAAATAATGTCAAGATCACATCGGGTTCATTTTGAGTTTACATCAAAAGGTGTAAGGATATAAAATGGGTACAAAAATCATAAAAAGGGGAATATGGGGACATAATGCGCCCAAGGGGGGAGCAAGGGGTACTATGGCCAACAAGTGGCATTAGCCAAGTTGCGCCAGGGTAAGTAGGGTCAGGTCCAATTGCGTCTAAACATCAGGTTGCACCTGAGTCAGACTGCGCTCAGGTCAGGCTGCGCTCAGGTCAGGCTACGCTCAAGTCAGGCTGCACTCACGTCAGGCTGCACTCAAGTCAGGCTGCGCTCAAGTCAGGCTGCGCTCAGGTCAGGCTGCGCTCAAGTCAGCGTATGCAAGACATACGCCTCCAAAAGGCAGCGTATGGACTCCATACGAGTCCTCTTCAAGGCAGCGTATGAGGTCCATACGACTCCTCATCAAGGCAGCGTATGAGGTCCATACGACTCCTCTTCAAGGCAGCGTATGAGGTCCATACGACTCCTCATCAAGGCAGCGTATGAGGTCCATACGACTCCTCATCAAGGCAGCGTATGAGTCAGATTTTGCTGCACTAAAGAGAGCGCGCAACTCAGTGGCACAAGCTAAAAAGCTCACGCACACTGCTCACTGTCTTCTCCAAATCAGCAAGAACTCCATGGTTTGAACCCAAAGCTTCAAAAGTCCATAACTTGGTCAAAACAAGTCCAAATCCAACTTTTCAAAGGTCAAAATTGGGTAGAATAAAATTCTCTACAACATGGAACCATCAAAACATGAAAACAAAGAAGTTTGATAGATCAAAACCACCAAAATCTGAAAATAACTAATTTTTAGATCTACAAAAATTAAAGCCTCAAAATGGAAAATGACAAGTTCTAATGTGTCTTAGAAATATGAGAAGGAGCTAATAGAACAATAAAATGGGCTCTCTTGTGGAAGCAAGTTGCACTTGCCTAAGGGGTGTTCTTGGTTGGTAGTGGGTTTAATGGAGAAGGAAGAAGAGTTAATGAGAAAGTGGAGGAGAGAGAAAAGTTAGGTGGGTTATAAAGAGGGATGGTGATGGGTTTAACATGATGAACCAAAAAAATAAACCAAGCCATCCCAAAATAAACCAAGTTAAACCATTACATGCCATGATGAACCTAATCATGATTAAACTGAAATTAGCTAGCCAGGCAGGAAAATAAAATACATGTCAGGATCCCGTATACGTATACTGGAAATACGTAGAACGAAAAACGGGGGTGACAGTTTTTATCAATATATATATATATATATATATATATATATATATATATATATATATATATATATATAAAATATATATATACATATATTATATATATATATATATATATATATATATATATATATATATATATATATATATATATATATATTTATAACTATATTTCTTCCATTTAATGATAAAACGTGAGATTCTTAATATAATTATAAAACTTGTATTTTTAATACGTTCTAATTTATGCGAGAAAACCTTTTAGTTTATTTTAGAAAATAACGTTTCCAATTTTCTTTGTGGCTAAACTAACGTACGATATCATCAACATAAAACACATAAAATACAGAAAGGGCTACATTACTCCTAAGCTACGCAATACAGGGCTCAGAGAAAGAAAAAGAAAAATGGGCTTATGCCCTTACAACATATTTTACATAAAAAGAGAATAAAGCAAAAATTCTAAACTACGTTGTGGCGATCTTCTAATCCGGGAACGGTCCAGTCCGAAGGCACGAGTGATCTGCACCTAAAATATAGCTTGCCAAGTAACAAGTTCTACAAGTCTAAAATAAACTAAAGTCGCAAGGCAGGGACAACCAGAGTCTCAAACTTGGTCACGCAGTCACACGTTGCTAATAGCTTACGCCTCAACGTACGGGAATACCCCGTAGCATTTGCGTTTCGTTAAAGGCTCATTTGACCGTTTCGGTTGTCGCCAAGGTGGATACATAAAGTCTGAAATTAACCGAAAATAAGCCAATCTTAAGAAGCCAAAAAAAATGTAAAATATGTAAAGTATATTTTGTAACAACCAGGTTTTCAAAAATAGTGATAGTATATACGTGTATCTTTTAATTGAGTTAGAATACTAAGAGTATAATTAATACGTAATTCTTTCTCTTTTAGATCTTTTATATACATATAATTTATATTAAAGGAGTCACGATATAAAAGTATGGGTAAACACAATTTTCTTCCTTTAAATACTATAAAAAAATACATAAATATTTTAAATTAGTCATAGTATATAGTTAACATAATTTACTTTCTTCAAATCATATATTTACTTATATATATATATATATATATATATATATATATATATATATATATATATATATATATATATATATATATATATATATATAACCATTTAACCCATATTATATAAATATTTATATAGGAAATCCCCACTACGGAACTAACCAATTCCCTAATCAAAATAACACAGAACCCATTTCCACGAATTTTAGCCGGCAACACACAGAACCAAAAATTTCCGAATTCGGACCAACGATTTTGTAATCATTCCAATTACGAAATCGAAACAACGATCTTCCAAGCATCCACATGAGCAACGTAAAATTTATGGATCCCATAATCGGAACGAGACCGAATCATCGTCGACTACGGGAGGGACGAACTACTTTGTTAGGAATTATCCCGAAGGTTGATGATGAAATCCAAAGGGTGGCCTCGGACTCGGATCGACGCATCATCGCCGGCTCGAAGCCTCGGGAACGCGTCTGGAAGAACACGGCAGTGTACTCGGACGGTCGTTCAGAACGGAAACAGCGACATGGAGCCGCAGGTCTGACGCGAGGGCACTGGCAGCGGGTCGTGGGGACGGCCGGAACGCGCACGGACAGTGGGTCAGCGGCTAGAGCGGCCGCGAAGGGCAGCGGACACGCGGGGTCGCCGACAAGAGGGCGGCGGACGCACGGGGCTTGCTGGGGCAGAGACCGCGGGTCCGACGTGAAGGCTAGACGCTGGTGGGGTGCACCATGGTCGGATGAGCCGGTCGAAAGAGGGGTCGGAGGAGAGGGGTTGTTGTGGGTTTTGAGAAAAAGGAAGGGGAAGGTTAGGGTGGGGGTACTGGTAGCATAGGGTTTGGGGGGTTATAGTTGGAAGAGGTGAGAGAGAGAGTGATGGTGAGGTTGTGGTGGTGAGGGGTTTAGGGTGAGGAATTTTAGGGAGAGAGTGAGAGAACGTGGGAGAAAAGTAGGGAAAGAGGAATGGGTCATGGGTTGTAGTTGGGAGAGGGGTTTTACACATGTCATCGTCTGAAAGGATACAATTGTCATATGTTTCTTGGTTTATATTTTGTTTATGTATTTTTCATTTATTTTATAGGATCAATTGTACATCGACACAAAATCCATATAATTTGGTGTAACTGTTGGAAAATTCTAAAACCAATTATGAGAAAAACTGATCGAACTTGGTCCGATTTCTGTCCCAAACAGAACTTTGGCCAAACTCGGTCCCTGTTGACCATGTTTCAGAATTACCTGCTCCTCCTTGAGAATTGGTCCCAAAGTTCAATTTTCTAAATTCTAGGCAGACCGAACTCTGCCCGAATTCGGTCCCCACAATTACTATAAATTCACTCACTCAATCTTTCATATATTTATACATTATGAGCTCTACAATCTACCAATCCCCAAGAAAAACTCTTAAGCCGTCTAGTGCCATGTGTGATCTCGGTTAGAAGTCCACGAAGAGTTGTAAAAGCTTGGAACTCCAAGTTCGTCTTCCATTTCAAGTGTTGAAGTCGGGTTGCTCTTCGAAACAAAGCACGTGATTGTAAGAAGTAGACGTACCCTTCAGATCAAAGCACATGATATACTGCTATTTCACAAATAGCGGATTAATATCGGACAAGAATCTCCAAAACTGGATTGCCTTCCATGAAGGACACCAGTATACATTGCGGCGTTTGCGTTTATGACTTCTTAACTCAGATTACTTCCTATACTTGCTTGTTGAATTTTTTTAGTTGGTAATTTGCTTTGGTATTTTATTGGATTATTTTTGATATACTCTATTCACCCCCTCCCCCTCTATAGTTGCCTTCAAGAAAGCTCGCCAAATTAAAAGCTCTCACAAAGACACAAACCACCAGAAAGTGCCAACTCGCAAAAATTGCAAAGCTCGCTAAATTTTGTGTGCGTCATCAGAATGCCTATCTAACACCCAATTAATGATTTAATAACTCTTCTGATGGCTTTATCATGCATTTAATGAAGAATAGTGGATCTAACAACTATCCAAAGCTCCTTAAAATAGAAGAAAATATGCTCATCTTTTAGTAGTCATGACTGAAGTGTCAACACATGAACAACCACATGGCACCCGATCAAGCATCATCAAATCAGCAAAGAGGCTCCTGCCAGCCTTCCTCTCAGAAATCTATAATTCCTACGAGGAAACTAAATATTCTCTTTTTGAGCCTATAATTAATCCCTACATGGTTGTTTTATTAGGTTCAAGACACGGAAGAGTAAAGGTTAAAAAAATTAAAATTCACAATCCAGAAATCATTAGAGAAAGAAAGAGTTTCTTGTTAACCCGTATTGAATACGTCCTCGTGTGCCCCTGCCAGCTAGCAATAGGGTCAATGTCAAACTATCAACGGAGAGAAGTGACTACGTACTGTTAGTCCTGGAGCTTGAACAAAGATGAAAAACTGATACAATCGAGATCTGAGATGTCACACAAAAAACTTTGCAGTGATCAAACTCAAGATCTACGATGATGCAAAAAACCAAATAGCCAGACTACAATATGAAGGAGAGAAATAAAGAAGAGAAGATCTCTCGTTCTTCCTTGCAAACGTGTTGCAATTAGGACAGAACGAGTTACAATAATGTAGAGAAAGAAGAGATGAAGAAATGTTGCTGGGGTGTCAAAACACCGTTGCTCAAAGCAAGATTCGCCCCACACGAATTGTTTCCAGGAACCAGCAAGTTGAAGAAATTGTGGAACGCTCGAAGTCACCTCTGTTCTGACTTCTCGGATGGACTTGCAATGGCGGCAGCAGCTACCTCTCTCTCTCTCTTTTCTGACTTATAAAATTCGTAGTCCCCAAAAAGGAGGCCAGAAGAGAGTATATATAGAGAGATGATGGAAACCCTAACCGCCTTTTCAGTTATGGAAAGATTGAATTAAATCCCACAAAGATAGCATTGAAATTAATTCAAATCTTATGGAAGATTGAATTAAATCCCACAAAGATGGCAACAAAATTAATTCAAATCTTATGGAAAGATTGAATCAAATCCCACAAAGATGCCAACGAAATTAATTTAAATCCCACAAAGATAGCAACGAAATTAATTAAAATCTTATGGAAAGATTGAATTAAATCCCACAAAGATGGCAACAAAATTAATTCAAATCTTATGGAAAGATTGAATTAAATCCCATAAAAAGTGGATCTGAATTAATCGCATTGAATCAGTCTTTCCATAACTGACTTGTAGTATGCACAGTCAGTTTGGTACGAGTCTATGAGCCCATGAGCCCGAGTCCGAGAACGAGCCCGAGCCCGAGCCCAAGTCCGAGCCGCTAAGCCCCTTTGGGGCTTAGCTCCAAATGGAATTAATCCAAGAGAATGACAAAAGCATTAATGCTTAATCCTTGGAGCCTTATTCTTACCTCCTAGTAAAATCACCCACATGGTTTCCTCCTTAGGGTCACCATCCCATGTGCATCTCTCAACAACACAACCAGGTATATATGTTGAGATAACTCATGGTGCATTTCCGATGTGGGACTAAACTTTTACAAGGCATATTGAGAGCTAGCTCTCTCCATGTAAAGAAAGCACCAACAATCCTCCACATATCACAACATATATATGTGTCCAGGGTTGAGCGTTTCCCACAGTAACTGTCCATTTTGCATTAGGATAGATGTCGCTGACGACTTGAATCTTTCCGCATGGGTTAAATAATAATGTGACACAAGAATGGACTGCGCCTTGAATTCTGCACCACAATTGTAATTCTTCCCACTCACAAAGTGTAGTTACGTGTGCTTCTGGCTGCACATTAAAGGCCCTGTGCCAGCCTGGTTTCAGTGTATAATTTTGGGCGTCTACAAGTTTACCCTCAAGAGACGGCCTGATATCTCTTTCCATATACTATAGGTGAGTTCTTTATTAAAGAGACATGGCATGAAGCTTTGCGCTTCCTTGCGGTGCTACGCCGCTATGACATGGCCTAAAGCCGAGGATTACCCCTACCTGGAAACCTCATCGTAGTGTCATACTACTGTAGCATAAGGTCTCAGCCTCTTTGTAGTGCCAATCTACTCAGCATGAAGCCTAAGGCTTCCTTGCGGTGTTATACCGCAATGACATGGCTTGCAAGGCCGAGGCTTTACCCCTAACTGGGTACCTCATCGTTGTGTCATGCCACTGTAACATGGGGCCATCCTCCCCTTTGTAGTGCTGTCTACAACTCATTAATTACGTCATACAGTATTAGGCTACCTGCCTATTTGCGGTGCTACGCCGCTATGACTTGGCTTGCAAAGCCGAGGCATTACCCCAGACCTGGGAACCTCATGGTGGAGTCATCCCACTGTAGCATGGAGTTTCACTCCTTGTAGTGCTGCTCTACCGTGCTTCCTGTAAAGCACACCAGGCATTCACTCTGCCTGAGAACTCATTAAGGCGTTTAAGCCAATCTTCCACAGGATCTATTTTTTCTGCAGAAAATATATAGTAGACAACAGTGGTTATGGGTCCGTATCCCTTCCATGTTCCAGAGAACAAGTACCCACTATTACCTGATAGTTTCCCAGTCAGTGAACCTCCTTTGAACCAAAAGTTAGATGCCTAGTAGATTTCTCTTTGAACTAATAGCATAAAACTTTATGGTAGGATTACATAGACATACTATCAGAATGCCTTCAAGCCCATTTTACAAGTTGTGTCATCGACCAACTAGCGCTTGAGGCCCTTTGTGAACGGATCTGCCAGGTTCTTCTGACTCCGAACATCAATAACTGTAATTACACCTCTTTTGATAAGATCGTGTACTGTCCTGTGCTTCAATTGCACAGTCCTCTTCTTTCAGTTAAAGAGGTCATTTGATGCCACCGTCGCAGTCGCCTGGTTGTCACAGTATATCGGTATTGCCGGTATCTGAGCCCCAACTACTGGAAGATCATACATGAGCTCCCGAAACCATTCTGCTTCATCTACTGCAGTTTCAAGTGCATAGAATTTAGATTCCATGGAGGAACGAGAGAGTATAGTCTGCTTCTTCGACTTCCACGATATAGCAGCTCCACCCAAGGAAAATACATATCCATATGTGGATCTCTCGCTTTCCACCTCTGAACACCAGCTAGCATCACTGAAGCCTTCCACTACTGTCGGATACCCGTTGTAGTGCAGTACATATGTCTGAGTCTTCTTGAGATATCTCATCACCCGCTTTACAGCTTTTCAGTGCTCAACCCCTGGGTTGCTTGTGAACTGACTCAGCATTCCCACGGCGAAAGCTATGTCAGGCCTTGTGGCAGTGGTTGCGTACATTAAACTTCCGATAATGCTAGAATAATCCAGCTGCCTGACGCTTTTCCTCGAGTTTGGCTTCAGCTTCTGATCATACGTGTATGGCGTATCGATCCCTGAAAGATCCTTATACCCATAGCGTGTGAGCATCTTCTCAATGTAGTGAGATTGTGACAGCGCTACTCCAGTGTCTGTCCGGATGATCTTTATGCCCAAGATGACATCTGCATCCCCCAAGTCCTTCATACTGAACTTGGTTGAGAGGAGATTCTTTGTCTCTGTGACACACCTATATCCGTCCTTAGGATTAGCATGTCGTCCACGTACAGGCAAACGATGACTCCTCTTCCATCAGCGAACTTTGTGTAAACACATTTGTCCGTCTCGCGGACTCTGTAGCCGTTTGACCTAATAACTTTGTCAAACTTCTCATGCCACATCTTGGGAGCTTGCTTCAAACCATATAATGATTTCACCAACTTGCAGACTTTGTCTTCAAGACCTTTGACGACAAATCCATCTGGCTGTTGCATGTAAATATTTTCGGTCAGCTCCCCATTCAGGAATGCTGTCTTTACATCCATCTGATGTATCACCAACTTATGTATGGCTGCTAGAGCGATTAACATCCTGATGGTGGTCATCCGAGCTACTAGAGCGTACGTGTCAAAGTAGTATATCCCATATTTCTGAGAAAATCTCTTGGCTACCAGCCTGGCCTTAAACTTGTCAATAGTTCCATCTGCCTTCATCTTCTTCTTGAAGATCCATTTACATCCGATGGGCTTTTCTCCTTCAGGTAGATCTACCAACACCCATGTGTTATTGGAGGTGATAGAGTCAAACTCGTCATTCACTGCCTCCTTCCAGAAGATAGCATCTCTGGTCTTCATCGCCTCATCATAGGTAAGCGGATATGCTTCTACATGATAGGTGACAAAGTCATCTCCGAAGTCCTTAGGTCTCCTCGCTCACTTTGCTGACGGCTCTGCGAGTTCTGGTACATGAGTTGTTTCATCAACAACAACTTCTTCTTGGACTACTGGCCCATATGAGATTTCAGTCTCATTTGCAGCTACATCATTTTTCAAAATATCCGAAAGAATAATGTTTTTGTCTTATGCAAACTTGTCTTCAAAGTATTCAGCATCGCGAGATTCGATGATATAATTTGACTCAATATCAAGAAATCTCTGAGCATCACTCTTCTCGGCATACCCCAAGAAGATCGCCTTTGTAGTCCTTGTCCCCAGCTTCTGAATCTTCAGATCTGGAAGCTTCACATACGCCAGACACCCCCACACTCGAATGACATTCAAGTTTGGTCTGACTTTGAACCAGAGTTCATGAGAAGTTACGTCCGAAGTTGCATATGGCACTCTATTCAGAATAAAAGTGGCCGTTAATGCAGCTTCTCCCCAGTAGCATTCTGGAAGACCTGCAGTAAGCAGCATTGAATTTATCATTTCTGTTAATGTTCGATTCTTCCTCTCTGATACTCCGTTGGATTGAGAAGAATATGGAGCATTAGTCTCGTATATGATTCCATGTTGTTTGCAGAACGATGCGAAGTCATAAGACCTGTACTTCCCACCTCGATCACTTCTCAACCTCTTTAGTTGTTGTCCAGTCTGCCATTCAGCTTCGGCCCTAAACTCTCTGAACTTCTCGAAAGCTTCGTCTTTAGTCTTGAGCAAGTAGACGAACGTGTATTTTGAGAAATCGTCGATGAAGGTTATGAAATACTTCATCCCGGCCTTCGTGGAGAAATGTTTGAAGTCACAGATATCGGAGTGTACTAACTCTAGAAGATCTGTGCTTCGAATGACCCGATGAAAGGGTTTCCTTGTGATCTTCGTCTGAGCACATACTTCAGACTTCTCCACCTTACCTCCACATTTGGAGATAAGTCCTAGACTAGACATTTTGTTAATTCTTTTACAATGAACATGTCCTAGTCTATTATGCCACAACTCAATAGAATAATCAGAAAATGCAACTGCATTAATGTCATCAAACTAGTTGACAAGCTGAATTTTAAACATTCCTTCGATTTGATAAGCCTTCCCGAAGTATGTTCCCTTCTTGGATATCACCATCTGACCAGCATTGATGTCTATCCTTAAGCCTGCGTTGCAGAGCAGGCTCCCAGAGATCAGGTTCTTGGCAATCACCAGAACATGCTTCACACCTTGAAGCATCAGAGTGTTCCCAGAAGTGAGTTTCAGCTCCACAGTCTCGATCCCCAGAACTTCAGCTTGGGCCTGGTTCGCCATGACAACCTTCTCAGATATTGCTGGTACGTGAAGAACCATTCCTTGCCAGAACAGACATGGCAAGTCACACCAGTGTCTATCCACCAGTCAGAGTCAACCCCCACAGTTGTGACCTGTGCGATCATAGCAACAATGTTAGACACCAATGAAACCTTACTAGGCTCACCTTTCTCTGATTGTTTAGGCTTGGATCCGCATTCACTCTTGTAGTGGCCTTTCTTGCCACAATTGAAACAAGTCACTTGGGACTTGGACTTCTGTTGGTTGAATGAAGGACCCTTCACTTTTAGATTGGTAAAGTCCTTCTTCTTGTGAGAAGCCGCCTGCTTCCCCTTGGGATCTCTCGTCTGCACTAGATTGGCCTTAGCCAACTGTTTGGACAGAGTGTCTATCTTCTGTTGGGAACGCATCTCGTCCTCAACATGGATCTCTTGAAGTAGATCTCCCAAGCTAATGTCTAGTTTCTTTCTAAACATCCTTGTATAGAAGGTACTCCATCCAGCAAGAAGTTTTGAGACGATCCCTCCAATGACAAACTTGTCGGGAAGGGGCATCTCTTCGTCTTCCAGTTTCTGACGCAGCTTCAGAAATTCCTTTACCTGTGTCAACATAGACTTCTCGTCCTCAAAGAGCAATTTGTGATATTTTTTAACCACAAATATCTTGCTCTTGTTCCCGTCTTCTTCATACAGTTTTTCCACAGACTCCCATATGTCTCTGGCAAATTCCTTCTTCGAGTAGGATTCTTCCAGGGAATCTTCCATAGCATTCAGGATGAGAAGCCTGCAGATGCTATTTTCCCTCCTCCATTTGGCCTGGAGTTTGGTAGCTACATTGATTGCGGCAGTAGACCCAGTGTCTGGAATAGAAGGTTCTTCCTCCAACAGTACATGATCAACGTCTTTGAGTTGAAGAGTTAGATAAACCTTCCTCTTCCAAACTTGATAATGCTCTCCATCGAACTTTTCCAACTTGCAGTAGTCCGATTGGACGAGCGAAGCATTAATGTTTTCCATCTACAAGGATCTTGTTTTGAGATTGTTAGTCCCGGGGCTTGACCAAAGATGGAAAACTGATGCAATCGAGATCTGAGATGTCACACAAAAAACTTTGCAGTGATCAAACTCAAGATCTACGATGATGCAAAAAACCAAATAGCCAGATTACAATATAAAGAAGGAAAATAGAGAAGAGAAGATCTCTCGTTCTTCCTTGCAAACGTGTTACAATTAGGACAGAACGAGTTACAATAATGTAGAGAAAGAAAAGATGAAGAAAGGTTGCTAGGGTGTCAAAATACCATTGCTCAAAGCAAGATTCGCCCCACACGAATTGCTTCCAGGAACCAGCAAGTTGAAGAACTTGTGGGACGCTCGAAGTCACCTCTCTTCTGACTCCTCGGATGGACTTGCAATGGCGGCAGCAGCTCCCTCTCTCTCTCTTTTCTGACTTATAAAATTCGTAGTCCCCACAAAGGAGGCCAGAAGAGAGTATATATAGAGAGAGGATGGAAACCCTAACCGCCTTTTCAGTTATGGAAAGATTGAATTAAATCTCACATAGATAGGAGTGAAATTAATTCAAATCTTATGGAAAGATTGAATTAAATCCCACAAAGATGGCAACAAAATTAATTCAAATCTTATGGAAAGATTGAATCAAATCCCACAAAGATGCCAACGAAATTAATTCAAATCCCGCAAAGATATCAACGAAATTAATTCAAATCTTATGGAAAGATTGAATTAAATCCCACAAAGATGGCAACAAAATTAATTCAAATCTTATGGAAAGATTGAATTAAATCCCATAAAAAGTGGATCTGAATTAATCGTATTGAATCAGTCTTTCTATAACTGACTTGTAGTCTGCACAGTCAGCCTGGTGCGAGTCTATGAGCCCATGAGCCCGAGTCCGAGTCCGAGCCTGAGTCCGAGTCCGAGTCGCTAAGCCCCTTTGGGGCTTAGCTCCAAATGGAATTAATCCAAGAGAATGACAAAAGCATTAATGCTTAATCCTTAGAGCCTTATTCTTACCTCCTAGAAAAATCACCCACATGGTTCCCTCCTTAGGGTCACCACCCCATGTGCATCTCTCAACAACACAACCAAGTATATATGTTGAGATAACTCATGGTGCATTTTCGATGTGGGACTAAACTTTTACAAGGCATGTTGAGAGCAAGCTCTCTCCATGTAAAGAAAGCACCAACACGTACCAGTCAAGAGAGACCTCCATCATCACAATTTCCTAGAACCGACAATCTTTAAATACGGAGTCATTGTGTCGTCTTTACATATCATGCAATTGTAATAAGAGAGGATTATACTTCCTTTACAGTAAAAACAATCTTTCTTTCTTTGAATCAAGTTTTAAAATTTTGAGATTTTAACTATTTCCCTTCATCAAAAAATGCTGAAGATCTATACTAGAATCATGATGCAAAAGAGTTCTATGATATGTTCAAGGATACAGATTTCCTATATAGCTGGGTTGTGATCTCATTATGTACTATTGGTAGTGATATGTTTGTTTAACATACAGTCTTATTTTAACTTGTCGCAAGCATGCTACGACCCCATCATACTATTTGTTAGAGAGTTGTTACCAAAAGGGTCAAAAGAGTTGCTTGAAAGATTCTACTACTCGGAAATGGTGGTTAGAAAACTCGAATTAGGTTACGAAAAGATATATTGTTGTCACGATGGATGCATGTTGTACTATAAGGTGAACACGGATAAAAATAGATGCACTTTCTGCTATACAAAAAATAGACTATTGTCGCAATGGATTCACATTTTTCTAGGTATCTACATCATCTTAAGAAGAAAGTTGGTAACAATATTCATATAAATGTTTTGATATGCGAAGCATATATCATTGAGGAGGTTTCAAAGTTCTACTCTATCTATTTCGATATTATGTCCAAACAAATCAAAATAGGGTCCCAATTCATGGGAAGGCATGGGTGATGGACGAAACTGTGGAGGCCCATCTATATATATTTAACATGAGGGGCAAGCATGTTGGTGCTAGTAAAATTTGGTGGTTGGGGGATGATGAGTTAGCGGCCGCACATCGATCTGTATTGTTAAATTTTGACATACAGGAAATAAGAGATATTGAGTTATATGTGACTTGTGTTTGCTAGTTTCTTTTAAATGCCAAATACGTATACTAACTCTTCTTCTTCTTAACTCAGTATATTTAAGAATAAAGTAGAATAAGTTAACCTAATATTAATAAGATGGAACTTTAAACGGAGGTTAATAGTAAATTTATGCCCTAGTTCGGCAAATATGTAAGCAATTAAATTACACCTTATTAGATATTGTTGTTGTTACACCATTAATGTGTACTAACTAGACAAGTATATTTGCACGTTTTTCTTACCAAAAACTAAACTCAATAATGAAAGCCTTCACTATTTGTCCTTGGAACGATTAAGAATGTATCAACTTGGCGTACCTACACCATTAATTGATACAAGTTTAAAATAACTCATAATCCTATAAATGTTGAATTTGTTGCTAACAGGTTCAATACAAAGGATTATGGCATTCATGTGAGGGGGACCATATACGATGATGAATCGGATTTTGATTATTATGGTATGCTTCAGATGTAGAGTTTCAATACCCCGTCCCTTATGACATAAATATGGTGATGTTCAAATGTGATTGGTTCGATACAACACCAAATCAAGGGTGGAGAATTAAAAACAATTTGGATTTGTCAATATAAACTTTCCATAGAGATATAGTGGGTTCAACTCTCTTGTGATGGCAAGTCAAGTTGTTGATCAAGTCTATTATACAAGTTATCCAATGCGTTGTATAGGTTAATTTGATTGGTAGGCCATGAGTAAGACCAAAT
Source organism: Iris pallida (assembly GCA_029216955.1). Classification (NCBI taxonomy): domain Eukaryota; kingdom Viridiplantae; phylum Streptophyta; class Magnoliopsida; order Asparagales; family Iridaceae; genus Iris; species Iris pallida. The sequence continues at coordinate 29,390,200 of JANAVB010011199.1, read as the reverse complement.
CTAGATGTTCAATGTAGGAGACCAAGCATACCAAGAGGTAGAGGTCGAAAAGGCTCGACGTATGGGTCAACAATCAGGTAAAGGTGTCAGGGATAATATGGAGGTGTACACTATATAGAATAAAATAAATGTGACGAAGAGGTTGATGTACAAGATTTAGCTTGCTCTCGAACGATTGCCTTTGTAGAAGAAGAAAAAGAAGAAGAAGATGGGGATGAGGATGACTAATGCATAACAACTAAGATGTATGTAACATTTTCACCCAATTTATATATATATATATATCATTCTCGTCTTATACCAGCTTCATTTTTTTGGTCGATACAACAAACTATAAAATTTTAAGTTCAGATTAATCAGACACAATTTAACAAATTACCGCAAACACTTATCTTCTTCTTTTATACTATAGTTTATTGTCTCTTTTGTTCGTCATTGTTCGGTTTCTCTCAGAAACGTTTCAGTCTCTCTTCCTCTATAGCTTTCACACACACTGCTCTCTTAATATATTTGTATTTTGTTTGAAGTTAGTCCTCCAAAAACTTACAAAGGATATTTGGGTAGACTAGGTGCAAATTAGACTATAATTTTAGTGACCCCCAACAGCAAGATATTCCAAGTTGACTTCTACAAAAAATATATATATAAGGCATATATGTAGGACCGTTCAGAACCTTTAGAGGGAGTTGAATAGATTGTGTACATGTATAGCGGAATAAATATCATAAATTAAAATTATGTACTATGGCCAGTGAGAGCAAATGATATAACAGTAAATAAATAGCAGTAAAGTAAGAGCTAAGAATATTCAAACTCAGTGACACAGCGATATATATTTGTTTTTCTCGTGGAGGACTAATCCAGTCTCGACTACTCCTGCTCGATGTTAATCCACTATGGCTGTCACAACCCGCACCCAGAATTTGGGCATAAATTATGGGTACGCCCAGCCTACGCCGCAGTGTCGATGGTAGAACGCTGTATAATCACAATATGATGAAAAACCCACGCAAGATATAAATATTCTTCTCTTGGAAGGACAATAATATAGAACCAAACCAATACTCAATCATAGCTCTAAATAGATGGAACATAAAGAAAGAATATATAAAGTCATAAACCATAAAATAGATAACTCCATAAACTAAATGTCCAGTCAAATATCAAATATCAAAATATCAACTAAATCTGGAGACAAATTCGGACTCTAAACTAAATCAAATCTAACTAAGCATTAGCAGCGGGGTCAGGGCTGCAAACTCCTCTTATGATGTAAGGTTTGGCTCGGCTATATTTCTTCGATATAGACCATAATGAGTAGGGCATTCGTCCTAATCGTAGTCACCTAAAATATTTATCTAGTCAGGATTGAACGAGTACAATTCATTGAGTGCAGTTCCAAGTATATGATAACGACTATAAGACAAAGGTTAGTTATAAAATATATGATGAGATATCAAGGCAAATGTAATAGAAAAAATATGATGAGTAATAGACAGGTAGTATATGGGAACATATAAAGTGTGAAATAGGAATATATAAATAACTAAGTGTGTTGAAGTACTCCTTTCGATATGTGATCGATCTGGGGTAGTTACACCGCAGGGTCTACATATGATTTGCATCTTCAAGGTCTACAGTACATAAAATAAAACAAGGTCTAAGGTCTGATCACACATCTATTAGTATTTCCCCGTTCCTACACAACATACAGGAAGATGGCGGGATATGAAAAGGAATCCATGATGTAAAATTGTGTAACGAGCGTGTCAAGAATCAAGTATCATATAACTAGACAATGTAATATAATAATTAACAATATTGGAAACAAGTAGGAAATGTACTCGCCTGGTGTCCTAAGCTACTGGCACGGGTCAAAATCCGTATCAACATCCAAGTGACCTATTTTGTAAATTTACAATGTCAATAAGTGAATCAAAATAAAAGTAACCTATCTACTTGGTCCTTTAGATCTCTAGATCAATGTCTATATCAATTGGCTACTAGATAGGTGATACTAAATCTACCTATTAGCCATTAGACCTTAGGATACACCTCTCCCATACCTATCTAGGATACTTCCACACAACATATCTATCTCTCTCTTTTTTCTATTGATACATGTATACCATGAAACCTTTAACCACTTACACATAGGTACACTTGCATATTTAGGTTGGACAATCCTATACCCTGACATACCTCTACACCATTGCCTTGATGTTGATAAATCCTATACACCCTAAGTGAGCACAGCTCATTCCTGCAGGAAATGGTACTGCCACCTACTACAGTTTGTAACTCTTTACAACTGTTATGGCAGGTTAAAGATCCATACCAATACCCACACCTTACCACCTACTGCACAACACATCTGCTGCTTGTTCTACAGTATTTTGGAATAGAAAACCCTCACATACACAACCATATCTTCTTTCCAAATCTACAGTTGAACACAGGTAGCTAATTCCCTTTGGTATACTAGGACTGCTACTACCCAATTACTTTGTAATCATCTGCACATCCCTGTAACAGATAAGGACTGATGCTCTTTGTGTACCCACCCCTTACCAGTCTATAGTCTAATCCTTATGCACACCCAACTACTAACTTGCTGTATATATATATACTGCTTGCATATGATGGCAATAATTACCTGCTGCCAACTTATTTCCTATAATCTATGCATCTGTCATACTAAAACCTCAACCCACAAGTGATAACTGATACATATTATATAGGTACTGCTCTGTATTGGAACACTTATGATCTACATCCCCATGTAACCCTAACTGCAATTTTCGTTACTCTGAACCACCTGTGTACATAGCCACATAACATCAGTGTTTCCTCCTACTGTAACCACACACGCACACACTTGGACCCCCATGTTCTTCCTCCACCCTTACCTATAATTATAACACACATACACCATACATGAGCTCTGCTACCCCTGAAGTGTAGAGCTATATGCAGGTTTAGTGCACCCCTACTGATACAATCTTTCCTCTCCTTTATGCATACATGACTGCTATGGTACTTCCTATTACAGTTGTACACCTGTACACAATTTTAGAGACTAACTCACGATATGTACCCATGCCATACTAATCCGTACATTAGTCCATGCTTCCAACCAATGTTTCCAAACTACAGTTGGTTGCTTCCTCCATACTAAAATTTACCTGTGCACTGATACACCTCTCTTTCACTGCACGACACCCCAACATCTGATACACAATGGCATCCCCCCTATGTTACCTACATATTCAACAACTACTGCTTTCTATACTACTATTTGTGCTACACTAGCACTACCTGCATGGGCAGATACCTAAACCACATATAGACATTAGGATATACACACCTATTAGATGACCTGCTTCCTAGATAACACAGGGTAGGACACATGTATATACTCTTATGGACACACTCCCTGAATACAGATGTATATCTAACCTACACCTACAAAAACAATCCCCCGCTATTGCATCTGCAATTGTTATACATATTTGACAGGGCTGCACACCTGTGCAACACCCCCAGGTATATGACCCTGCACACACACACACAGAAGCTTTCTCTTAGGTATGGTGTCTACCCCTACTATCAACAGGTCCCTATAGCATACTTGTCCTATCTACAATAGGATACACAGGCACTTGGTAGAGTTGCCATCTGTGCAATGTTTCCTCTTCTATGATACTCGCACAACACCTATATTTCCATTACAGGACTTAGCATCAACAAACCCATGTCCTAGGCATTTAATCGAACAGCTAATGAAATTAACAGAGGCTTGCAAGTAAAGGTAGAATATGTACCTATTGAGTTAGGTATCGAACTCGACTGCTTCTTCGATTACTCCTTGCTCGCTCTGGCGATTGGAAAGAGACATAAATATTACGATTGTAGATAGGAACGGTCGATTGCTTCTCTCTCTCTCTCTCTATATATATATATATATGGTTGATCATAGGGAATAGATAGGGGAAATATGATTTAAATTCAAATTAGAATTATCAGGGGATTATGGTCGACTAACAAAAGATTTGGAGAGTCTCATATTTGATCTTGAATCGAATTCAAGCACATGAGGGTTTAAGTATTCGGCTAAGGTGAGGAATTTGAATTAGGATATTTGCACTAAAGCCCTTTAGAATTTAGGTTTTTGCAAAAGCCCTCCTTTCTCATGGAATAATAAAAACATTTACATATTAATAAAATAAACATTTAAAATTTACACTAAAGGAAACAAAATTTGGCCCAAGGATTTACAATGGCATAAGCTTTAACTAAGTGCTTGCAACACTTTCAACACCGTGCCTGGGGACAAGTGCACAACCGACTTTAACAACATCGTGCTTGGTGACAAGTGCACGACCGACTCCAGAAAGCAATTGAAAACTGAAATATTTTCTGAATTAGCCTCAGATACAACTCTTCAAACCAAACTCTAGATTAAATAGAAACTATACTGGCTTGGCTAAGAGTAGTATATATATATTTGAAAGTGTAACTCGTAAAAACATTTTGAAGGAATAGAGAAGAGAATGCGATTGAATGAATGAGTGATTTAAAAATGTGAAAGTTCTCCTCTATTTATAGTAATTTTATTGACCGAATTCGGGTAGAGTTCGGGCATAGTTCGAATGCAGAAATCTCGCATTCGAACGTTGGATGCAGATATCGAGGGGATTCAAAAATTTGTTGAAACTGCCCTGACCGAACTCGGGCTAAACTCTGGCCAAGTTCTAGCCGAGTTCTGCCTGAGTTCTGACAGAACTGTTTGGGCAAATTTTGATGGGTTTTGGGCTATTTTGATTATGGACATTGCATAGGAATTCGTGGATAGGATAGACAATATTTTTGTGGACTGAGATTAGCTAAACCAGTACCGATCCTGATCAATCTTACATATTTTTTCTAGACTCAAATAAAAATAAAATACAGAATAAATATGTAAAATCTTGATCTTGATTCTACTACTTTTGGTTCTTGATAATGACGAGACGTTTGTAGCTTATAGCAGTAGTAGGTGTAAACTTGAAACCTGTAAACCTGCAGTTGTATGTATATTTTACGTATCGATCAAAGTTGACGTTGATTATCAAATCAGGTATGATCATGACCAGTGGGCCAATAATCTCTTCCATTCTGATAATTGACAAACTTTGAGTCTATACCAAAATATAACCAATATAATATTAAACTTTGAAAATATAACTGACTTGTCTGAAATCTTAAAATTTTTGATTTTGGTATGCTCATCTCCCTCTTTGTCATGTAATCAAAATATGGCTCCCCCACAATTTGTGAGCCAAATAAAAACAAAGAAAGATAGAGTGATACCAATATGATATGAAATAAAAAAATCAACAACTCAAGTAGCATTAAACTAGAACATCAGCAGTAGCAGTAATAGATAAAAACTTACAGCTAATATAAAAGATGAAAGTGTCACTACAACTGAAAAAGTCCAAAATGCATTAAAAATGTGATGCTACATATCAAATCATCATCATCATCAGATAGATCCATAAAATACTAAGTCAAAAATATCAAATCAACTATCAGCACCACCAGGAGCATCAGCAGGTGGCTGGGTCAGATGAAAATAGGCTATCATAGGGTCAAAGTAGACAAACATCAGATCATCCTCAAGTCTTGGTCCGTCAAATACAGGGTGACGGATGATAGTCATCGGTACAATAGGATGATGACCATCGTCCATTGATTGTCAGCCATGGTATTTCTCAAGACCTGAACCTGAAAAATATGGCAGAACTCAGTATCACTACAGCGAGTCAGATCTGCCTAACACTGCTATCCCTAGAGGATGACAAAAGCATCAAACCGCTGATATAGCTCGTCAATAGTGTGACCCATGGATGCAGGGACTAGATCAGCTCGAGCATCTACTGGAGTTGCGACTGGTGCTGAAGGAGGTGGAGCATCAAGAAGGATAAGGGAATCTCCTAGACCTAAGTAGCTTTGAAGGCGTTCTAAAGATAGGACAAGACTCTAAAGAAATATCAAATTTCTGAAAGATTATCGTCATATGCATAGGATAGACGAGGTTATGGCCTGCCCTCCGACATTTGATCTTGAGAGCCAACATGGTCTTAGAAAAGTAAAAGAAAATCCTAAAGTAAATATATACCACAGATAGTTTTAAGTACAAGATCTCATCAGCAGATCACATCTTTGGTAAAAGAGATGAAATAACGATACGATATAACTCATAGAAATGTCAGTTAAGCTGCGTACGTATAACCATCTCCGAGAAACTGGATCAGGATGACACAATGCAACTTTGAAGGATTCAAGAGTCATGTCGTCAGAAAGTTGAATCTTCGTAATATCAATAAGAGCATCACCAATGTTCGTCATTTGAAAATATTCTCTTAAGTTGGTAGAATTGTATTCAAATTCCTTTCCGCTGACCGATGAATGGATACATTTCGCAGATTCTTGCCTATTGCAAAAAACATACAAATTGCATTTTCGTGAATAGGATTTGAAACTTCTAAAAATTCACGAAGTCCTAATTTTTCAAAGTAGTCAAATATTTCGAGAAAATGGTAAAGTTAATCATTTTATCCGAACAGATCCCGGTATCAAAAATGATCAAACCAATGGGTAGATCTCTATAGTGAGACAATAGGTTTGGATCATAATCCTCATCGTCATCAGGACGAAAGGAACTGAATAGATTAAGGGTTCATATTCAGACGAAGATGAGACAGCATCCCTACTCTTCTTTCTCTTAAATACTCTAAGTGCCATTATAAAATTGAGAGAGGAAAGGGAGAATTATACCTCAAAAATAACCAAAGATGGAAGAGAATGCCTTTAGAACGCCTTAGATCCAAAGAATTTTGGGTTGAAGGACCTTAGAAGTAGGTTTCTAGGATCTAGGGTTTGAGAAATTAGGATTTTGGGAGGCTTAGACGGCTATTTGGGGGTAGAAGATGAAGTAAAGGGGCTGTGTCCCTACAGAGTTTGCCCCAAACTCAGTCAGGTCCGAGTTCGGTCCGAGTTTGGCCATTTGAATTTTGGTTCATATATTGAGTAATGAATGATTAAAATAGCCTAAAAACTTAGAATTCATTGATTAATTGATATTCATTACCTTTGACTAATTGTAGGGGCCGGATCCCAGCTAGCGATAGTCCGTAGACACTTGGTACTGTGTCGCTTAAGCTTTTACGCCTTGTTGAAAGAAGGACCTTTCGGCTTGTACCCAAAATAACTTCGATTAATAATCATTAAATTTAAGTTTTAAGTATTTTTATTAATCATAACACATTATAACTCCGAAAATTCAAGAATGTCAAGCTCGCGACGCAAATAGTTGAAACGATCTTCGGCTAGTGGATTTGTGAATATATCTACCAGTTGATGATCTGTGTCAATAAATTCTAAGCAAATATACCCGTGTTGTTGGTGATCGCATAAAAAGTGGTGATGTATTTCTAATGTTTTGTGCGTGAATGACATACTGGATTCTTAGTCAGATTAATGGTATTAGTGTTGTCACAATAAATGAATCTTAGTGTAGAACAGATTATAGTCTTCTAGGATTTGCTTCATCCATAAAATTTGAGCACGACAACGTCCTACGGCGATGTACTCAGTCTCAGTTGTTGATAACGCTACAGATTTTTGCTTTTGCTAAACCAAGAGACTAAAACTTTTTCTAGAAAATAACACGTTCCGCTGATACTTTACAGTCTACTTTACATCCAGCAAAATCAACATCAGAGTAACCGATTAGGTTAAACGATGTAGTTTTAGGATAGCATAAGCCGACTGTAGAAGTTTCTTTAAGGTATCGAAAGACGCTTAACGGCACATATGTGTGATTTCTTAGGATTGGCTTGATATCGTGCACAAATACAAACAATAAATCTTATATCATGGTGACTAGTAGTTAAGTACAATAAACTACCAATTATACCTTGATACTTACGTTGGTCGACTTGTTTGCCACTTCATCAATGTCAAGTCGAGTTGATGTAGCCATTGGCATGCCGATAGACTTTACGTTGTTGAAGTTGAACTTCTTTAGGAAGTCCTTCATGTACTTGGCTTGATTGATGAAGGTTTCCTACGAGAGTTGTTTGATCTGAAGTCCTGGGAAGTAGTTGAGTTCTTCCATCATACTAATCTCAAACTCACTCTGCATATACTTTGCAAAATCTTGACAGAGTTTTTCGTTAGTTGAACCGAATATTATGTCATCAATTATTTGCACAAGTAAAATACTGTCATCTAAGTTGATGAACAAAGTTGTATCAACTCTTCCTTTTGAAAAACTATTTTCAAGTAGAAAAGTACTTAGGCGTTCATACCAAGCACGCGGTGCTTGTTTGAGTCCATAAAGTGTCTTTCTTAACTTGAAAACTTGATCAGATTTTTGAAAATTCTTAAAACCAGGGGTTGCATCACAAAAACCTCTTCTTTTATTAACCATTTAAAATGCACTCTTAACATCCATTTAAAAAGTTTAAATTATGAAAATATGCGAATGCATAAACATGCGAATAGATTCTAGTCTAGCAACAGGAGCATATGTCTCGTCATAATCAATTCCTTTTCTTGTTTATCCTTGTCCTACTAGACGTGCTTTGTTGCGTAGAACATGTTCATCCTTACTGTAAATCCCCAAATTTTCAAAACATTTTTTATTTTATATTTCTTAAATAATTATTTGGAATTATTTTGTTTTTTTTGCTATTAGAATTATATTTGAAATTTTAGAAGTTATCATATATATATATATATCTATATATATATCTATATATATAATATATATATATATATATATATATATATATGATATATTATATGTAGCAAATATTTCTCCATGACAAGTGGAATGGAAAATTATTTTACAAGAATAATTTTAGTTACTTTATATTTATAAATTTTCTTGTATGTACTACATATATAAGTACATATATATACTTTTTTTTAAATTTTACATATATATATATAATATTATATATATTAAAATATATATTAGGATTTATTAGAAAACATTTTTTCTTACTTATTTGTTTATATTATCATTATAAATAGTAAACAGAAGAAAAAAAGAAAAATAAGAAAAGAAAAAAAAAAAAACAACAACAAACAAACAACAAACAAACAAAAATAATGAAATACTCATGAGATTTTAAAATATCGCGAGATAAATTTTTCTTCCCAATAAGAAAACAGAAGGGAAAGAAAGAAAAAAAAAAAAAACAAATAACAAACAAACAACAAATAAATGAAATACTCACGAGATTTTAAAATATCGCGAGAAAAGAAAAAAAACAAACCAACAACAAAAAAACAAATAATGAATACTCACGAGATTTTAAAATATCACGAGATAAATTTTTCTTCCCAACAATAGATTCTAGTCTAGCAACAGGAGCATATGTCTCGTCATAATCAATTCCTTCTTCTTGATTATAACCTTGTCCTACTAGACGTGCTTTGTTGCGTAGAACATGTTCATCCTTACTGTAAATCCCCAAATTTTCAAAATATTTTTTATTTTATATTTGCTTAAATAATTTGGAATTATTTTGTTTTTTTGCTATTAGAATTATATTTGAAATTTTAGAAGTTATATATATATATATATATATATAATATATTATATATATATATATATATATATATAAGATTATATATATATATATATATATATATTATATGTAGCAAATATTTCTCCATGACAAGTGGAATGGAAAATATTTTACAAGAATAATTTTAGTTACTTTATATTTATAAACTTTTCTTGTATGTACTACATATATAGTACATATATATACTTATGTTTTTTTTAAATTTTACATATATAAAAATGTATGTCTATGATATATATATATATAATATATATATATATATTATATATAATATATATATAGATAATATCTATATATAGATATATATATTATATATTATATATAGATATATATATATATATATATATATATATAAATATTATATTAAAATATATCTAATTAGGATTTTATTAGAAAAACATTTTTCTTACTTACTTGTTTATATTATCATTAATAATAGTAAAAGAAGAAAAAAGAAAAAATAAGAAAAGAAAAAAACAAACAAAAAAAAATGAAATACTCAAGGATTTTAAAATATCGCGAGAGAAATTTTTCTTCCCAACAATAAATTTTCTTTCCCAACGAATAGAATATATATATATGTGGTGTGATATAATATATATATAATTATATATATATATATATATAATATATATTAGATTATATATAGATATATAAATAATATATATATATTATATATAGAATATATATATATTAAAAAAAAATATAAATAATATTATATATAAATATATATAATATATATATATTATATATTATATGTAGCAAATATTTCTCCATGACAAGTGGAATGGAAAATTATTACAAGAATAATTTTGTAGACTTTATATTTATAAAATTTTCTTGTATGTACTACATATAAGTACATATATATACTTAGTTTTTTCAAATTTTACATATATATAAAAATGTATGTCTATATATATATATATATATATATATATATAATATATCTATATTTAGGATTTTATTAGAACAAATATAGATATAGATATATATATTAAAAATTATATATTAGGATTTATTAGAAAACATTTTTTCTTATATTTGTTATATTAATCAATAAATAGTAAACAGAAGAATAAGAAAATAGAAAGAAAAAACAAACAAAACAAAAAACAAAAAACAAAAATAAATGAAATACTCACGAGATTTTAAAATATCGCGAGATATTTTTCTTCCAACAATAGAAATAGAACGGAAAGAAAAGAAAGATTTGAATTTATTGAGATAAGATCAATCGAATAGAAATTTCCCCTAGAATCGAGTCCAATCTCCTCCAGTCCACGCCAAATCTGTTAAATCGAATTAAATTCGATGGTAAATCTGAGTAAACTTAGGGAACATATATTATATAATATATATATAATATATAATATATATATATATATATATATATAGATATAAATATATATATATATATAAATATAAATTTTTTTTTTTTTTTTTTTGGGTCCGCGCATCCCATCACCCCGTGGCACTGCACCCAGCGGGTGGATGCGGGAGGGGGGCTCGATCCCGGGTCTCCCGCCGAGAGCACCCCCCCCCTCGTGCCACTCGCGCTACGAGCGCCGGACGTATTATATATATATTATATATATAATATATATAGATATATATATATATATATATATATATATATATATATAATATATATAAAACCAAAGCCCGTGGACAAAGCCACCCGGCCCTAGGCTCGGAAGCCGTGGCCACCGCCAGACATCGCCCTGTAGGAGTTCGATCCTGGGACCTCACCCCACAGTGCAACAGACTTACCGGTACACCATTGTGCCATTGGCGCATATATATATATATATATATATAATATTATATATATAATATATATATATATATTACATGTTTTGAAAAATCCTTTGAATCCCTTCCAAACTCGTCAACCTCGCATCCTACACGAACCCAGTACTTCCCTGCGGCCTGCAGCCGCCATACGATTCTGTCGACAGTCGGAGGTGCGTCGAATTGTGTCTACACAGGGACAACAATCGCAGACTGCAGTAGTAGCAGAGGCCTATGAGGCTGACTTCGTAGCAAGCTTGTGATATGCTCGGTCAACTATTTTTCGATCTGATTTTCCGGGTATGACCCCAACTATTTTTCGATCTGATTTCCCAGTATGACCCAACTGTGGGACACTAATTTGGAGGATCATAGTTGTCCAGATATTAGGTTTTTTGAAAATTACTAGAACAATCATGTAGACAACCTATAGGGCTTCACAACCCTTTTTGTAGATTTTGATCGAATATGTATCGAGAAAATGATTCTCAAAATTCGACAAAAATAGTTTTCAAAACAATCAAATTTAGAAATTTTCACTGATACGGCGATGTCCCGACAAACCGGACGACATGGTTGCGAACCGAAAGAATTGGAAGCTGCGATCCACTTCACGGACGTGTGGATTCGACAGAACTCGATTTTATTGTGTGTACACGACAAAATCGAGGCGTATCGGTCGAGATATCCCGTATCGGCCTCTTTGAAACTAGTCTTCAACTTCGTACACGTTCGTCATCTCGAGACGAAACTTGTGCCACTGTACTTGTATCATTTTTTGGTCCTGTGAGCTAGTTTGGTCTAATTCTAGAAGGTCGACCGGAACACTATATTGGTGGACATACGACCCGATCCAACGGGCAAAATTGTGCACGATCCCGAAATCTAACTTCGGACATATGGTTGAGTTTGCATTGTCAAACCGGATCATAGCATATAATTTGATGACTTTAGAGGACCGTAGGTATTAGTACACTTTTTGGTACAAAGTGGGTCCAACGCGGACATCGTTTTGACTGAAATTATGATTTTGCCCCTGTGTCAAAATTTCGATTATGGTTAGGCGAACTTAGATTTTTTATGCCCAAAATGTTTGTGATGTCTATTTCGCATTCGAGAACTTTTATGAAAGTTGGCCTTCATTGCTTCACTGATTTGTCGGTTCGAGTACTGGATACTGTCATTGGACACCATCTAGGCAAGATACCTGCCATATTTACTGCTTATATTATTTTCTTCTTACTGATTAGTTACAAAGTTTTTTATTTATTTCTAGTTCTCTAATTGCATCGCTGATTATTGTTCTGATTTACTTTACCGTGCTTCCAGTATACATGATGCAAATGCTAGTCATATTTTTCATTCTAGTCTTTAAATTTGCATATGGACCTAGAGTTAAGGGACTGCCATTTGTCAGTACGCATTTCAAAAACTTTGACACAATTGCACCACGAGATATGTGTGAGCTATGAGTAGCATATAGAGTTACTTGCGTGGTGGCTGATCACCCGTGTGCATGCGTTAGATCTAACTGCTAATAGAGGCATGCTATAAGACTTGGCAAGTAGAGGTACATGGTTGTGGATACGACTTAGATAGATGCATAGGGTGGGGAGAACAATTCCTTGACATATGGGCCACGTATGCACTTATCCACTTTAACATGTGAGCTCCGCCAAAGACGCAGGTACTTATTCCTTATTGGATGGATACCCTACTGTATTGATTCCCTCTGGCGTTCACGGAACATTACAGATGTAGTACTATTACTGATTTATTCACTCTGACGTTCATGTAGCGTTATGGACGTAGGCCCCTGGTGCCCATAGAGGGGACCATGCTGATCCCATATAGCAGAGGGCCCATACGTAAGGTTTGTTCTTAACTACATGATCACAGTATAATGGTTAGGTGACCTTAGTGGATGTCATGTCGTACTCTATTCTAGTCGTGGCATATGACAGTATCATATCATGGAATAGTGTGCTATCCTTGTCCTTGTTTGGTTGTAGGAATAGTCCACTATTTACATAATAGGATACTGGCCTTGTTATGATTATGACTACTTCACTATTATCGCGACTTGTTACATATTTTATATTCAGTTTATATGGCATTTTATATGTATCTTGTTACGTCCCTCTAAGGACATGGTGATTTCTTCAGGTGTGTACTTTTATGACTTTTCGTATGTGTTCAAGCCAAGGCCGTGATCTTCTCTTTGTTATCGAAGATGACTTGCTCTTGGATTGACCTTTGCTACTCTTGACAAATTCTTTTCTTGTTATATATTACTTCTTATGTAGATTGGTTGGTAGTGGATTTGTCTCCACCCAACAACTTGTACAAATGACTAATTCATAGTTGAGTTTATAATGCTTTTATTCTTATTTCTGTGGATGAGATTAGTAAAATCATGGCTATTTATATACTACCAAATTATAGCTTATGTATATTTATTATACGGCTGGCATGTACGTTTTAGTCCTACGTATTTTGGGACGGAGGCGTTACATATTTTTGTGGTGGCCCATGCAGGTCGAATAAATTATTTGGTTACTTAACTGTACGAAGCAAGCCTGCATATAGGATTAGAGTCTAGGATCTCATCCACATGCTTGATCTCCGTCCTTGATTCTATTTTTGAACTCTCGCTTGACTGTCTTGATTTGCATCTTGTTTGATCTCTTTCTACCGTAATTTTTATCTTTTCCATCGTGCTTGATAGAGGTTAGAAGATGACTCATACTAAGGTATATATGTTCTATTGTTCAAATACCTTATTAGTCGAACTCTTGTAAGTTGGGTAGAATGCCTTACCACCTAGCATTCCCTTTATCTTTGTGACTCATTAAAGAGAATACTAAGAGGATTACCTAGACTATAGAGCTTAGAGGTCCATACCCTATTTTGGTCGAGCAAAGCTTTAGACAAGAAGACGGTATGATAATTGTAGAGGCACAAACACCTGACAATACTTAATTCTCAAGGAACTTTAACTATTTATACTTTTCTTCAACACAATCTCACGTACATATATTTTTGGACTATCTTGACTGATGCTGCTGTTATACCCTAGCTTTATAAGCTTATTCTTTATCGAGCTTATTCAAGACATATGTTTATTAGGGACGTCCCACTAACATATTATCTAATTAGAATTGGTGTATTATGGTCTGATCAACCTTAGTGCACTTGGTTTGCTCTTCATATGATTATTACACATGGATTGTGATATAATTGACAAATATACTTGCCCTCTAGGATCTCATCCGCAACTGCCTTGACAACTCTCCTTAAATTATTCAATCGCCTTTGGAACCCCGTATTCGTCTTCGATCCCCTCTCCTTTGAACTCTTTATAGTTTTTTGCTTTACTTATTTTAAAAAAATGAATGATCGTATTTGAGGAAAGATAGACACATAATGTCTCCCTTAGTTCGCCATACCACCTATGGCCATGAAAGTTATATATACACAATTATTTTCCATCTATTCGAAATCAAAAAATGATCTTCAAACTTGATTATATCTACTGTATCACGTTATCTATTACAGCGTGCATTATTTGTTTATAATCAAAGGTCAGGGTACGATATCACAACCAGATTTTTTTCTAACTTCATTAATCATTGAATCGTGTCTTAGTTTAATTTCGAAAATAAATTATTGAAATGTATAGGTTGTAAGCCCCGCTAAATTTTACGATTTACTAGGATTACCAATTGATTAGGATAAGTTTATGATGATAAATCAGTGCCTCACGAACACCCACTTTCTATTTAGATCATTTGATGTCATATACCGTCACATTGATATTAGAAGCGCAATACTAGTTGTCAACTTCCAAAAAAATTCATATGCAAGACCTAGACGAGTCCACCTTCATTTAGGCATATCATGTCCCACTCAAACAATGTCCCCTTGTACTCCATTTTCATAGTACGACTTTTGGGTCAAAAAGGCTAACTATAACCCTTACCGTAATACTGTTGTACTTTACGACTTCAATTAGAGATCCAACATCGACTCATATCTTTCAACCCAATATATGGTTGTGATCTACTTGAATCCCACTATGCACATGCCACTAGTGTGCCAGTCAATAGAGTTCACATGTGCTATATACACAAAAATCATATAAGGCACATTTTTTGGCTTAAGGAACCTAGTTAACCAATCCGACTGGCAATGGCCCAACCACTTGAGTGTGTACCTATTCTAGATTACTCTAACCTAATAGGAATAGTTTCAGCTTGATTTTGTGGGATCTTGTCCAGCTAATGTAGATTAAAACCCAAGATTCATTCAATCAATGATTGATGTTCAATTAGGGAACCTATTAAAACTCAGTTAAATCCATCCATGCATATCGCCATATTTGGACTATAAAACCAAACCTTATGAAATAGGTCCTACACATATTATATAGTCCCTATCACTTCGTCCACTAATCCTTCTTCCATAAATCCCTTAACCGTATATCTTCGGTGTTATGCGATGAATTTGTACCAACTTGTTTTCGGTTATACTTGGCC
>JANAVB010011199.1:29341721-29369221 GCA_029216955.1 Iris pallida | reverse complement strand
TCTCCAGATAGTTATCGTTGGTAGCAGTATCTTCAGGTGCCTTGGATTTGTTTTTTCCATCTTCGTCATCACCGTCGCTAGATTTCTGACTATTGAGCTCTTCAAAAGAAACATTAATAGATTCTTGAACAATCATAATTTTTTTATTGAAATCTTATATCCCTTACTCTTGGAAGCATACCCGAGGAATATTCCTCCGTCTGCCTTCGAGTCGAACTTACCCAAGTTATCCTTGGTGTTCAGGATAAAACAACGACATCCAAAAAGCTTAAAATAAGAAATATTTGGAATCTTTCCAAACCATAATTCATAGGAGGTTTTCTTCGATATAGGTAGAATTAGCACCCTATTTAAAACCTGACAGGCTGTACTTACAGGTTCTGCCCAAAAATATTAAGGAAGATTATATTGGTTAAGCATGACTCTAGCCATATCGTTAAGAGTTCTATTTTTTTGCTCTACAACACTATTTTGTTGAGGAGTTCTAGGACAAGAAAATTCATGGTAATACACATTATCATCAAAACTTTTTTAAATTAGTATTTTTGAATTCGCCGCTATGATCACTTCGATTTCGATAATCATGAAGCCTTTTTCATTTTGTACCTTTTTATAAATTACTTGAAATTCAAAAATGGCATCGCTTTTATTAGATAAAAAGTAAACCCAAGTAAATCGAGAAAAATTATCAACTATAACAAAAGCGTAGAGCTTACCGCCAAGACTAGTAACTCTACTAGGACCAAACAAATCAATATAAATTAATTGCAAGGGTCTAGAAGTGCTTACAACAATTATGGATTTAAAGGATGACCTAATTGCTTTATTCTTTTCACAATCTGAACATACCATATCTCTTTTGAATGAAATTTCTGGGAGTCCTTTTACCAGCCTTTTAGTTGATAGCCATGAGATAGTGTCCATATTTGCATGTCCTAGCCTCATGTGCCATAGCCAGCTTTCATTTTGATTGGATACTAGGCGCTTACCTGCACCGTTAGTATGTTCCAAAAAGAAAACATAAATATTTTCTTCCCTAATCCCTTCATATACGAGATTACCAGTAGATATTTCATATATAGAACATTTATCTTTCATAAAATTGATACCATAACCATTATCAGCCAAATTACTAATGCTCAACAGGTTATGTTTCAATTATGTGACTAGACAAACATCTTTTATTTCTGGGTAGGAAGATATACCAACAGTACCAGTTCCTATAATATTACCTCGAAGATTATTATCAAAGGAAACATACCCTTCTCTCTTCATCGATAGCATAGCGAATAAGGATGCATCACCTGTCATGTGCCGCGAACATCTGCTATCGATGATCCACTTACTTTTAGCATGAGAAGGTTGAAGATCCACCTACAAAATGATTAGATGTAACCATTGGTACCCATTTCTTTAAGGGTCCAGCATGATTAGTTTTGGGAATCCAAATAAGTACATTTGTGTCAACTAGCTTTCTAGCTCTGTGATATGTGCCCGTGTTCACCATAGTATGTGCATGTCATTTTTGAAATAGTGCTCTTATTTCTGTGTTGACAAGTTTCTTGTGCGTCTTTCTTAGAAACCTGTATGTGAAAGCATGGTTGTGAGAAACGTGTTGCTTATGTGCTTTTCTTGGTTTAGTCCTTTATGGTACAAGGACTAACCTTAGGCTGTGTAATATGGGTGACCTGTTTGCCTAATTTGATCTCCAACTTTTTAGAGGTTGCATAAGGCTCTTCGAATTTAGCAGTCATATCTATGAGTCTTTGTTCAGTGACTAAGCGTCTCTTCTTCTCTATTTCATATAGGTCTTGTACTTTGACATAGTCTCTTTCTTTTTGTTCTATAGTGAGGATAGCCTCATGATAGTCCAATCTAATTTTGGCAATCTCCTCCGTGTTACCAGTAGTAGACGTCTTTTTGATATCTTCAAGAAGATTAGACAATTTAGCTACTTCGGTTGTGTATGCCTTTATCTCCTTGCGAGACTGCTTATACTTGTCCAACACATTTTTGTGCTCTTTAAGTAATTCACTAAAGGTATTTCTAACTAATCGAATGTAAAATCATCATAGAGAGCGTTTTATGATACCTTACCGTATGTCATTAGACAGACATTCGTACTGTTGTTGGGTCTGTCCTCCTTTTCTGATTCACTGGCCTCACTTTCATGCCAGATGCTAGTGTTTGCGTACTTTCGACTAATTGTAGCTTTTCTACTCAATCTTGATCGGTCGTATGGACTGCTTTTCTTCGTTAATGTATAGTCCTTCTTTATATGCCCCGAATTCTTGTATCCAAAGCAAATAGTTTTTTCTTCGTTGCTTTCATGGATATCCTTCTTCTTTCGGTTTGATCGCTCAAACATTAAGAATTTTCTGAAGTTCTTGACCAGTAGGGCTTGTTCATCACCATCAGAATCTTCTTCGTCAGTATCATTGCATGAGACTCTTCTGGCTTAAGCTTTGAAGGCGATAGATTTTCTTTGGGGGTTGCCTATTCAAAGTCTTGTAAATCTAGCTCATCGGTCATGAGCTTGCCCATAAATGTCTCCAATGTCATCGCGGTGAGTTCGTTTCCTTCTATGATCACGGTAGCCTTCGAATTCCAGTTCTTAGTTAGAGCCTGCAGTACCTTCTTGATCTTCTCGTGATTAACCTTTCAAAGAGATTGTAGAGAAGTAGTAATATTAAGTTAACGAGTGAACATCTGTGTAATTGATTCACCGAGTTTCATCTTGAATGCCTCGTATTCTTGTGTCAATCTACTGATTTTGGACTCCTTCACTTGGGAAGTTTCTTCATGAGTTACCTCAAGAAGTTTCTAAATTTTATTAGATGTGGCACAAATAGATACGCGATTGAACTCAGTTTTATCAATTGCACAGAATAATGCATTGATGGCTCGTACATCTAGACTAGCCTGTATTTTTTTATGCCCAGTATATTTGTCAAGGGGCTTGTCTACTAAAACACCATCAATCACTGCTCTAGGCGGTTTCTTGTAACCATCTATAACCATCGACCAAAGATCGAAGTCCAATGACTTAAGAAAGAAACTCATTCGTATTTTCTAATGTGTGTACTTCGTTCCATCAAATAGTGGGGGTCTATTTGTGGATTGCCCTTCACCGTTGAATATAAATTTAACGGTTGTTATATATACTCTCTAGGTGGTTATGTATATGTATAACCTGCTCTAATACCAATTGTAGGACCGTTGAGCACCTTTAGAGGGGTGAATAGAGTGTGTGAGTGTGCAGCAAAATAAATATCACAATTAAAAATTATGTACTATGGCCAGTGTGAGCAAATGATATAATAGTAAATAAAATGCAGTAAAGTAAGGCTAAGAAGATTCAAACTCAGTGACACAGCGATATATTATATTTTCCCTCATAGAGGACTAATCCAGTCTCAAGTACTCCTGCTCGATGTTAATCCACTATGACACAAGATTTAACTTAGTGCTTGCAACTCTTACAACACCATGCTTGGGGACAAGTGCACGACCGATTTCAACAACACCGTGCTTGGTGACGAGTGCACGACAGACTCCAGAAGGCGATTGAAAACTGGAACATTTTCTGAATTAGACTCTAATACAACTCTTTAACACCAAACTCTAGAATAAACATAAACTATACTGGCTTGGCTAAGAGTACTATATGCTAGATTTGAAAGTGTTGCTCGTAGAAAACACTTTAAAGGAACAGAGAAGAGAATGAGATTAAACGAATGAGTGATTTGAAAATGTGAAAGTCCTCCTTTATTTATAGTATTTTATTGATCGAATTCGGGCAGAGTTCTGATACAGAAATCTCGCATTCGAACATTGAATGCAGATATCAAGGGGATTCAAAAATTTATTGAAAGTGTCCTGACCGAACTCGGCCCGAGTTCTGGCCGAGTTCTGCCAGAGTTCTGACAGAACTATTTGGGCCAATCTTGATGTGGTGTGGGCTATTTTTGATTGTGGACTTTGGATAGAAATTTGTGTGGATAAGATAGGCTATATTTTTGTGAACTGAGATTAGCTAAGCCAGTATCGATCCTGATCAATCTTATATATTTTTTCTAGACTCAAATAAAGATAAAATACAGAATAAATATGTAAAAATCTTGATCTTGATTCCATCGCTTTTGGTTCTTGATGACGACAAGGCGTTTGTAGCTTGTAGCAGTAGTACATGCAGACTTGAAACATGTAAACCTGTAGCTTTATATATATTTTACATATAGACCAAATTTGATATTGATTATCAAAATCAAATATGATCATGACCAGTGGGCCAACAATGTCACGACCCGCACCCTAGAGTAAGGGCACGAGACGTGGGTACGTCCAGCCTATGCCGCAGTGTCGGCGGTAGAACGCTGTCCTAGGTCACAACATCTAACAATTGAAGGTATAGCAGTTATACTCCCCGAATGGGGGTGACATAACAGAATATAAAACTCAATCACAGCTAAGGTAGAACAGGTAAAATAGATAGATAATGAAAGATAACAAAATCCAGAACAGAGAATCACAGAGATAC
This sequence comes from Iris pallida, assembly GCA_029216955.1. Classification (NCBI taxonomy): domain Eukaryota; kingdom Viridiplantae; phylum Streptophyta; class Magnoliopsida; order Asparagales; family Iridaceae; genus Iris; species Iris pallida. Next base: position 29,364,681 of record JANAVB010011199.1, on the reverse strand, counting down.
AATCCAGAGTTCTAAGTGCCTAAAATAATACATCTCAGAATATCTCAAGTCTAATACAGTAATCCAGAATAGAAAAGACAGTCCTAATCTAAAGGAGTGTCATCTACAGCTAGTGGCTCCTGCTGCTAGTCCAAGTCCAGACACTCGTCTAGTGTGGCACCGTAGTAAGTAGGGCAGAACGCCTCAGCCTCGTCCTCTGTAATATTTTAACAGGTCCAGTTAGGACGGGAACGAGCACATATCTCTCAACAGTTCATATCAGGTTAGGAGTATAAATCATTGCAATAGAGTAAAATACAGGAAGTGCTGAATGGAAGTACAAGTAAAAATAGAAGATATTTGTAACTGGAAATAGATACATGATAGTAAAGACTGTAAGTGACTACGTGATTTAGAGTACAATATGGTTATGTAAACGGCTTACGGGCACATGAATACAAATAAGGAGGCACATTTATACAGCTACTTGGGATAGTGTTCACATAACCAATTCTACTCACCCCGCCCCAATCAGTACACAAGGATCCATTCAAGTTACGTTATAAGCACATGAATACAACTAAGATACGTGAACTCATGTAATAAGTAGTACATGAGGCACGTGAAAGCACATGAGAACATGTAGAAACATGAACTAGTACGAGTACAAGGAGTACCTGATGCACATGATAAAGTACATGAACATGAAATACTCGATACACCCGTAGAGGGATAACATCTCAGGAAGGGATCCATATAGTACTAATCCGTGAAGATACGTGTCAGCATCAAGTAGAGTAATCTAGAGCATGAATATATCCAGACAGGTATGAAAAGATCAGAGAATGTACTCGCCTGCTATCTGAAAGTTCGAGATGAAAGTACTGTCCGAGGAGTGGTGTCTGGCTCCTATTTAGAACAGTACGAGTCACAACAAGTCCAGAATAGAAATATAATGCACTACAATGCGTTCTACATGAATCTAGGTCAATCTTGACCAAAGTCAACTTTTGGTCAACTCTGGTCAACCCTAGAAGTCAAACTAGGTCAACCAAGTCTAATCTAGGTCAAACTAGTCTAAACTATGTCTAGCAAGACTATTCTAGGCTTTCTAGACTAATCTAGGCAATACCAAACTATTCTAGGTTATAATATGACTAATAGGCAAAACCATGCTAAAAATCTACAATTCACCATAACAATATACAATACCTTAGTCCTAGGGTATTCTATACTCTATGACACATATCACCACCGCACATATCAAGACACCATATATACCCAATATATAAATATACACATATCACACATTATATATCTAACTAATATATATGTATAGGACTAAAACATCACAAGGCACATTTTATTTACACACAAGAAGTGAAGGGAACACATGGTGAACTAATGAATATGTGTGGAAGGGAAGTGAGGGTGGAAAACACATGAAAACTATGTGCAAGTGTGTGTCAACAATAGGCTTGTGTGTGAATCAACACAAAGGTGTGTGTGCCTCATGAATATTGTGATAGATTAGAGAGTGAGTGAGGACTAAAATCTGGGAGTAAACTGTGGTGTGGTGAGGTGTGTGTACTGTTCAGCAAACTGAAAAAAAAATAGGGATTAATTCCCAGGTTATACATTAACAGTTTTAGAAATAATCAATACACAAGGATTCTCAACAATCAACATCAATATGAATGGAAGGCAAAATTTGGAACTCAGTTGAATATAACATTAATATTTCAGATTTCCTGAACACCCCCACTCTCCATAACAGTTAACAAACTCAACTCAGATTTGATATATTGAATCAATAGTTCAAACAAAACCCAAGATCAGTTAATAAAATCACTTAACAGTCCCCCCTCATTGCATTCTCAGTATTAGCCTCAATACTCATCCTAATCAAACCAATTTCGACACACCAATAGAATTTATATAGGAGAACAAGTTATAGGTTTAATTACATGTAAACAACAGTGTTTAATAGGTTAAAATGATGTCCAAAGTTCAATTTTCAAAATCTGAAAAAAAATAGTAAACAAGGACTATTTCACAGGTTTTAGAAAAAATAGGAATTTGGTATTTAACCATCAAAATCAGTTTAAAATAGTGAACTAATGGTTGGTAACAATTAAACATAATGTATACATGCTCTGTAATTTGTTTGTGTCCACAGAAGTGGACACAAACATGTCCAATTCAAAACAATACACAAACAGTGCACAGTCAGTCCACTCGTCGTGCACGTGTTCATGTCGATTGTGTGCACGACACGACACGACACAACCCACGTGGTTGTGTCCCAGGGTTGACCTAGTGTAGGGCTAGGGATAGGATACCCTGACACGTGTCCACATTGCGTGTGCAAGACACGGGACACGCGTATCAGTGGCTAAAAACGACAGCCACTGAAACAGTGCAAAACCCGTACGCACGCTCGTGCGTGTCCGACACGACACGTAGGGCTCTAAAAATTGGGGAGCCCCGTGTCAGTGTCAGTCCCTAACTATACGTCGAGTCTCACGTGTCGAGGAGGCGTGTCCTAGGCACTATGTCCCCCGAAGTGCAGGGCATGCACAGTACCTGCGCGCGCGTGTGCACGGCAGCATGTACACGTGCCCGACACGACTCGACACGACACAAAAACTCGACACAACTTCAGAAACGTGTAAGCGAGCCCAAAAGCTAAAATCCTATTCAAACAAAATTCCAAAATACACACGAAATGCCCATTTGGGCATTTCATCAAACACCTAACAATAACCACTGATACGTGTCCAGAATGGACACGAAACGACACGAAAAATTTGGGAAACCCTATTACTACAGTTAGGCTAGGGTTAGGGCAACCTAGAAATGATTTTTACCCGATTTTAGGAGCTATGGATAGGATTTTACCTATAGGTGTTCAATCTCCCAAAAAGCTCCAAAGAGAAGAATCCTTCAAACCACCAAAAGCTCTCCAAATTGTTTTCTTCCTGTCAAAAATTATTACCAACAGCAAGAACACAAGATTTAGAGCCTAATGCAATTTGTTTGAGGGAAAAAGGACTTGAAATGGATTTATTATGAATTTGTGAAAATGGAACTTATCCCTTTCTAAAAACTTGCATAAACCCTAAGAAAGAGGCTAGCCCTAATTCCTAGGAGAATATATATAGGGGGAGGGGCTGTCACTTGGCCGGCCATAGGGCCCTAGGGCTAGGTTTTGCCTATTTGGTTGAGTCCCTAATGGTTTAATCATGATTATGACTTGTGACTTCACAAGCCATTCCTAGACCAAACAAATTCCAATTTGCCCCAAATCAATTCTAATGTACTTGAAATCACTAACTTAGGTCACACTAGGGTTTCTTAACCTAACCAAGATGTCTTGACCTAGGTTAGCCAATAGGACAGTCTCCTAGTCATCACTAGTCAAAGTCAACTATAGGGTCAAAAACAATTCTACCAAAATCACCAAAAATCACTAAAAATTATATTAAATATATTTAATAATAAAAATCCCAAAATAATTCCAAAATTTTGAAAATGACCAAATTATCCTCAAGCTAGAAAAGTGGCAGTGATAAATCTACCCCCCTTAAAATAATTTCGTCCTCGAAATTAAAGGCGAAACTAAACTGCTGAGAAGGATAGAAAAGTATACCTCAAGGTCCAAAAAGATAGGGGTACCGCTCGCGCATCTCATCCTCCCGCTCCCAGGTAGACTCTCCTGGAGAATGATGCCTCCATGCGACGCGTACCAAGGATATCACCTGGTTCCTCAATACCTTCTCCCGGCGATCCAAAACCTCCACAGGCTGCTCTAGATAACTGAGAGTAGGTCCAACCTCTATCTCCGAGTGATCGAGCACATGGCTAGGGTCAGCCACGTACCGCCTCAGCTGTGATACGTGGAATACGTTGTAGACGCCCACTAGTGCAGGTGGCAAGTCTAGCCTGTATGCCACGTCACCGACTCTCCCGCTGATAACGAAAGGGCCGATGAAGCGCGGGCTAAGCTTCCCACCTCCACCAAAACGTATCGTACCACGAGTCGGAGATATCCGCAGAAAAACCATGTCTCCAACCTAATCACAAGCAAGGTCTCAAGTTACTAAAATCAAACACGATCAATCAACAAAATAAACAAAACAACCTACTTCTAATCCTAGCTCTAAATCTGTACCTCAAACTCCAGCGGCCTCCGGTGGCTATCAGGCCCAGTGCCGATGTCTGTCCTAGCGCACGCGAAGTCTGTCCCTGATGAGCTTCACCTTCTCGGCTGCGTCAACAACCATCTCTGGTTCCAGTAAAGCTCACTCTCCAACATCATCCCAAGATAAGGGTGTACGACACCTACGCCCGTACAGAGCCTCAAACGGTGACATCTCAATGCTAGCCTGAAAACTGTTGTTGTAAGCAAACTCCACCAAATGCAGGTAATCCTCCCAGGAACCTCCAAAATCTAGGATGTACGTCCTGCAGCATATCCTCAAGGTTCTGAATAGTCCTCTCTGACTGTCCGTCGTCTGGGGGTGGTATGCGGTACTAAACTTGAGCTGAGTGCCCAAGCTAGTCTGCAGACTCCTCAAGAAATGGGAAGTAAAGCGGCTATCCCGATCTGAGACTATGCTGACGGGAACTCCGTGAATCCTGACTATCTGCCTCATATACAACTCCGCCAGCCTCTCTGTAGACGTACCCACCTTGAATGGCAAGAAATGGGCCGATTTGGTCAACCTGTCAACGATGACCCAAATCGCATCTTTCCCTCCTGGTGTAAGGGACAACCCTGATACAAAATCCATAGTAATATGCTCCCACTTCTACTCTGGAATGGGCAGCGACTGCAATAATCCCCCGGGCCTCTGCCTCTCAGCCTTGACCTGCTGACAGATCAAGCATCTAGCTACGAAGTTGGACACCTCCCTCTTTATCCCGTACCACCATACATGCTCTCGCAGATCCCTGTACATCTTGTTGGCACCAGGATGTATAGAGTACTATGATCTGTGAGCCTCCTACATAATCTGCTCTCTGAGCTCCCCGCTAGGCACACATAACCTGGCACCATGCCTCAGGGCACCATCCTCTGCAAGTGAGAACTCAGAATCCTCCACTCCCATACTGATCCGCTCTCGGATACACCGCAGAGCCACATCATCAAACTGTGTCACCTTGATCCTGTCCATCAAGTCTGACTGTATCTGAAGGCCACATAACTGCTATCTGCACTCCGGGCACAATCACCTCTATCCCAAGGCTCTCCAAATCTGCAAGCAGGTGCCGATCCATAGTCAAACACATGGCTGTCGGATACCTACTCAAGGCATCGGCAACCACGTTGGCCTTCCCCGGGTGATACTGGAGTGCGATATCAAAGTCCTTCATCAGCTCAAGCCACCTGCGCTGCCTCATGTTCAACTCCTTCTGAGTGAACACGTACTTCAAACACTTGTGGTCTGTGAAGATCTCCACCCTCTCGCCATACAGATAGTGCTTCCATAACTTCAAAGCAAAAATTACCGCCGCCAGCTCCAGGTCATGGGTAGGGTAGTTCTTCTCATGAGGACGTAATTGCCTGGAAGCATAGGCAATCACCTTCCCATGCTGCTGCAAGACGCAACCCAGCCCCTTTCCTGAAGCATCACTATAAATAGTGAATCCACCTGATCCTGAAGGCAATGTCAGAATCGGAGCTGTCGTAAGCCGCTTCTTCAACTCATCAAAAGCTGCCTGACACTCCTCTGACCAAACAAACTCAGTATCCTTCCGGGTCAACCGTGTCAACAGCTCTGCAACCCGGGAGAAATCCTGCACAAATCTCCAGGTAATAACCTGCCAGCCCCAGGAAACTCCTGATCTCTGCTACTGAAGTCGGCGCTGTCCAAGCCTCAACTGCTACAATCTTCTTAGGGTCAACTGAGATACCATCTCCAGTCACCACATGCCCCAAGAAGTCCACCCGGTCTAAGAAAAACTCACACTTGGAGAGTTTTCCATAAAGCTGCTCCCGCTTGAGAGTCTCTAGCACTATTCGCAGATGCTCCTCGTGCTCCTCCTCTATCTTAGGAATATATCAAGATATCATCAATGAACACCACCACGAACTTATCCAAGTACTGGTGGAACACCTTGTTCATTAGATTCATAAACACTGCTGGTGCATTGGTTAGCCCAAACGGCATAACCAAAAACTCAAACTGCCCGTACCGCGTCCTGAAAGCGGTCTTGGAGATATCCTCCCTCCTCACCTTCACCTGGTGATAACCCGACCTCAAATCAATCTTGGAGAACACCCGAGCTCCGCTCAACTGTTCAAACAGAACATCGATCCGCGGCAGTGGGTATCTGTTCTTGATTGTCAGGTTGTTGAGTGCCCTGTAGTCGATACACATACGTACCGACCCATCCTTCTTCGGTACGAAGAGCACCGGTGCACCCCAAGGTGAAGAACTCGAGCGAATGAAGCCCTTGTCCTGCAGCTCATCCACCAGCTTCTTCAGCTCTACTAATTCGCTGTTGTTCACTCGATAGACATGCTGAGAGATCGGTTCTGCGTCGGGAACCAAGTCTATCGAGAACTCTACATCTCTGTCCGGTGGAAGCCCTGGCAACTCCTCTGGAAATACGTCCATAAACTCTGCGATCAAGGGATGCGGAGCCACCTGCTCCTCGACTGAAGCCCCACAAAAGACTCCGCCGTCCTGCTCTGCCTGCCGTCGGGTGTACTCAAACTCTGGATCTCCTGGCGCCCCGAACAAACTCTACCCCCACGGCAATCAATGCGGGCGTGGTGTCTACTCAGCCAGTCCATACCTAATACAATGTCGTAGTTCGGTAATGGCATGACTAGTAGACTCACCCCCAACTCTCGGCCTCCCAAAATGACACTCCGCCCTCTGCAAACATCACTCACGAGGATGACCCCACCCCCGGTCGTGATCTTGCAGGTCCTAGGCAATGGTTCCGAAATCAAACTATGTCTAATAGCATACGATACAGACACAAAGCTGTTGGAAGCCCCGGAATCAAAGAGTGTAAATACTGGAAGGGAGTCGAGAAGAACCGAACCTGCTATCAGCTCTCCGATGACCTCAGCATGCTCAGCTGCCATAGCGAAAGCTCGCCCCTGCTGTCCACCCCGTGCCTGCTGCTGGTGCTGCTGGAACCTCTGCTGCTGGGTCGGCAGGGATGGTCCCCTCTGCTGGCCTACCGGAGCCTTGGCTCCACCTCCCTGCTGTCCTCGCCCAAAAGCCCCTGGGCAGTCCCTCAACTGGTGATCTCCAGCACCACAAAGTAGGCACTTGCCTAGCTTCTTCTTGCACTCATGGATCATGTGCCCTGGCTTCTTGCAGAAGGCACAAATGACTATCGGACGAGGTGCCTGCTGCCCTCTCTGCTGCTGGTGCTGCTGCACTGGCCTCTGCTGATGCTGCTGCTGATACTGCTGCACTGGCCTCTGCTGCTGCTGCTACTGGAAGTGAGGCCTCTTGGCCTGCCCCTGACTGTAACTGCCTGACTGAAAGTCTCGACCTCTCTTCTGCCTCAGTCCCAGGTCGTCCTCTGCCGCCATGGCTCCAGAATAAATCTCAGCAAATGTAGCATTCCGGTCGCTCTTAGTCAGCGACCGAATCTCTCTAATCAGACCTCGGCGAAACTTCCTCGCCTTCGTCTTCTCCGTCAAGTCATCAATGAACCGGGCCAGTCGACAGAACTGCCCGGCATACTCTGCCACCGTCTGGTTCTCCTGAACCAGAGCCTCAAACTGTGCCTCGATCCCACCCAAGGCTACATCAGGAAAGAACTGCTCCTTGAACAGCTCCTTGAACTGGGCCCAAGTCTGGCCCTCCACTCCAACTCTGGGATCAGCCTGATACCATGCTCGGGCCAAATCCTGCATCTGGCTGCCTGCCGCCTCGATCTGTAGTCGATCTGGTATCTCTGCTAGTCGAAAAATCTCCTCAATGTGCTCAACCCAGTCATCTGCAACGTGAATGCCCTCCGTGCCGAAGAACTCCCGAGGGTGCATCTTCTGGAAGTCATGTATATCCTTCTCCCTCCGACGGGGCTGCTGCTGAGTCCCCTGAGCTGTGATCATCTCCACTGTGGTGCGAACCAGCTGGTGCGCCTCATCGATCCCCTGCCGGAAATCGGCAGTCTGCCTCGTCTGCTGCTGCTGGTGAGACTCAAGAATCCTCTCCATGAAGGAGAAGAGATGGGCAGCATCTACCATCCCCGCAGGTGGAGGCTGCTGCGTGGGAAGGATCTCTAGAATCACAACTGGCCTCCTGACTGCTGGAGGTGCTCCTCCAAAAGTGGCAGAAACTCCCACTCCTGAGGGCTGCACTGGCCCTGTGGCACCGGGAGCTGGATGCTGGACACGAGAGGTGGCAGACCCCTGCCCAGCCTCTCCCGTCACGGGGCGATGCGATCGCGTCTCAACCATCCTGGAGACACAGATCAAACAAGAAGCAATTACTGAGAATGAGTCGAAATAATCAAAGGAGGACAGTTTAAAATTCTAAGGAAGATAATAAGCAGCAAAATAGATATACGGAATCTGATAAGGAGTTTTCCTAGTGTGATTGAGTACCTTCAAACATATGCTAATTTCTACTGCATGCTGCAGCGATATTCTAGTTCGAATACCACTACACTTATATCCTAGACCTGCATGGGCCACCACTAAAAACGTGTCACGACCCGCACCCTAGAGTAAGGGCACGAGACGTGGGTACGTCTAGTCTACGCCGCAGTATCGACGGTAGAACGCTGTCCTAGGTCACAACATCTAACAATTGAAGGTATAGCAGTTATACTCCCCGAATGGGGGTGACATAACAGAATATAAAACTCAATCACAGCTAAGGTAGAACAGGTAAGATAGATAGATAATGAAAGATAACAAAATCCAGAACAGAGAATCACAGAGATACAATCCAGAGTTCTAAGTGCCTAAAATATTACATCTCAGAATATCTCAAGTCTAATACAGTAATCCAGAATAGAAAAGGCAGTCCTAATCTAAAGGAGTGTCATCTACAGCTAGTGGCCCCTGCTGCTGGTCCAAGTCCAGACACTCGTCTAGTGTGGCACCATAGTAAGTAGGACAGAACGCCTCAGCCTCGTCCTCTGTAATATTTTAACAGGTCCAGTCAGGATGGGAACGAGCACATATCTCTCAACAGTTCATATCAGGTTAGGAGTATAAATTATTGCAATAGAGTAAAATACAGGAAGTGCTGAATGGAAGTACAAGTAAAAACAGGAGATATTTGTAACTGGAAATAGATACATGATAGTAAAGACTGTAAGTGACTACGTGATTTAGAGTACAATATGGTTATGTAAACGGCTTAGGGGCACATGAATACAAATAAGGAGGCACATTTATACAGCTACTTGGGATAGTGTTCACATAACCAACTCTACTCACCCTGCCCCAATCAGTACACAAGGATCCATTCAAGTTACGTTATAAGCACATGAATACAACTAAGATACGTGAACTCATGTAATGAGTAGTACATGAGGCATGTGAAAGCACATGAGAACATGTAGAAACATGAACTAGTACGAGTACAAGGAGTACCTGATGCACATGATAAAGTACATGAACATGAAATATTCGATGCACCCGTAGAGGGATAACATCTCAGGAAGGGATCCATATAGTACTAATCCGTGAAGATACGTGTCAGCATCAAGTAGAGTAATCTAGAGCATGAATATATCCAGACAGGTATGAAAAGATCAGAGAATGTACTCGCCTGCTATCTGAAAGTCCGAGATGAAAGTACTATCCGAGGAGTGGTGTCTGGCTCCTATTTAGAACAGTACGAGTCACAACAAGTCCAGAATAGAAATATAATGCACTACAATACGTTCTACATGAATCTAGGTCAATCTAGACCAAAGTCAACTTTTGGTCAACTCTGGTCAACCCTAGAAGTCAAACTAGGTCAACCAAGTCTAATCTAGGTCAAACTAGTCTAAACTATGTCTAGCAAGACTATTCTAGGCTTTCTAGACTAATCTAGGCAATACCAAACTATTCTAGGTTATAATATGACTAATAGGTAAAACCATGCTAAAAATCTACAATTCACCATAACAATATACAATACCTTAGTCCTAGGGTATTCCATACTCTATGACACATATCACCACCGCACATATCAAGACACCATATATACCCAATATATAAATATACACATATCACACATTATATATCTAACTAATATATATGTATAGGACTAAAACATCACAAGGCACATTTTATTTACACACAAGAAGTGAAGGGAACACATGGTGAACTAATGAATATGCGTGGAAGAGAAGTGAGGGTGGAAAACACATGAGAACTATGTGCAAGTGTGTGTCTAACAATAGGCTTGTGTGTGAATCAACACAAAGGTGTGTGTGCCTCATGAATATTGTGATAGATTAGAGAGTGAGGACTAAAATCTGGGAGTAAACTGTGGTGTGGTGAGGTGTGTGTACTGTTCAGCAAACTGAAAAAAAATAGGGATTAATTCCCAGGTTATACATTAACAGTTTTAGAAATAATCAATACACAAGGATTCTCAACAATCAACATCAATATGAATGGAAGGCAAAATCTGGAACTCAGTTGAATATAACATTAATATTTCAGATTTCCTGAACACTCCCACTCTCCATAACAGTTAACAAACTCAACTCAGATTTGATATATTGAATCAATAGTTCAAACAAAACCCAAGATCAGTTAATAAAATCACTTAACAGTCCCCCCCCAATGCATTCTCAGTATTAGCCTCAATACTCATCCTAATCAAACCAATTTCGACACACCAATAGAATTTATATAGGAGAACAAGTTATAGGTTTAATTACATGTAAACAACAGTGTTTAATAGGTTAAAATGATGTCCAAAGTTCAATTTTCAAAATTTGAAAAAAAAATAGTACACATGGACTATTTCACAGGTTTTGGAAAAAATGGGAATTTGGCATTTAACCATCAAAATCAGTTTAAAATAGTGAACTAATGGTTGGTAACAATTAAACATAATGTATACATGCTCTGTAATTTGTTTGTGTCCACAAAAGTGGACACAAACGTGTCCAGTACAAAACAATACACAAACAGTGCACAGTCTGTCCACTCGTCGTGCACGTGTTCATGTCGATCGTGTGAACGACACGACACAACCTACATGGTTGTGTCCCAGGGTTGACCTAGTGTAGGGCTAGGGATAGGACACCCTGACACGTATCCATGTTACGTGTGCAAGACACGGGACATGCGTATCAGTGGCTAAAAATGACAGCCACTGAAACAATACAAAACCCATGCGCACGCTCGTGCGTGTCCGACACGACACGTGGGGCTCTGAAAATTAGGGAGCCCCGTGTCAGTGTCAGCCCCTAGCTACACGTCGAGTCTCACGTGTCGAGGTGGCGTGTCCTAGGCGCTGTGTCCCCCGAAGTGCAGGGCATGCACAGTGCCCGTGCGCGCGTGTGCACGACAGCGTGTACACGTGCCCGACACGACTCGACACGACACGAAAACTCGACACAACTTTAGAAACGTGTAAGCGAGCCCAAAAGCTAAAATCCTATTCAAACAAAATTCCAAAATACACACGAAATGCCCATTGGGGCATTTCATCAAACACCTAACAATAACCACTGATATGTGTCCAGAATGGACACGAAACGACACGAAAATTTGGGAAACCCTATTACTACAGTTAGGCTAGGGTTAGGGCAACCTAGAAATGATTTTTACTAGATTTTAGGAGCTATGGAAAGGATTTTACCTATAGGTGTTCAATCTCCCAAAAATCTCCAAAGAGAAGAATCCTTCAAACCACCAAAAGCTCTCCAAATTGTTTTCTCCCTGTCAAAAATTATTACCAGTAGCAAGAACATAAGATTTAGAGCCTAATGCGATTTGTTTGAGGGAAAAAGGACTTGAAATGGATTTATTATGAATTTGTGAAGATGGAACTTACCCCTTTCTAAAAACTTGCATAAACCCTAAGAAAGAGGCTAGCCCTAATTCCTAGGAGAATATATATAGGGGGAGGGGCTGTCACTTGCCATAGGGCCCTAGGGCTAGGTTTTGCCTAGTTGGTTGAGTCCCTAATGGTTTAATCATGATTATGACTTGTGACTTCACAAGCCATTCCTAGACCAAACAAATTCCAATTTGCCCCAAATCAATTCTAATGAACTTGAAATCACTAACTTAGGTCACACTAGGGTTTCTTAACCTAACCAAGATGTCTTGACCTAGGTTAGCCAATAGGACAGTCTCCTAGTCATCACTAGTCAAAGTCAACTATAGGGTCAAAAACAATTCTACCAAAATCACCAAAAATCACTAAAAATCATATTAAATATATTTAATAATAAAAATCCCAAAATAATTCCAAAATTTTGAAAATGACCAAATTACCCTCAAGCTAGAAAAGTGGCTGTGACAAACAATATATAGAGTAAGTGAATGGGCAAAAGGTCTTAATATGTATGTCTTAATAGACTACAATTTACTAGTCTTTTGCTACCATGGACACGGTAGCGAAAGATTAATGAATTATAGTCCCTTAAGGCATACACATTCAGATTTTTTGCCCATTTATTTTCCTTCATGTATGTGCCTTATATTTTTTGTAGAAGTCAACATGGCATATATTGTCGATGAGAGTCACTAAAGTTACAACTTGCCTGCCCTAGTCCTTCCAAATATTCTTCGCAAGTTCTTGGGGGATTAACTCTAAAATAATACAAATATATTAATAGAGAGGAATGGGTGAACGCATATATGGCACCGACTCCAGGGCGATGCGTACATTTGTGTACTTGATACCTTCATCATATGCTTATTCTTCACTATAAAGGAGAAATTATTTGCACTTACTATTTTATCTATTATTTTCCAATGTATGATAATATTTCTAAATAGGTATTTTATGTTTATTAATATGACTTATGTTTTGTGTCTGGACTTTTAGCCTCCCTACAATCATTCTTTGTGGTACCAGTAAGGAGAAATCCCAAACACAAAACATAAGTTACATCAAACACCTATCTAACAAGAATAGTATGTGTCTATATATATATATATATATATATATATATATATATATATATATATATATATACAAAAAAATATACATCAAACACAAAACATAAGTTACATCAAACACATATCTAACATGAATAGTGTGTGTGTGTATATATATATATATATATATATATATATATATATATATATATATATATTGTTGTATTTTTAAATATGGTTGAATATTATATAAAAATTCTACAACGGATTACGCCAATTAGTTGTACCAATTAAATTTATTTGTTCTATCTTTGTGTTTCTTCTATTCCAAGGTTTCCAGCTAGCATTTTGTGCCATTGAAGGTTCAATTGGACGAGTATTCTATGATAAGTTGCGCCTGATCTCATTTATATTATGATTGTGCTTTTCAGTCTGTTTTGTGCCAATGAAGGTTCAATTAGATGAGTATTCTATAGCGGATCATGTCTCATATATAGTGTTATGTATCTGTGTTTTGATTGGTTTTTAAATAAAAAATATGTTCAACTTAGAGATGGATTATCGATGAATTGGCGATGTCTGGCGATCGATCTATGATGTACGGGCGACGTTCTAGTCAAACTCTACTTGCATATCAGAAATAAAACCCATGTATCATAAAACATGGTTCGTCACCATGGCATCGGTAATTAGTCGCCTCCTCGTCGATTTATCAATGCTAGAAGGGCCGAATGTTCGTTATCGTCACGTCGGCTATTGTCACATTGTCGTCAATTTATCACCATTAGGAGGTTTGAAAGTTGCACATTGTGGCATCAGTATTTAATCATTTGCTCGTTGATATGGCATCGTTAAACGGGTCAAATATTCATCGTTGTATTACGTCTAGGTCAGTCATTAATTCGTTGTATGATAAAAGCATCGTTAAGTCGATGGTGTACGTCGCCATTAGTTGGTGCACGCACGGTCATCGACATTTAGTCGCAGGGCACCTTTGGGATAGCAATCAATGACCAATTTTGGTCGTTTGGGCATCGCTATTTTGGTATGGCGACGAAGTTTTCGGTTGTTATATGCAAGTATTCTTGTGTGTCCGTATTTTAAGTCAAAATAGATAAATCAAGATCCAAAAAAACTAGAAAACCAAACTAAGCTAAAACTTGGGTGTGGAAAAACATAAGAGTGTAACAAATAGCAAATTAGGGTTACATTAGGCTAACACGAAAATTTGGACAGTTTTCTAAAGCGGAAATCCAAAATCCAAAACTAGTTATGGCCCAACAAAGTGAAGAATAGTTTCCAAATGAAGTGAAGATTAGCTTTTCAAAGGACCTATTAACACTTTATTCTCGTGTTCTTTTGTTTCCTTGAATTTTTTTGATTTGGAAGATACAGACCATTCTTCTATAGATTGTTAGATCATTTCCTAAATTTATTATGAAATGGGCGAGATCTAAGGGTATGAGACATTTTAATAGCAGAAATTAAGAATTGGACACCCGAATTGGGGAAAAAAGATAGGGTTTCTATTGATATCTATGACTGATTCTACAACTCTAAGCTAGAGGAAGAAGAAGAAATTACAGATGGGTACATTTTTCATACTTTCTTCTCATTCTTCACGTCTATTTATACTGCTCTTATACCCTGGCAGTTAGGCAGTTACATGGTTCCTAAGCTAGACATGTCTGAGCTAGATGTCTGATGTGGACCTTAGCTTACTGACCGGATCAGAGTATCAGTTACTAAGCTTAATTGATACCACCCAAATGCCACTGCTACTTCTATACTCATTTACTGCTACTTACTCCTCTTATTCAACTAAGCTACTTGATTTGTGAGGTACGTATCAATATTCCCTCCTTAAATTGACCTAGTCTTAAGGTCAAAGTAAGGAAATCTTCTCACAAAGTCTTCATTAGGCACCCATTAGGCATTGTCCCTATTGCCTTTTTTCTACTGAACCAATAGATCAACAACAGCTTTATTTCTCCTTTACAACATGCTTCTCTCTAGTATATAGTCAGGCTCTAGGAGCACTTCTTTTCTTAAAGTTGGTGTTCCTGGCTGTACATTAACTATGATACTCACTTTGGCCTTGAGTTGTGAAACATGGAACACAGGATGGATCTGTGAATCTTCAGGCAACGTAAGCTTATAAGCAACATGTCCTATTTTATCCACCACTTGATAAGGATCAAAATATTTTAGGGATAGCTTTTGTGGTCTTCTTTGGCCTACTGAGATTTGTTTGTAGGACTATAGCTTTAAGTAAACCCAATCTCCAACCACAACGAAGATCAGTCAGTCTTTTCGTTCTATCTGAAGCAAGGTGCAAATTGTTT
The DNA here is from genome assembly GCA_029216955.1 of Iris pallida. Lineage (NCBI taxonomy): Eukaryota > Viridiplantae > Streptophyta > Magnoliopsida > Asparagales > Iridaceae > Iris > Iris pallida. The sequence continues at coordinate 29,349,309 of JANAVB010011199.1, read as the reverse complement.
TTAAGAAGTTGTAATGCATTATCTCTCAATGCTAGAGCTTCTGCTACCTCTCTGTCCTTGAATATAAGTGAGGATCCCATCAGTCTGAGGGTAATAAAAGGTACATTACTTGAGTTGAGTTCTTTGTAGTCTGAAAAGATCTTTCTAAAACAAGTTGGTAAAGATAGCATCTTTGTCTGATACAATTGATTTTGACATGCCATGTAATTTGAATACTCCCTCTATGAATACTTGGGGTACTAATAAAGCAATATAAGGATGGGTAAGAGCAAACAAGTGAGTATATTTGGTGAGCCTGGCTACTACCATAAAATAAGTAGACTTTGTAGGACCGATATATTAAGCAATATATACTCTATAGGGGTGAATAGAGTGTACAACAGAATATTAGCAATTAGAATATAATCACTACTATATCACTATCATGTCATGGTAGCTATGTCATAATTATGTAAAAGCAGTAAATAAGAGAGACAGAGAGCAAACGCAAATATATCGATATATCTTGGTCTCCCTCTTGTGAGGACTAATCCAGGCCGGACGACTCTTGCTCCGAGTTAAAATCCACTCTTGGAAACACAAGATTTTATCAAAAGTGCTTGTCGACTTCTTACAACACCGAGCTTTAATCCTAAGTGCTCGACCGATTTCAATTGTGAAGTGCGAACTTCTTGATTAAGTCTCCGATTACAACTCTATGAAACTTCTAGACCATACCGTACTGGCAGGTAGACTAGAAGTTGTAAAATAGGCTTAGGATTTGAAAATGAAAACTTTTAATCGCTGAGAAAGCTTATAGAAGAGAATATAGAAAGTGAATGAGTAAATTGAAATAAAAAATTGTTCTCTATTTATAGGATTTCTGAAAACCGAGTTTTTGTTGAATTTGGATGCCAAACGTTCAAAAATTTAGCCATTGCAGCCGAGTGTGCAAGAAGAACATGTTTATAGGGTTTACAAAATCAGGTACCCGAGTTCGGGCCGAACTCTGTCTGAACTCTGGTATTCCTATTTAGTTCAGAATCCAGGTTAAAAAAATGGGTTTGGGGCTTTCTGGGTTATTTTTCAAATATAGGTTTTGGGCTATTTAAAAATGAGTTCCTTTGTAAATAAAACTGGATAGTTTGAAAAACATTTCAGGTTAAGCCTATTTGCTAGTACGACATAGTTTATATTTCTTCTAGACTCAATAAAATTGTGAAAAATATATTTGAGAATAGGAAATAAATACAGACTAGATGCGACGACTGAGCAAATCTTGAACGGTAGCAGTACTAGTTGTCGTAGTCCGTTGTGAGTAGCCCGTATATCGAGTCCGAGTTTAGACGATTATCAAAATTGGTTCGACCATTACCAATGGGCCAACAACCTCCTCCATTTTTATAATTGACAAACCTTGACCGATATAACACCTTGATCAAAACAGGTCTGAAAAATCCTTCAAAGTTGTACCCTCTCCTTTTGATAAGTGTTGTAGTTTCTTCCCCGTTGTCACTTACCAAAATTCTCCCCCGCAATTAGTGCGTACAAAAAGACAAACCTGAAGAAAGAGATAATAAAGAAGATATTTCACAGAGGAGTTAAATTGAAGAAGTTGTATCTATGCTAAACTACGAAACATGAAATATGTGCATATTGCCAAACGAAAGAGAATACAAAGAAAAAAACTACTAGCTTCCATAAAGAAAAACATCTACTAAGTATAGATGAAACTGAAAGAGTTTTAATCCATGCAAGCAACTAGTGAAAATAAACTACATAAACTGATACTATGTGTTCTCAGAATGTAAGACATTTCTAAGACATGATGACAATAGATAGAAAATCTACTAAACATGGTATCTAAGTTAAAGACGGTGACAGCTAGATATCATCAATCCTCGCCTATGTCAGTTCGGGCCGAGTTTGGCCAGAACTCTGCTGAACTCTGTTTTGGCTAGTTTGCAACTGAAACATTGTTCATTTTTGCAAATTTATCAATTCATTTCAACTTTTTAGTTCAAAAATTATTAATTTTAAATTTCAATTAATATAATTAAAATTATTTAACAAATTATTTTTTGTTACGTATTTGATCATCTCAGATTAGCTGTAGGGATACTGTCCCAGCTAGCGGAGATCCACGAGGGATACTTAAGTTCCGTTTTGCTTAAGTTCTTATCGCCTTGGTGACAGATAGATTATTTGTGGGCTTGTCTCCGAAACAATCGTTATGTATTAGGATTAATTTAATAAATAAAGTTAATTAGTATTATTGATATCTAAAATTCTTAATTCTCGACGTAAGTAGTTGAACCTATCTTCTGCCAAAAGTTTAGTAAAGATATCAGCTAGTTGATTTTTTGTGTCAATATATTCTAAATTAATGTCTCCATTTAGTTGATGATCTCTAAAAAAGTGATATCATATCTCAATATGCTTGGTGCGTGAGTGACATACAGGATTTTTAGTCAAATTGATTGTACTAGTGTTGTTAAAGTATATAGGAATGTGTGAATATTGCAAGTTGTAGTCTTCTAGGTTTTGCTTCATCCATAAAATTTGTGCACAACAACGTCTTACGGTGATATACTCAGACTCAGTAGTTGATAATACAATAGAATTTTGCTTGTTACTAAACAAAGAGACTAAAGTATTGCCTAGGAAATGACACATGCCGCTAGTACTTTTTCTATCCACTTTGCATCCAGCAAAATAAGCATTCGAATAACCGGTTAGGTCAAAAGACATAGTTTTAGGATATCATAAGCTGACAGAAGAAGTGCTCTTAAGGTATCGAAAGATATGTTTAACAGCATGCAAGTATGATTCCTTAGGGTTAGCTTAGAATCGTGCACATAAGCAAACACTAAACATTATATCAGGGTGACTAGTAGTAAGATATAATAAATCACCGATCATACCTCGATACTTACATGTGTCAACTGGTTTGCTTTGTTCATCTATATAAAGCTTAATTGAAGCTACTATTGGAGTTCCAAGAGGTTTGACTGACCCCAGATCGAACTTCTTTAGCAAATCCTTTATGTAGTTGGCTTGGTTGATGAACGTCCCATTTGTGGTTTGCTTGATTTGCATTCCAATGAAGAACTTCAACTCCCCCATCATGCTAATCTCAAACTCACTCTGCATACACTTGAAAAAATATTGATAAAGAGATTCATCAATAGAACCAAAAATAATGTCGTCAACATAAATTTGTACTAATAAAAGATTATTACTCGAAGAATTTATGAAAAGTATTGTATAAACCTTGCCTTTTGAAAAACCTTTTTCAAGTAAAAAAAGAGCTTAAATAGTCATACCAAGCACGGGGGGCTTGTTTCAGTCCGTAAAAGGCTTTCTTCAACTTAAAAACATACTCAAAATTTTTTAAATCAGTAAAACCAGGAGATTGAGCAACATAAACTTCTTCTTTTATAAAACCATTTAAAAATCACTTTTAATATCCATTTAAAACACTTTGAAATTATGAAAACAGGCAAAAGCACAAAACATGCGAATAGATTCTAAATGCGCAACTGGGGTATATGTTTCATTGTAGTCAATACCTTACTATTGGTTGCATCTTTGAGCTACGACTTGAGCCTTCTTACATGTAAGTAAACCATTCTTATTAATTTATTTCGGAATACCATTCGGTGCCAATTACCGGATGATCAATGGGCTTGGAAACAAGTTCCAAACTTGATTTCGTTCAAATTGGTTCAATTTCTCTTACATAGCATCTAACCAAAAATTATCACTACAAGCTTCTTCTATGTTCTTATTCTCTAGTTGTGAAATAAATGCTACACTAGAAGCTATATCTCTAGTAGATGAACGAGTACTTACACCTTTCTTAATCTTACCTATTACCAAGTCTTTGGGGTAGTCAGCCATGAACTTTATCTTCTTTGACAGACTCTCCAAGTAGCTAGTTCCGGGTTCCACTTCGGTAGGTGCTTTGCTTGGTGTACCGTGGTCCTCATCGTCACTACGTTATTCGTCTGACTGTTTATCTCATCGAAGGTGACGCAGATTGATTCTTCAATTGACATTAATTTCTTGTTGAAGACTCGGTAACCTTTGCTCTTAGCCACATAACTAGAAAAATACCTTCATCGGCTTTCGAGTCAAATTTGCCCAAATTATCTTTTTTATTCAAAATAAAACATTTACAACCAAAAATCTTAAAATAAGAAACAGAGGGGGTCCTATTAAACCATAGTTCATAGGGAGTCTTTTCTCGAATCGAATCAGAACCCTATTCAAGACATAGCATGATGTATTAACAACTTCAGCCCAAAAATATTTAGGTAGACTAAACTGATTTAACATAACTCTCGCCATTTCGCTAAGAGTTCGTTCTTATGTTCTAAAACATTATTTTGTTACGGAGTCTTATGGAAAAAAATTTATGCAAATATTCGTGTGTGTCACAAAATTGCTCAAAGTCAGCATTCTCGAATTCACCACCATGATCGCTTCGAATACGAGTGATCATGAAGCCTTTCTCATTTTGTACCTTTTTACAAAATGTGACATTCTGAAAGTGCGTCATTCGTATAAGCAAGAAAATATATCCATGTGTATCTAGAATAATCATCTATAATTACAAAGGCATATAGCTTACCATTTAGACTAGCAACTCTACTAGGTCCAAACAGATCCATATGTAATAATTGCAGAGGTCAAGTAGTACTTACAGCGTTGATTGACTTAGAAGTTGATTTTATAGCTTTGTTCTTTTCATAGTAACTACATACCATGTCTTTCTTGAAGGCGATCTTCGGTAAACCTCGTACTAATTTTTTTGTGGATAATCTCGCAATTGTGTCCATATTTGCATGTCCACAGTTGACTCTCGTTATTTTTGGCGTATAGGCATCTACCAACAGTGTTAGTATCTTCCAAAAGATAGAAAACATAGATATTATCTTTCCTAATTCCTTCAAAAAATAGTACTACAAGTTGAGATATCAACTATAGTACATTTGTCTTCAACAAAACTAATACCATAACCATGGTCATCTAAATGACCTATGCTGAGTAGGTTATGCTTTAAAATCTGTTACAAGACATACATCTTTAATAACAGTATAGGAAGCCATAGGAACGTTATAAATACCAATAATGTATCATTTAAGTCACTTCCGAAGGAGACGTATCATTCTTTATTCTTCGACAGTGTTGCAAACAAAGGTGCATCGTCGATCATGTGCCGTGAGCAACCGTTGTCGAAGATCCACTTGCTTGTAGAATGGGTTGGATGTTCCACCTAAAAAATAATTTGTAGATGAAACCTTTGCTACCCTTTTCTTACAGGGTCCTGACATGTTAGTTTTTGGTATCCAAGTACAAATATTCAAATTTTACTAATCTTCTAACTCTACATGCAGAAGAGATATGACTAGGGGTGGCACAATAGTGATATCTAGTATGTGCATGAGTATTAGGTGAGGTGTTGGTCTTGTGTACTTGTTTGGTAGTCCAAAGGGCTTTCAGAGGATACTTATAATAAAAAAGCATGTTTTGAAGAACCATGTCTAGGAGTGCCATACCTTTTGGGTTTGATAGTCTTCGGTTGGATAGTATTCCTTTTGGGTAAATGACACGTGTTAGGAGATGAAGCAGTCGATATCGACTATTTTTCTAGCTTAATTTCCAAATTTTTGGAAGTGCCATATAATCTATTATAATCAGCTATTGTGGCATCATTCCTAATCAGCGCATTGATACTCTTCTTTTTCTCGATTTGATAATCTTCTTGTAGCTAAGCTATGGTCTTGACTTTTTCTTCAAGAGTGTGTGATGATTCGTGTAATTATAACTTGATAGAAGCTAACTCACTAGTCTCAGTAGAGAGTTGACTTTCTCTAACATCTTTTAATAATAGTGTCAGTCTTTCTATCTCAAGTTTGTGTTCCTTTAGTACCATCTTAGAAGTCTTATATTTGCCTAGCAATTGTCTATGGTCTTCTAAGAGGTCACTAAAGGCATCACCTAGCCTATCAAAAGTAAAATCATCATATAGAGGATTAGTGGTTACCTGATCGATCACTATTAGACACACGTTTGCAGCATCTTAAAAATTGTCGTCTTCTGAGTCGCTAGCTTCACTTTCATGCTATATGCTCGTATTTGCATACTTTCTGGACGTCAATTTATTCGTGTAACTCTTTTCATATTTGTTACCTTTCTTGGTCGATGATGTTAATGGATAGTCTTTCTTGATATGTCCTTTTTTTACATCCGTAGCATATTTGCTCTTCATCGTCATTGTCGTTGTTGTTGAGGTTCTTGCTTCGATGAGTGAACTTTAGGAACTTTTGAAGTTTTTACCAAGAGAGCTTACTCTTCACCAGCTGAGTCACCGTCTTCAGATTCCTCTTCAACTATTTTCTTGTGTTGCACCTTAAAAGCAATTGATTTCTCCTTGTGTGCTGATTCTTCAAAGTCTTGCAAGTCCAACTCGTGAGTCATCACTTTCCCCATGAGTGTTTCAAGCGACATTAATGTAAAGTCATTTTCTTCCATGATTGATGTAGTATTGGGGTTCAAGTTCTTTGTGAGACCTTGCAGTACTTTATGAATCTTCTCATGATTATTGTATTCCTTGTCGAGGGAAGACAACGGATTTATGATGTCAAAGAAACGAGTGAACATCTGAGTAATCATCTCATTTAGCTTCATCTTGAATGCCTTGTATTCCTAAGTCAATCTACTGATCTTTGATTAATTGACTTGAGTCGTGCCTTCATAAGTTACCTCTAGAAGCTTCCATACTTCATGAGATGTTATGCAAGTGGACACCCTATTAAATTCAATCCTATCTACTGCACATAACAGCACGTTAATAGCATGAGCGTCAAGACTAGCTTGTCTCTTTTTATTATCAGTGTACTTATCGTGTGGTTTATCAATAAGTGCACCATCAACAATTATACGTGCCGGCTTTTTGTAGCCATCAATAACAATTGACCAAAGGTCAAAATCTAATGACTTCAAGTAGAAGCTCATTCGTGTTTTTCAGTATGTGTAGTTGATTCCATCAAACAGCGAAGGTCTGTTGGTGGATTGTCCTTCACATGCATTAGCCATGTGATAGTGTCTCTAGATAGTATATACAAATAAATAACAGAAGGCGGTTAACTTGTAAATATATATTTGTCAATTAACCAAGCTCGGATACCAATTGTAGGACCAATATATTAAGCAATATATAATTTAGAAGAGAGTGAATAGAGTGTGTAGCAGAATATTAACAATTAAAACAGAATCACTAGTATATCACTATCATGTCATGGTAGCTATGTCACAGTTATGTAAAAATAGTAAATAAGAAATACAAAGAGCAAACGCAAACACATCGATATATCCTGGTCTCCTTCTTGTGAGGACTAATCCAGGCCGAAGGACTCTTGCTCTGAATTAAAATCCACTATTCGAAACACAAGCTTTTATTCGAAGTGCTTGTCGACTTCTTACAACACCGAGCTTTAATTCGAAGTGGTCGACCGACTTCAATTGTAAAGTGTGAACTCTTGATTAAGCCTCTAATTATAACTCATTGAAACTTTTAGACCGTACCATACTAGCAAGTAGA
>JANAVB010011199.1:29169221-29336721 GCA_029216955.1 Iris pallida | reverse complement strand
AGGTAATATGGACGTGGACGGATATATAACATTAAGTAGGAGACAGTAAATAATTTAGAGGTAATATGGACGTGATTATCTTTGATGAGTATTTTGCTCAGAGGTTGTATAGACGTGGCAAAATATTTCTTAATTACCCCATTGGGGAATAATAATCAAAAAATAGTTCAGAGGTAATATGGACGTGACCGTTTTCATAAGATCGAGTTTGGACAGAGTTCAAATGAAGATAATTCTACTGAGGAATCTTTTTAGATGACCTACTATCCATGGCGTATTCAAGACTCTTGAAATACGGATAATAGTTAAATAATTTTTTGAATCACATAAACATTGGACTGTACATTTACATGATTAAAATAGAGTATCTGTGAACTCTGTATATGAAGGTTACACATAATATTTCTTCAGGAACTTGCCACTGATCGGCATCATAAGCAAGTCACCATCAGGCTTGGTTAGTCGATACTCACCGTTAGAATACACCTATTCTTTAACGAAAGGATCTTCCCTATTAGGCTAGAATTTTTCTTTTGTCTTGTACGTCATGACCATTGGTCTTCACACTGCTAAGACTGTTTGCTATTGATTATCAAACAAGAACTACAGAGGAACTAGTTTTGATTGCAAACTTTGAAAGTACAACAGAAAGCCTAGAAAGAAATCCTAGGAAACAATCTAAGTACAATTTAGTTTCGATTCTGGGGGGTAACGGTGGAGGCTCGGGAGAAGTATACGAACTCTGCCTTACTCCGTGGACAATTAGACACGATCTTTGCTCTTGAGGAAACTGCCAGCCTTTTGTATATGTGTGGTACCCTGATATTTATAATAATTTAAGAATGAAGCATATTTTGGGCCGCATAGATGGTCTCGTGGCCACGTGGCTGTAAAAGCACACGAAGACTCGGTCTTTGGCTGCCAGCTGGTGGTTTGTTGAGATTTTTTTGTTGCAGCAAATCTGGGTGGTTGAGACTTAGTCAACTTGCCACATGTCCTATCACAGAGTAGAATCAATCTGTTCGAGATAGCAAATAATGGGCCGCGTAAAGCTTGGGACATTTTGGACCGCATAGGTCTTCTTTGTCTTTTAGTGCTCGGCTATACTGGGCCGCATAAGACTCATGCGGCTCAGGTCGCAGTCTCCCTTAGCTACGTGTCCCACCAGCAGTGCCAAAAGTCTGCATAAAGCTTGGAGACTTTTGGGCCGCATAGATCCTGTATTCTGGGCTGCATAAGGCTCATGTGGCTCAGGTCACAGTCCCCCTGGCTGTATGACACCCCTGCAGACCATGCCTCAGACCGTAAAAACTTTTAGGCACGTGGGCCCTAGGTTCAGGCATGTGGGCTCTACGTCTGGTGACATGACACTTCTTTTCTTTTTCGAAAGGTCTCGTCTTATCTTCATATTTTTGTCAGGATGTGTCATAGTTGTCAGTTTTGTCAGAGATGTCAGCTTTGTCAGAGGGGCTCCTGTGCCTGATCAGCTTGGCTGCATAAGTAGCTCTTCCTTCTGTGGCCCGAATCAGTTTGGTCGTATTTCAATCTGTTTAAGATAGTAATAATAAGCCGTATAGAATTTGGGGCATTTTGGATCGCATATTTTGTCATGTGGCTCTTCCTTCTCCGGACCAAATTATCCTGGCCCAGAGCACCCATGCGGTCAGCTTTCTTTTGTAATGTGATCCGTATGAACCCCATCATTTCCATGCTTTTACAACACCCCCTTCAATGTTTTTAAATTGTAAATTTGGAATACTTTGAATAGGAAGCATGGAGATATGTCAAGCCGTCGAGAGGCTTCAAGCCATGCGGAGACTTCGAGCCGCAGGAAAATTTTGAGCCGCTGGGAGACTTCGAGCCGCAGGAAGATCCCATCTAGGCTATCCAGTTGTCACTGTTGTATTTAATGCTCTGATTCGATTTTAGATTTGGGGCTGCCTTTTTAGTTACAAGGAATAGAATCCCAAGAGTCATCATTATCTTTTAGTAGATACGAGAATCGAAGCGGCGTCTATCGGTTTACGCTCTGTTGAAGGCCTATAAATATGGGCTATACGGCGGGAAGATAGCTTCTCTTTTTTCTTTCAACTTCTTCTCATTCGGCTTCATCATCTTCGTCGTTCTTTCTACTCTAGTCAGCCATGGCTCCAAAAGCTTCCAAATCTACTGGCGTTACGGCCAAAGGAAAGGGACCCGCCTCTCCATCGAGAGCTGCGGACTCTCCTTCCATTCATTCCAACGTTCAGTCCCCCATTAAGGGTAAGGATGGTAGAAGAATGATGACTTGAATTTAAATGGCCATGTTGCATGCTTTATGCGCAGGCATGTCATGTACCGCCTCTGTGCTATGGCATAATCGGTGCGTGTCCTATCTCACTGGACCGCATGTGTTGTATGATGGGGCCGTATGGACTGAGCCGCATAAGCGTCACTGAACCATATGGATGCCTTGTGACAGAGCCGCATGAGCGCCACATAACTGAACCGTATGGATGCCTCATGATCGAGTCGCATGAGCATTACATAACTGAACCGTATAAGTGCCTCATGACTGAGCCGCATGAATGTCACATAACTGAATCGTATAACCTCCACCTGACTAGGCCGCATATGCATCTCATATTTTTAAGCCGCATGTGCACCCCTCACAACTGGATCGCATAAACTCTACCTGACTGGGCCGCATATGCCTTATTTGACTTGAACCGCATGTGCTCCTCACAACTAGGCCGCATAGGTTCTGTTTGACTAGGCCGCATAGCTGAAGAAGGGACCCTTTCACTTTGTTTTCCTCTAACTATATTCCTTTTTTGACCTTTGTAGTAAATTTGCCTACAGCTCCATCGGAGGAGCTTCTGATAGGGTACGCTCAGTTTACTTTGGGTGTGAGATTTGACCATATAGTCGAACGCATGTCGACTCAGATTACCTGAAATCAACCTGAGGCCAGGTTAAAGGAGATCAGGGGTCAATCATTCTTCTACCTACTCAGCATGATAAATTTTGGGAGACTGGGTGACACTCATCTGAAGCCTGCGTTCTTATTTGGAGATGCTCTAACTGTCTCGAACCCAAGCATACTGGTGATATCTGAGAGCGGGGATTTTTCTTCCAAAGGAGTAGTGGTTCACCTTCCTCAGATGGAACGCCTTTTTCCCTACCAGGTTTTAACATGGTGCCTATCGAGAGACAAATGATGGATCCCATAACTCAGGAACGGCAGGGAGTCTTCATAGGTAATATCCATTATAATAGACGAGCGTGGTCGGCGGTCGCGACCAAGGAGTCAATTACTTATTCTGTTATCGGACTAGCCCTCAGCAGTTTCATAAATGAGATGAGGCCCAATAACCGGTTCTCTGAAGCTGAAACCTTCTTGAACCAGATTGCTCGCAAAGGGTCATATCCCACGGGCAAACTATCGCTGCTGAATTGGATGCATCGTTCCCCTCCATGGGTCAAATTGACATCCTGGATTCTGACGGTGTATCAGGATACTTTGCAGCAGCTCGGCCTTTACTATGCCATAAGGGGCACCTGCTATGGTCTTCCTGTGAACCCAAGGCTGTTTATAACACTCCTCGAGATGTACAACTGTTATACGGGGAATTTTTTTACACCTGCTTGGGTGATGGGGCTCGCTCTCCACGAGATGCATGACGTCTCCAAGTTGCCCTGGAGAGATAAATTTTACGAGGAGTATACTCCCACAAATAAGGAGTTTGGGGAGTTAGAGCAACGGTTCGCCGGGTTCCTTGCCGTTTACCGAAAAGTGCTATGTCATCATTGCACTTGTCAGCAAATGTCGAAAAAGAGGTATGAAAGCTCTGAAGGGAACCTTCCCTACACTAAGGCTTTGATCAGTTATCAGTTCAACCTTGGGGCCTCGGGCCGAGTTGCCCTTCGGAGCCCTCAGACTGAAGAAGAGGTGGTCGCTCAGGTTCAAAGCGCCAAGAGGACCAAAGCTTCCGGTGACAGATTATAAAGCCAGACCGACACCTTCAATTATTTCTATCAAGATACCCAACTCTTGTCCAATAAAGCCATCCTGGCTGGGTTTCTGATGATATGGCTGAGGATCTGTGTGGTCTCGGGGGTTCCGGTTCTATTAAAAGAATCAGCCGTAACCTGATCCTTCCTGCTGTCAAGTTAGACTTCGGAGGCAGGCTAGCTCTACTTCCAGCCATGGTATGTAGCATTCATCGATGCCTTCATTTCTTTACGGCCAAAACCATAGCTCATGATATTACGAAGGATTTCAACCGAATTGAGCCGTCCTACCATTATTTGATAGGGTGGCTGCTAATGCACTGCCCCTTCTGATGTGGTCCGACCCCGAGGGTAACGCGATGGCCAACAATGCCTTCATCTACCAGTACTATGACATGCCTTGGACCTGTTCAACCATACCTGACTGCCGAACTGCGCTCGTACGGGTGGACAAATACTCCTTTTTTGTGTCGATCCCGCCTTTTACCGACGAAGAAATGAGGTGCTTTCATCTTGATGGCGGTGTCGCGCCCCAGATCCTATCCGAGAAGATGTTCTGCTAGTTATAGAATATCTGCCCTGTACATCTGGTGTACCACAACCGCAACATCGTCTTCTTGGAACCTTACCTATCCAGCTAATACTCTCAGCAATTCAGGTAACCCCAGCCCTTGCCTGGGTTATGAGGGTGGCATCTTGGATGGCATCCGAGCCTGGCATTACTATAGTGCAGTCCGTACCCAAACCAGCTTCTGTCTACCCGACACTGGGGCTCGGGGCGCATCTCGTACCTGGCGGCCCTCCACCATGTCTCCGTGAATGGGCCTTCCCGCTACTTCGATGCAAGTACCAGTTTCATTACCAGTACCAAGTTGGGGGAAAATGCAAGGAACCCAAAAATAGGACCAGGGCAGGGAAGGCGAAGGTTATCGAAGTCTCTGACTCTGATTCTATCGATACGAAAGAGGAGAATGACTCCGACGATTCACCACCCCCTGCGAGTACTTTAGCGACGCGCTTGCCTTCTCCTGTGCCAAGTCCTCCGTATAAGCGAAGTAAGCGTGGACCCTCCATTGCTGACAGGCCTCACTCTCAGAAGCGGGTCGCGATTAGGATGCGTAGGCTTGATGCCGCGGAAGGAGGCAGCGATGCCGAAACCATCTCGAAGGTAAGTTTTATGCCGACAGACCACAATGTTACTTTTGGGACATTATCTGATTGTTCCTCTTTTACAGGCTTTGGAAGGAATAAACCCTCTGGAGCCCGATGCTGCTTTCGAGATTCCTCCAGCTATGGACACCTTGGTCAGAGAAGGTGCAAACCTTACAGAATCGGATCTTGGGACTGCGGGGTCTCAGTTGGTCGGTACCAACCCAGCTACATCTCCTTTCGGGGTAACTGGGATTGGAGCGACAGATGCAGGCGGCTCGGGTACCGCCGTTGAGGAGGATATGGGGGCAGTGGAAGGAGTTATGATTGTCCTGAATGAGTCGCAGTCTCTGCCGTCCTCCCCTGGTAAGTTATGTCATATTCTTACCAACAAGGAGGTTCATTCGCTCTTTCTCCATATCCTTCGAGTCAAGCTGATTGTTGGTTGTTCTGGATCTGTAGGCCCTGCTCCTTTATTGTCGATGGTGGACATGGCCACGGAAGAGGGGATAGTGGAGGACATCGGGGCAGACTTTGTACAAAGAAGAAGAAGTGTACCTTCTCCCATTCAAATCAAGGATTCCCCCGCTGGGTCGAGTTCGGAGCTGCCCATAACAGAAATGCCGGTGGTAGAGGTGGTGGTTCCTGCTCCAGCATCGGTGGATGCGAGGTTGGTTGAAGCTTTCCCTTCCCCGTAAATTAAACTCTCCTTTCTACCCAGTCTTCAGCTCCTTGGGGCAACAGAGGAGGAGATTGTCGATGTGCGGGAATCTCATCGCTCGGAGTTTGTTTTCCTTCTGACAGGGTCGTCAAGCTCCGCTGCCTCCTTCCCAGATACCTTCAGCTCCCTTGGCTGCCATTCCTTCGATGTCGTCCTCTTTGGAGAACCTGGACGATTTGTCAAAGGACATAGTCGAGAGCTTCTACCGCCATCTGAAACGGGCGGTTGAAGCTGCTTTGAGGAGGGCAACGCCATTTGTCCTGGCACGTCATTGTGCCCGTGGCCAGATTGAACTGCTGAAGATGCTCCCTGGTGGAGAGGAGATGGTTGATCTTCTGTAGCATAAACTGGCAGAGGCTAATTGGCACCTAATCCAATTGCAAAACTACGGCAAGTCGATGTGCCCGCTGTAGTGGAACAGGAGCGTGCCTTCCTCGTAACGTCCATAAAAAAGGTGAAGGATGTACTGGAGATGACCAAGCCCACCTTGGAGAAAGACCTCCAGAGGTTGTCTCTAAAGTATGACAAGCTGAGCTGGCAGGGAGAGACTTGCCTAGTTCGTAGGGAGGCCACGGTTCGTACGATGGCTGAAACTAACGAGCAAATCCTCCAGCTCCAAGCTAAGCTGGCATCTCTGGAGTATGAGCTCCAAGCTACCCGTCAAGAGAGAGAGCTATTTTGTGAGTAGACCAATAAGGTCACACGAGCCTCGGCTGCTTTGGAGGGTACGCTAAAAAAGGTGGAGGACAACTGGCAGGCTCATGCACATCTTGAGGATGCTGAAAAGCTGACCCAGGAAGCTGAATGTTGAGCCAAATAAAAAATCGACGCTCAATAGCATAGCTGGAGGACGTACTCGCTAAACTATGTGTTGCTAATGAGTAGTAAATTTCCTCACCTTTTTTGCATTCTTTTCCCATTTTCTTTTTGTTGCTGGAGATGTAGCCTCACTAATGTAGTTAATATTTCTTGAAATAAAAGGATACATTATCTTCATTCTTTGCTTATGATATTTGAAATGCTCATACTAGAGGGCCTAATACAATATTTGTGATTGGCAAAAGATATCCCACTTGGGGGACTTTTTGGGACCTATTACCCTTTGGTGCATCTGCCATGCGAATAAATAGATTCAAAATAATTTTTGGTGGACCTATTACCGTTTCACGCACTGGGGGTGCGAGTAATAGATTTTGAATAATTTTTTGTGGACCTATTACCCTTTTGTGTATTGGTAGTGCGAGTAATAGATTTGAATAATTTTTTGTGGACCTATTACCCTTTTGTGCACCGGTGGTACGGGTAATGAGATTTTGAAACAAAACATAACAGAGGTAGTATGGACGTGATAGGTTCTGTGGCCTTAACACATGGCTTTATCCCAGATTAGGTACAGGTGTTAAGTTAGGATATTATCTATATCAGAGGTAGTATGGACGTGATATATGATAATCAAAACCTAGAAGCTTGCTCGAAGGCGACAAAAACAAACCTGGCAAACTTCGGCAGGATGAGGCATTAAAGTGGAAGTTCAGAGGTATTAGTATACATGACTTGTCACCCATGGAGATGCGATGTGAATCCACTCGGAGCTAGTAGAGTGTAAGTTTAGAGGTACTTGGTGTACATAACTCGATATTTTAGGAGCATGTCTTTAAGCATAGTACTTTTTCAGGAACTTGTCGTTTATTGGCATCATAAGCAAGTCTCCATTTTGTTTTACGAGCCGGTATGCACAGTTGGAGAATACGAACTCGATGACAAATGGACACTCCCATTTGGGCTGGAATTTGTCGACAGTTTTGTGAGTCATGACCATCGGTGTATGAATGGCCAAGACGAGATCGCCTAATTGGAATGTTCTCTGCTTGACTTTCTTATTGAAGACTCGAGAGATGCGTGCTTGATAGAGCTCGATGCTTTGTTGAGCCTGTAAACACGTCTCGTCTAGAGCTTCCAGTTCTTGCAGCCGTCGGCAGTAGTTGTCCTCCGTCGTCAACCGGTAGGTAAGGGCCACACGAAGCGAGGGGATCTGGGTCTCCAATGGAAGAACTGTATCACTCCCGTAAACCAGAGAGAACGATATATTTCCTGTAGTCGTTCGAATTATAGTACGATACGCCCATAAGCACTCGCCCAACTTTTCATTCTAGTCGCGCTTGTTTGAAGACACGAACTTTTTGAGAAGCTTGATTATGGTCTTGTTAAAAGCTTCAGCCAGACCGTTAGCCGATGTATTGTATGCCGTTGAAGCCACATTTTGACTCCGATTTTTGTCGCAGAATCGATAGAAGCATGGTTGCGAACTACAGACCATTATCGTGAATAATCCTCTGGGACAGTCTAAAATGGTAGATAACATGATGTTTTATGAAACTAATCACATTTGATTTCTTTACCTCTGCAAGCGGAACAGCTTTCGCCCACTTGGAGAAGTAATCGGTGATTGCAAGTATAAACCGGTGTCCCTTAGATGACGGCGGGGTGATTGGTCCAACGATATCTGTAACTCCACTTCCCAGTTTTAAGAAAAATAAATTTGATTTCTAATAATTAAAAATGTTATTAAGTTTTGAAATAATAAATTAGATTTAATTTATAAATTTTGGTGATCTATTTTGGAGGGAATTAAATTTTGAGCAAAATTTCAAATTTGAAAAGTTGGTGTAACAAACTTTATGGTCCCCATTCTTTATTTTTAATTTTTCTAACTGTTTCCTTAAAAATCTGAAATAATGAAAAATAAGAGGGTTTTATTGAATAAAGTTCAAAGCGGGTAGGGTCTTTTGTAAATTAATGATGGCGGGGGGGGCAAAGTGCAAATGTGCACTTTTTCTTATAATTAGGTGAATGAGAACAGAAGTTCTTATTCTTCCTCTCTCTCTGTTCAGTATAATTCCTTTGTTGCTTTTCCTCTCGGCCGAGTACTCGACGACGTCTCAGCGCAGCGACGACCTTGCCGACGGCGACGACAACAATCCCGACGATCCATCCGACGACGACCCCGACTGCAACAGCAGCAGAAGCGTGGCAAAGACGATGAAGACAGAGGCGCGCACGACGGTTCTCGACGACTAAGCTGATCCATCCAACGACGGTGCAGTACGGCTTGACTCACCCTCCGGTGATCATCGGTAAGCTTTGATTCGAGCCACCCTGAACTCAATTTTGTCATGTTTGATCCTCCTATACTTGTGCTTCCCTTTCTCGTTTTAAATTGTTAATCCAATCCACTTCAGATCGAAAGTGCTGAGCCAGTTGATGACAATTTGAAGAAGATCTCCCTGCGATCTTCGATTTCGAATTCACTCTGGTGAGTCCTGACCAAGACTCCATAGATTCGAATTATGTTGCTGGTTGTTCTTCTGTGTTTGTTCGGTCGAGCAGTTGCGGCGTAATATTTGGATCATTTTGATTTTAGTTTTTGTTTAATTTTGAGTTTGGCTGGATCATGGAGACCTAGGAATGTCTTCCTGTACATTTGCGTTGTTCGAATGTCAGATTGGACTTAGAACCTTATCGATTCGTTTTTTATTACAACCTGTTTGTATTTATGCCGCAACCAGGGTTGTAGCCGTGAATCGAGCGCGAAGGGTCGTGTCCGAGTCCATGGAGAGTTCTCTTGACAGGAATTCATCTCAGGTAAACTTTGTTTCCCTTGACTCTTGTATTTCCATCTCGAGTGTTGTTTATGAAGACTATGTCTGTATTCTGCAGTGATCTGTTGATCGATTCATTAGTGAACCTACCAATGACTCGTGTCCAAGTTTCAGCCGTGTCCAATATTTGTTCGTGACCATCGTATGATGACAGTTGTATCGGGATGGATACGGGCATGAACCGGGTTGATCGAGTGGTTGATCGAGTGGTGTTGAGTTGGTTGCTGCGTTTGAATTCAAATTGGGTGACCGTTGGTAGGGGAACAGGGAGACTGGAAAGTTTTTGTTTATTAAATTTTTATTTATAATATTAGGTGACCGTTGGCAAGGGAACAGGGAGTCCGGGGAGACTTTAGTTCATTTGCTGCATTTGATTTATGTGTAATAATTGTGATGTTTTGTGGGAACTGTTGTTCAGTATGGGTATTCTTGTTGGAGAAAAGCTTGAACCAAATGTTAATTATCATGCTTACACTTGCAACAGCAGTAGATGGATTTTAAGCATTTTTTTGCTATTGCTACTCTTTGAATAATTTTGCAAGAAGGCTAAGAACTATAGAATATGGCTGGGTTCCATGGTTTAGAACAATGTTAAACTGTATGATGATGGTATATTTAGCTCGGGTTGGGGTGCTGTTTGGGCCTGAATGGCCAGGTTTGGATTTTAGTAGAATTATTATACAAATTTGTTCAATAGGTTGTTATGTGTTAATTATTTGGTTCATTACAAATTAGCATAGTTAGTAACTTACTATGATTTCAAGGCTTGACTAAGTTTGAAGTTGTAAATTAGTTTGCTAATAATTTTTGTTATTTGATATTTTATAGAAATATTAAGGAGAGGGAACCCTAAAACTAGGATTTATATAGAAGTTAATTCATGGTTAGATTATTGATAACAAATTAGATTTAGTCTGTTTATTAATCAACTTGTACTCAATAAATCAGGAGGACATCCAGTTCTATTGTTTACCCGTACTTTCCCGGAGCCAGGTAAGTACTTTTCTACGGTTTTCTGTATTTACATTCTTATACCCTTTCTTGTGACACGTCATGGCACGATATTCATGTACTCCTGTATTCCTGTACCCTTGCTCTTGTACTTATTAGTGTCGGGTGGGGAAATACACTAGCTATGTGACCAATCCCGGTTACTATATTCATGTGCCTAGCTTAGGCCTCGCATCGTGCATGCGGGCCCTAAGTCGTACCATATTCATGTACTCCTGTGCATGTTCTCACCCCAGCCGGTCACATGGACTAGATGTATTTCAATATTGTGCACTTATCATGTCTGGTACTTCAGGATTATAGTTTCATTCATGTACATTACATTTTCTGTAATTTACATATTTTTGTACTTTACATCCATGTACTATATTTCCTGTACTCATTTTCTGTACTTTCCTATTCATTCCTGTATATCTTTTTCATGTACCTTGTACTCATTTCATACCATGTTCATGTTTCATTACCTAGAACTGTACTTTGCTCCGCTCTTGAATAGGATATGTTGTAGGTGAGTTGGAGGCCCTGTGCGACACCTATTATGGACAGGATGTTGCTATACTTGCTGAGCCAGCTGGAGCTGTGTTGGACCTAGAGGCTGCAGAAGCCTAGAGCTTACCTTAGCACCTTACAGTTTTACTTTATACTTGAGACTAGTAGACTCTATCTTTTATTCTGCTGGAATGTAATAAAATACTTAGACTTGTATTCTGGATTTGGGGACACATTTATAGATGCTGTGATTTCATTCTTGTTCATGTTTATCTGGTTAGTTTCCCTAGATTGGTACAGCTTACTTTGTTGTGTCTAACGACAAAGGCTGGGCGTATCTGACTCGTATCCGATTATTCGGGAGCGGGTCGTGACATATTTTTAGTGGTGGCCCATGCAGGTCTATCCTAATGGTTCCTAGGTCTTAACGTACTATTGGGGGACTTGATTTACACTAGGAAAACTTGAATCACAGCATAGAAAAAACGGGTATATCGGGTACATATGGTTATTATATAAACATTTACAATTTCTGGTAGATTAGGTTTTTATCAATCACGAAGTTTTCGTTCTATTACAGGATGGTCACTACGAGGAAGACCGTGGATCATCCCGGAGTTACTGACAGTTCCGGAGTTGCAGGCAGTTCAGATCAGGCCGCACCGGACGTTCCAGTAGATCAGCTTCCACCACCGCCTCCGATCTTTCCGCCGCTACCCACGACGATGATGTTTGACGGCGCTCAGGTGATGACGATGTTCTAGCAGTTTATGGAGGCCCAGAATCACCAGGCTGTGCAGTTCAGGGAGGCTCAGAGTCAGCAGGCCGCACAGTTCAGAGCGACTGTCGTCGACGCACTCAGGACCAGAGAGCCGGCAGCACCAGCTCTAGCAGCAGCTCCAGCACCACGAGCACCAAAACCAGAGACACCAAGGAGTACCAGAATCTCTGTCCGATGGACTTCTGGGGGGGAAGAGGGGATCATTTATGCGGATGAGTGGCTGGAGAATGCGGAGAGGACCTTGAAGATGGCGCAGATTCCGGAGAACCTGAAGGTGGAGGTGGCTAGCATGCGACTCTTCGACTTGGCCAGAGCTTGGTATCGGAAGGAACCCAGTTGACGGAGCCCCAGGTGTCTTGGACAGAATTCAAAACTTTGTTCAAGGAAAAGTTTTTCCCAGAGGTGGAGAGAGATGAGCTGAGGATGCAGTTCGAGGTGCTGCAGTAGGGGACGATGACGGTTGTGCAGTACACTTCAGAGTTTACTGGGCTCAGCAGGTTCGCGAAGAACCTAGTCAGGGCGCCAGAGGACAGAGCATGAAGATTCAAGAAGGGTCTCACCAGGGAGCTGCGGCACGCGGTGGCGATTAGTCAGGCGACTACCTATGCGAGCATCCTCAAGATTGCTCAGGCTGTAGAGAAGGATGCAGATCCGAAGCTAAAGAGGGATCGGAACGTGGGCAGTAGTAGTTTACAGGCACCAGCGAAGAGGGTCCAGACTCAGATTCAGGCGAGACCTCAGCAGCCGGTACAGCAGCATCATCGTCCAGCCAGAGCTCCTGCACATCACCATCAGAGACATCAGCAGGCAGTTACTTGCACATTCTGCTACTGGCCGGGACACCGCTTCGACGAGTGCCGCAAGAGGCTCGAACTCTGCTTATTCTGTGAATCAGATGCACACCAGATGATGGATTGCCCACAGGCTGTAGTTCGACTGACAGGAGGACCTAGAGGAGCTAGAGGACCACCACCTGCACCACCCAGAGCTCTACCAGCTATACCACAGAGGGGACCAGCTTTATCCACTCAGCAGCAGCAGTTTGCATAGCATCAACAGAGGGGAGGACCACAGCAGGGACGTGCTTACGTTATGGCGGCAGTTGAGGAGGATGAGGCAGTTCCAGATGTGATCACAGGTTCTATACTTTTACATTCTTTTTCCGCCATTGTATTGTTTGATTCTAGAGCCACCCATAGCTTCATATCATATGAGTTTCTGCATAGACACGGTTTCACACCCAAGCCCACTAGGAGGAACTGTCGGATTATGACAGGAGGAGGGATTGTGCCAGTCAGTGAGATGGTGGATTGCCCTATCACTATTGCTGGAAGCGAGATTAGGGCTCAACTTCTGGTGATGCCATTGCCCGAATTCGACGTAGTCCTCGGCATCGACTGGATGAGCGAGCAGTTTGCCGTAATAGACTGCCATGAGGGGAAGGTGGTCTTCAGTCCGCCAGGAGTTCCACCGTTAGAGATCAGCAGGCGGGTTGCAGAGAGGCCAGAGGGAGTCTATTTCGGAGCTGTTGCAGAGGATCAGGAGTTGCCGTATCCACTTATTGCAGAGTATCTCGACGTCTTCCCGAGGAGTTGCCAGGATTGTCGCCAGATCGAGACGTGGAGTTCAGCATCGACTTATTGCCCGGATCAGCACCGAAGTCCCAGCATTGTTACAAGATCAACCCATAGGAAGCTGCAGAGTTGAAGGCCCAGATTGAAGAGCTGGAGGGCAAGGGTTTTATTAGGTCCAGTGCTTCATCCTGGGGAGCACCGATACTCTTCGTGCCCAAGAAGGATAGGACGGTGAGAATGTACATCGATTATCGTACACTCAACAACATCACCATCAAGAATAGATACCATTTGTCGCGGATTGATGAGCTGTTTGACCAGCTTAGTAGAGCGAAGGTCTTTTCCAAGATTTACCTTCGGTCGGAATATCACCAGATGAAGGTACGAGAGCAGGATATTCCGAAGACAGCTTTCAACACCCGATGAGTTCTTGGTGATGCCGTTCGGACTCACCAATGCCCTAGTAGCGTTTATGAACTTGATGAATAAAGTTTTTCATAAGTATCTGGACAAGTTTGTCGTAGTCTTCATTGACGACATTCTGATATATTCAAAGACCGAGGAGGAGCATGTGGAGCACCTGCGAATTGTATTGGAGATTCTACGGAAGGAGAAGCTTTATGAGAAACTCTCAAAATATGAGTTTTTCTTGGACCGGGTGGAGTTTTTTGGGGCATGTGGTGACTGGTGAGGGAATTTTTGCGGATCCCAAGAAGATTGAAGCAGTGGAAGCATGGGCACCTCCCAAGTCAGTAGCAAAGATTCGTAGTTTCGTGGGTCTAGCAGGTTACTACAGGAAGTTTGTGAAAGATTTTGCCAGAATAGCAGAGCCTGTGACGAAGCTTACACGGAAGGACGAGGAGTTCATTTGGAGCGACGACTGCCAGTCAGCATTTGAAGAATTGAAGAGTAGACTCACGACAGCACTAGTTCTAGCTTTGCCATCTGGATCGGAGGGATTCGTCATCTACAGCGATGCTTCAGGGAAAGGCTTGGGATGTGTGCTTGAGCAGAACAAGAAGGTCTTAGCTTATGCTTCTAGACAGTTGAGGCCCCATAAGAAGAATTATCCACACATGATTTGGAGCTTGTAGCAGTCATATTTGCCTTAAAACTGTAAAGCACTATTTGTATGGGGAGAGAGTGGACATCTTCACGGACCACAAAAGCCTGAAGTATGTCTTTACTCAGAAGGAGCTGAATATGAGGCAGTGCAGATGGCTGGAACTCATGAAGGACTTTGATATCAGTCTGCAGTACCACCCTGGGAAGGCGAATGTGGTGGCAGATGCTCTCAGTCGATATCCTGTTGCCATGTATCTCACTATGGATTGGCATCTTCTGGAGGATCTTGAGAGCCTTGGGATTGAGATTGTTCTAACAGGATTTGAAGGGCAGATGATGCACATGCAGATACAGTCAGGACTGTTAGAGAAGATCAAGAAGGCCCAGTTTCTTGATGAGGGACTCCGATGTCTTAGAGCTCAGGCGGAGGCAGGATTGTTCGACGACTTCATTATTGCAGAGGACGGATCTTTGAGGCACGGAAACCAGTTGTGTGTGCCCAAGGACTTACGGGAGGAAGTGATGCAGGAGGCCCACCAGTCGCAGTACTCTATTCATCCTGGGTCTACCAAGATGTACAAGGATCTGCGAGAGTATGTTTGGTGGTATGGGATAAAGAAAGAGGTTGCCAGATTTGTTTCCAGATGCCTTGTGTGCCAGCAAGTCAAGGCGGAGCGCCAGAGGCCAGCAGGATTACTCCAGCCTTTACCTATTCAGGATTGGAAGTGGGAGCATATCACCATGGACTTCGTCTCTGGATTGCCGCGTACTCCCAGTGGCACGGACGCTATTTGGGTGATCGTGGACAGACTGACGAAGTCTGCTCATTTCATTCCGTTCAAGGTTGGACTGTCGACCGATAAGCTTGCAGACCTCTATATGCGTCAGATCGTGAGGATTCACGGGGTGCCGGTGAGCATCATTTCAGATCGAGATAGCCGCTTTACATCACACTTCTGGAGGAGTCTACAGCTGAGCTTGGGTCACATTTGAAGTTCAGCACCGCTTATCATCCACAGACGGATGGGCAGTCCGAGAGGACCACTCAGACATTGGAGGACATGCTGCGAGTTTGCGCACTTGATTTTGGTGGTTCGTGGGAGGATCACTTGCATCTAGCGGAGTTTGTCTACTACAACAGTTATCAGGCTAGCATCGAGATGACCCCGTTCGAGGCACTATATGGAGGGAGATGTCGTACGCCTTTATCTTGGAACGACGTTGGCGAGAGAGATTTGCTTGGGCTTGATATGGTGGTAGACTCAGCTGAGAAAGTCAGACTGACCAGGAAGCGTCTCAGAGTTGCACAGGATCGGCAGAAGCACTGGGCGGATAGCAGCAGACGGCCACTAGAGTTCGCGGTTGGAGACAGAGTGTTCCTGAAGATCTCACCGACTAGGGGCGTCATCAGATTCGGCAGAGGCGGGAAGCTCAGTCCGAGATTCATCGGGCCTTTCGACGTGACGGCACGGATTGGCGAGGTAGCATATCGACTAGCACTTCCAGCTAGCTTGGAGGGAGTGTACGATATTTTCCACGTGTCTCAGCTCCGACGCTACATTCCAGACCCAAGCCATATGGTGGACTACTCCGAGCTGGAGGTGGGCCCGAGATTGACCTACGAGGAGCAGCCAGTGGAGATCCTCGATCGGAGGGAGAAGCGCTTGCGAAACCAGACTATTCCTCTTATTCGCGTCATGTGGAGACACCACTCTACGGGAGAGTCCACATGGGAGCACGAGGACGAGATGCGGGAGCGCTATCCCACTCTGTTTGATTGATATGATTGTACTCTACTTCTTATGAAATTCTATTTTCAATAAATAACTGGTGTTTGGATCTTTTGTGAATTATTGGGATTTATTTTTGGTCCTTTGAATTTCGAGGACGAAATTTTTTAAGGAGGGGAGATTTGTAACTCCACTTCCCAGTTTTAAGAAAAATAAATATGATTTCTAATAATTAAAATTGTTATTATTAAGTTTTGAAATAATAAATTAGTTTTAATTTATAAATTTTGGTGATCTATTTTGGAGAGAATTAAATTTTGAGCTAAATTTCAAATTTGAAAAGTTGTAACAAACTTTGTGGGCCCCATTCTTTATTTTTAATTTTTCTAACTTTTTTCCTTAAAAATCTAAAATAATGAAAAAGAAGAGGGTTTTATTGAATAAAGTTCAGAGCGGGTGGGGTCTTTTGTAAATTAATGATGGCGGGGGGGGCAAGTGCAAATGTGCACTTTTCCTTATAATTAGGTGAATGAGAACATAAGTTCTTATTCTTCCTCTCTCTTTGTTCAGTATAATTCCTCTGTTGCTTTTTCTCTCGGCCGAGTACTCGACGACGGCTCGGCGCAGCGACGACCTTGCCGGCGGCGATGACGACAATCCCGACGATCCATCCGACGACGACCCCGATTGCAACAGCAGCAGAAGCATGGCAAAGATGATGAAGACAGAGGCGCGCACGGCGGTTCTCGACGACTAAGCCGATCCATCCGATAACGGCGCAGTACGGCTTGACTCACCCTCCGGCGATCATCGGTAAGCTTCGATTCGAGCCACCCTGAACTCAATTTCGTGATGTTTGATCCTTCTATACTCGTGCTTCCCTTTCTCGTTTTAAATTGTTGATCCGATCCACTTCAGATCGGAAGTGCTCAGCCAGTTGCTGAGGATTTAAAGATCTACCTACGATCTTCGGTTTCGAATTCGCTCTGGTGAGTCCTGACCGAGACTCCATAGATTCGAATTATGTTATTGGTTGTTCTTCTGTGTTTGTTCGGTCGAGAAGTTGTGGAGTAATATTTGGATCATTTCGATTTTAGTTTTTGTTTAATTTTGAGTTTGGCTGGATCATGGAGACCTAGGAATGTCTCCATGTACATTTGTGTTGTTCGAATGTCAGATTGGACTTAGAACCTTATCGATTCGTTTCTGATTACAACCTGTTTGTATTTATGAAGACTGTGTCTGTATCCTGCAGTGATCTGTTGATCGATTCATTAGTGAACCTACCAATGACTCGTGTCCAAGTTTCAGTCGTGTCCAATATTTGTTCGTGACCATTGTATGATGACAGTTGTGTCGAGATGGATACGGGCATGAACCGGGTTGATCGAGTGGTTGATCGAGTGGTGTTGAGTTGGTTGCTGCTTTTGAATTCAAATTGGGTGACCGTTGGTAGGGAAACAGGGAGACTGGGAAGTTTTTGTTTATTAAATTTTTATTTGTAATATTGGGTGACCGTTGGCAAGGAAACAGGGAGTCCGGGGAGACTTTAGTTCATTTGCTGCATTTGATTTATGTGTAATAATTGTGATGTTTTGTGGGAACTGTTGTTCAGTATGGGTATTCTTGTTGGAGAAAAGCTTGAACCAAATGTTAATTATCATGCTTACACTTGCAACAGCAGTAGCTGGATTTTAAGCATTTTTTTGCTATTGCTACTCTTTGAATAATTTTGCAAGAAGGCTAAGAACTATAGAATATGGCTGGGTTCCATGGTTTAGAACAATGTTAAACTGTATGATGATGGTATATTTAGCTCGGGTTGGGGTGCTGTTTGGGCCTGAATGGCCAGGTTTGGATTTTAGTAGAATTATTATACAAATTTGTTCAATAGGTTGTTATGTGTTAATTATTTGGTTCATTACAAATTAGCATAGTTAGTAAGTTACTATGATTTCAAGGCTTGACTAAGTTTGAAGTTGTAAATTAGTTTGCTAATAATTTTTGTTATTTGATATTTTATGGAAATATTAAGGCGAGGGAACCCTAAAACTAGGATTTATATAGAAGTTAATTCATGGTTAGATTATTGATAACAAATTAGATTTAGTCTGTTCATTAATCAACTTGTACTCAATAAATCAGGAGGACATCCAGTTCCATTGTTCACCCGTACTTTCCCGAAGCCAGGCAAGTACTTTTCTACGGTTTTGTGCATTTACATTCTTGTACCCTTTCTTGTGACACGTCATGGCACGATATTCATGTACTCTTGTATTCCTGTACCCTTGCTCTTGTACTTATTAGTGTCAGATGGGGAAATACACTAGCCATGTGACCAATCCCAGTTACTATATTCATGTGCCTAGCTTAGGCCTCGCATCGTGCATGCGGGCCCTAAGTCGTACCATATTCATGTACTCATGTGCATGTTCTCACCCCAACCGGTCACATAGACTAGATGTATTTCAATATTGTGCACTTATCATGTCTGGTACTTCAGGCTTATAGTTTCATTCCTGCATATTACATTTCCTGTAATTTACATGTTCCTATACTTTACATTTATGTACTATATTTCCTGTACTCTTTTCCTGTACTTTCCTATTCATTCATGTATATCTTTTTTCTGTACCCTTGTACTCATTTCATACCATGTTTATGTTTCATTACCTAGAACTGTACTTTGCTCCGCTTCTGAATAGGATATGTTGCAGGTGAGTTGGAGGCCCTGTGCGACACCTATTATGGACAGGATGTTGCTATACTTACTGAGCCAGCTGGAGCTGTGTTGGACCTAGAGGCTGCAGAAGCCTAGAGCTTACCTTAGCACTTTACAGTTTTACTTTGTATTTGAGACTAGTAGACTCTGTCTTTTATTCTGCTGGAATGTAATAAAATACTTAGACTTGTATTCTGGATTTGGGAACACATTTATAGATGCTGTGATTTCATACTTATTCATGTTTATCAGGTTAGTTTCCCTAGATTGGTACAGCTTACTTTGTTGTGTCTAACGACAAAGGCTGGGCGTGTCCGACTCGTATCCGATTATTCGGGAGCGAGTCGTGACAATATCTATTTCCCATACTTCAAATGGCCAAGAGGCCACTGTTGGGTACAAGAATTCGGATGGCTGATGAATGAAGTCTGCGTGGATTTGAGAAGCCCTACAATTCTTTGCATAATCGACCGCATCTGCTACCATCGTAGGCCAATAATAGCCCATCCGGCGGAGACGGTCCTGCAACTTTGGGCCAGGTTGATGAGCCCTGCAAATGCCATCGTGAGCCTCACATAGGGATTCTTTGGCTTCTATATTTGATAGGCAGCGTAGCAGTAGTCCGTTGTAGGATCGTCGATATAACATTTTTGTTTCCGTATCATAAAAGAATCTGAGAGAACGCCTTCTGACTGAAGTTGCTTCTTTAACATTCTCTGGCAGGATTTCGTAGACTGCAAAGTCGATGAACGGGAGTTTCCAGTCTTGTACGTCATTGGTTATCTGGGCAGAGTAACTCGTACCTAGTTGAATATTATTTTTGGGACAGACCAGCTCATCGCCTATCACGTCGACTAGATAATGAGCATGGTTTGGAACCGCCAAGGAAGCAGCGAGGCCTGCTAGGGCATCGGTTTCAATATTTTGGAGCCTAGGAACACGCTCTATAAAGAACCTCTCCAAGGTTGTAATGATGGCAATCGATGTCTGATGATAAGGAATCAGGTCCTCGTTGCGGACCTCGTATGAGCCTTGGATTTGATTAACAATCAACTACGAGTCGCCATATGCTTCTAGGTATTCCACCCCCACTTCTTTTGCGAGTCGGAGCCCGTTAACCAGAGCTTTATATTCGACTACATTGTTTGAACAGGGTTCTGTGAGAGAGTATGCCTGATTGACTACTAATCCAGAGGGAAAAATTAATACTATCCCGACTCCAGCGACGATATCACCTTAGGTCCCCGTTCTTGAAGCATCGTCGAAGAACATTCGCCAAACGGCATCAAGTGAAGCCATGTTTGAGTTAACAACTTCGTCTGGATTTCTTCATAGATTCTGGTTGTTTCTGAGCCTAGATGGGCTGCTAAGAAGTGGACCAAGGCTTGACCTTTGACGGCCTTCTGCGGAACGAAAACCATGTCATAGGGGGACAACAATATCGCCCAAGTGGCTAGACGAAACTGAGTGCACCTGGCTTGGTCATGAGAAACCTAAGGGGTTGAATCGTGAGACAACATGAATGGACCGCCCTGTCACATAATGTTGTGTTTTTTGAATGGCGAACACCAAAGCAAGGCATTCCATCTCCACGGCGGTGTACCTCTGCTCCGGCCCCACCATCATTCGGCTGAGGTAATAGATGTTGACCCAAACCGGATCACAGTCAACCTAATCTTGACAATTAACAAAACAATATTTGTCATAGTCCAATCTGAGACATCAAGCTCTAAATCGATCAACTCATCACATCAGTTCAAGTCAACAGCTGCCTGAAGAATTGCTGCTTTGCGTATTCTGGAGTCTATAATTTTATTGTTTTTGAGTATAGGCAGATGTACGTTGAGTCATACTGAGCAACTTTAGGCTAGACTTAACCTTCATAGGTCCACTTAGCCAATAGCCAAAACGGCCCAACAAGCCAAAGCCCATTTATGAACTTTCTGTCCAAAGGAGATAGAGTTCGGGCCGAACTCTGCCTCCACACAGAGTTCGGGCCGAACTCTGTCCCCTAAATTACATGAAGCTAATTTTTAGGGATTATTCACTGTTATTTGTCCAAATTTTGGACACAGAATTCTAGCCGAATTCTGCCTACCCAGATTACTATAAATAGGCATTGAATTCTTCCATTTCAAATCATCCAATCTTCTCTTTTCCTTCTCTTACATAAGCCTACATATAAAGAGCTCTACCTTCCCATCCAACTTAGCTTTCAAACTTCCCAACCGTTCAAGTTGCTCAGTACGATTCAGCTAGAAGTTTGAAGTGCAAGAAGTTGTAAGTCACTTGGAAAAGTCCAAGTTTTGCCACAGCGATCATTAAAAGAAGTTTGGCGTTCTCTTCTGAGAAAAGGCACGTGGTTGTAACCCTATTTCAAAAATAGTAGATTTCAATCCTGAGCTAGAGTTCTGAGGCCTGGACTAGTCCTTTCCGAGGGAAACCAGGTTAAAAATCTTGTTATGTTTCTGTTTGCTCTTTGACTGTTTTATTTCTGTATTTATATTACTCTGATTATTTTGTTGGTGAAAAGAGTTTAAGTTTTTAATTGATCATTTTCGTTATAAACTCTATTCACCCCCCTCTAGAGCTGCCTACCTGTACTTCAATTGGTATCAGAGCTCTGTTCTCTTTACAAGGACTAACATCCTAGAGTTGATCCATGGCAACCACACAACCTATATTTTCCAACCATGGTGAAGGACAGTCCACTCATAGGCTGTCCCTATTTGATGGAACCAACTACACCTATTGAAAAACTAGAATGAGTTTCTATCTCAAGTCTCTAGACTTCGACCTGTGAACCGTTGTCACCGATGGTTACAAAAAGCCCACCAGAATAGTTGTCGACGGAGATCTCGTCGAGAAACCCAACGACAAATATTTTGACGAGAAAAAAAATAGGCAAGTCTAGATGTTAGAGCTATTAATGCTCTTTTTTGTGCAATAGACAGGAATAAATTTAATAGGGTCTCGACATGCACCACCTCGCACGAAGCATGGAAGCTTCTAGAATTGATGCATGAAGGAACCACTCAAGTCAAGGAATCTAAAATCAGTCGTCTTACTCAAGAATACGAGGCGTTCAAGATGAAGCCTAATGAGACGATCACCCAAATGTTTACAAGGTTCCTTGACGTCATCAACCCTCTGTCATCTCTTGGCAAATAATATACAAATCATGAGAAGATCTGCAAGTTACTTAGGGGGCTACCGAAGATCTAGAACCCTAAGGTAACAGCTATCATAGAAGGTAATGATCGCACCACAATGTCTATGGAAACTTTGATGGGAAAGCTGATGACCCACGAGCTCGACCTCAAAGACTTCGACGAACCTGCTCCAAAGGCAAAAGAAATTGCCCTAAAAGCTCATTGTCGAAGGGCAGATCCTGAAGAGACTGACGATGACAAATCTGAAGGTGATGATCAAGCTCTTCTAGTCCGCAACTTCAAGAAATTCCTTCATTTCAATCGAAAAAAGAAGGAATAAGAAGAAGACGATGAGGAAGAACCAACGTGCTACGGCTGCAAAATGACTAGACACGTTCGAAAGGACTGTCCCTTCACAAAGAAAGGTAACAGATATGAGAAGACCTACAAGAAGCCTTCTTCAAGAAAGTATGCCAACACTAGTATTTGGCATGAAAGCGAAGCAAGTGACTCCAAGGAAGAAAATGACTCTCCTCAAGACACTGCCAATGTCTGCCTAATGGCAACATCCGAGAAGGTATCCAGCGAAACTCTCGATGACTTTACCTCTGATGAACTTGGCGATGCTTTTAATGATTTACTAAATGACCACAAGAAAGTCATTAGTAAATATCAGCATGCCAAGGAGAAAATCAAAGGATATTGTAGGAGCGTAAAAAGTGCTTCAAAGAAGGAGTCAAAGTGATAGATCATTCCACTCAAATTGATCTACTTTACGCCGCAGAGAGGCTAAATACTTTACGCCTAAAGTAGGCAGATCATTTTACGCTCGGGTCTATACCCATGATTTTACGCCAAGGACAGATTAGCCACTTTTACGCTGGACAAAGCTGTCAAGTCTCGCATTTAATGCAAACTCTGACATCGAGATATTAATGATGGTATATATCACAGAATTCAAAGGGATTTGTTTTTACACAGAGACCAATGTTGTCATTTAGTATGTGGATTGAGCTACTTTACGCTCACACTATGGCTTCTTTTACGCATGAAGACTATATGAGCTTTTACGCTCAACAGTTGACGTGTGCGTAAAGTCTATTTGAGCTACTTTTACGCTCAAGGTTATTTAATAACCACTTTACGCGGGAAGTCTATGACGGGGCTATTTTACGTCTAGTCTACTGCTTTACGCTCAGAGTACATTGGGGTTATTTTTACGCCCTATTCTTTCTGACCAGCTTGGAATGTAGTTTGCCTACATGGCTTTCATGTCACACATCCCGAAGAACGTGTGTACGTGCATCCTATTCTTAATGAAATGATGGGACACGTGTCAACGTATACAGAGGATGACTTTGGTCGTGGGTGGCGGTTGTTGGCGTAAAGACGAAACTTTCACTGAGTTTTTACGCACAAGAGCCCAAGTCTATAAATGGACTTATTTTTCTCAAAGTAACACACACAGAGACACAGAGACACACAGAGACAGGAGAAAAGACAGAGAGATTAGAACTCAGAGATTTTTGATTCTCTAGAGCATTCTTCTTCAACCTTTCTTTCAGAACAGAGTGAAGCAAAGCAGGAAAGCATTCGGCCTCGCCATCAGTGCCCAAGTGCGTCGATACCTTTCTGGTGACTTAGTTCTTCCAAGTTGTTCATCTTTAAGCAGCGATCTTCATCATCATCGTATGGTCCAAGGAACAAAGTGATCATTTACAGATCAGACTTCTACAGCAATACTTTTCCAGAATCAAATTTGTACTTCTTGTACTCTTTCTCGTTTTATTTTCAAAATCTGACTTCCAGGCATTTGTTAAGTGAAACAAAAATGGCGACTCTGCTGGGGACGACCTTCTCCTCTGACGATGAGGCAATTGCTCAATACGATGATGTGTCGATTGGATCGACAAAGAAGACTCTGGTTGTACACTTCGACCAGACTGCTTATGAAGGGATGCTCCGAACTGGGGGTGGTTCTCGCTACTCCAATGTTCAAAAATCTCGCAAAGCACGAAAAGTTTGGATTCCTAAATCCAAAATAGCTTCTGATCTCTCTGTTGCTACTAGTGGCAATGGAATTCTTCCCACTCCTGTCGTAGGAGCTCCCATTTGTAACGCGGCAGTCCTTACTTCAGAGTTTTACTCAAAGTGTGATGATTTATCTTCCGTTTGTAACGGTGAAGATAATCAGGTTTCACACCCACTGCGTAAGAACCAGGTTTTACGCTCAGTGGGTAAAAACCAACTTTTACGCTCAGTACATAAAGATGAGTCTCCCATTTGTAATAGGGCAGACTCTAACGATTGTGCTTCTGGGTGTAAGAATCAGTCTCCCGTCGGTGACGTGGTAGGCTCAACTAAATTACGCTCCTCGTGTAAAACAAAATCTCCCGTCTGTGACGTGGCAGATAACCAATTTTTACGCTCTATGCGTAAAGGTAAATCTCCTGTCTTTGACAGTGTAGATAAAATTTGTAATGATGTTTTTACAGCTAATGTGAATGTACCTAAACGTGTGCAGCGTAAAAATGATGGTGGTAAAACTTTAGTTCTACACCAACAGCCTTCTTATACTGCTCTACGCAAAGTACCAAATCTACAAATTACACGCAATGAAAATGGAGTCCTTCGTGCTAAAAAATCTCAAGATTTACGCACACAACTCCAAACACGTAGAAATATACAATTTGGTTCTGCGAATGCTGCCAGTAATCTTCTTTATACACAGGGTACTAAACGTTTTTCTACCCCTAATGTAATAAAGAAGACTACTCCCTCCATTCCTTCTGACTTACGTGAATTGCTAATGCAAAAGCGTAAGAATAGACAATCTCCGGTGACATTTCCCCAAGAAAAATATCATTGTGATTATTACCAGGTTGTAATCAATTGTTGTTGTTCGGCTTCAAAATGGTCAGTTTTTGATCGATTGAGTTTTAATGTGTCTCGACAACAAACTGAAGACCAAGAACATGAGTTGTCATATGCGTCAGTGAACATGGCATCTCATACTAACAGAGGACGACGTCCAAGACGAAATACGTCCCAAACCCCAAGTTAGCAACAGTTCAACAGACTTCTTAATTCTTTTGAGGGAGTATATCAGAACACTCGATCAAGAAGACAAAGACAAATGCAGACATCTGATTCAGAAGCTGGGGGTACTCAATCTTTTGAGTCTGAGACTGACAGTGTCGATTCATACTTTTATACTGATCCTTCTATATCTTCAAGAGACGGTTGAATCCTTTGGATATGAACCAGAGACCTCATCTGTTAATACAGAACAGCGTCTCTCCGCCGTTGAGCAATCACTGAAAGACATGCTTAACATGGTGCAAAACATGTATTAGGTAATATTGAATCAGCAAACTGCTCAACCGATAGTAATAGTACCAGTACCAGTAGCAGCACAAACTCAAGATAGTCAAGGGGCTGATATACCTTCGAATGTTCAGGAGCCTGCTGTTAATCAAAATTCTGCTTCTCCAGATCCTATTATTCCAGAAGATGTACCATCTCCGGTGGGGATTACGGTACATCCAACAACTATTCAATCAAATGTGCTTCCGCAAACTAGTGAGGCCATTCAAGCAGTGTGTGAACTCAAAGCACAGTTTGAAGTCTTGAGGCACAAGGATCAACTCCAGAGGTTAGGGATTAAACAACCTTATCCTCTTCATTGGAACGATGTACCCTTTCCACCAAAATTCAAGCCACAATCCATGGTATTATTTGATGGGAGGACTTCTCCTAGTCAATATATCAATTACTTTGATATTATGACTGTATATCTGCAGAAAAATGATGCTCTTCTCACTCGAGTGTTCATTGGTTGCTTGACGGGTTCGGCTTATGATTGGTATCAAAGTTTACCCGACTATTGCATTTCGTCTTTCGACGAATTTAAGGCAATATTTCTCTCCCGCTTCTATGAAGGAGGTATGGACATGAACATGTCCTCCTTGATAGAAATCAAGCAAAAGGAGAAAGAAGATACTCGGACGTTCATTGAACGTTTTCGACAGGCGACTTTAAAAATACCCCCTGGTATGCCAGATTCAGCACTCATTGATACTTGCAAGATGAATCTGCGACCATCTATTGCTGTTTTTACGGGTTCTCAATTCACAGATTAGGCTTCGTTCATCATAGCAGCAGTTTCTGTCGAGACCAATGGTAGGTTGGCTCGTGAACATGGGATGATTTTCTCTTCAGATGATAGAGGAAAGAAAAGTAATCCTGGTAATAACCCCGATAATCGTAATGTGAAAGGAAAAGATACCCTCATGGTTAATCTTTCCAAGAATAAAACGACGCCGAATAGCCAGGAATCTTCCAGGCCAAAGAAAGAATACTCTTTTGATGAGAGTGATATCCCAGGGATATTTCAATGTCTGGTGAAGAGTGGCAAACTTCAGATTCCAGAGCCAAAGAGGCCTAATAAGGTGAATCTAACTGACAATCCCAAATATTTTATCTATCATAGATACATTAACCATCCTACCAGTGCTTGCTATGTCCTGAAAAAGAAAATCCAGGAGCTGATAAATAGCGGTGCTATCGTCTTCACTAATGATGACCATACGGTTACAACTAATATGGTTTCTCTTCAATTCGGGGACTATTCTCCACAGCAAGTAGCAGATGGAATCATCCTAATCCCGAAGGCGACGATGAAGATTGTGAATATCCCGCCTCCTATAGAAGAAAATGACGGATTGCTGCCTCTTACCTTAAAAAATGGTAAAATTATGTGGGTACATCCTGACTTAATACCTGAATTGGAAAATGAAAGTAAAACTTCAAAATCCAAGAAAGGCAAGAAAGTCAAAACCTGCAACATGATTTCTCATGTTATTCCAGATCCCGACGATTCAGATTATCTATGGGATGGCACTCCTTTGGAAGATAGACTAAGAGGATTGAACATATGTCCTCCACGTCTAGCTCCTCCTACCAAACTCAAGCTTACTCATCAGTAGTGGTTAGCTATGAATAGTGTCCCTTTATACCGGGCACAACAAGTCTTCGCTGCTTACGAAAAAGCTCCTACAGGGATTTTTCCTCGTATCCCGAATCCTTCTCCTCCTGTAGTTACAGAGACATCTATTCCTCATTCTCCTGTGGATACAGAGATCTCTTCTTCTTCCTCTGTGGAACCATTTGTTAAAAGCCTGCTGCCTATTCATCTATACAGTCAGCAATATGTCCTTCTCATGAAGAAAATGGGTTATGACTTTCAGAAGGCAGAAGGTTTGAATTATGATAAAGGAATACGACTTCCTTTACAAATTCAAAATCAAAAATCCACTGTTGGATTGGGTTCTGAAATCCCTCACAACAAACCTTACAAGAAAAGGGCTAAAGGGAGGAAGACTAAATCCTGTAATATGGTACTTCCTTCTCTTGAGTCTGAAGAAGAAACTTTTGCTGGTACAAGATCTGGGAAAGAGTACCACAAAGATTATGAAGGATCTTCTAAAGAAGCAGAAGACGTAGTAGAAACACTACCAACTCAACCTTCTCCTGTTCCGGCTAAACCTTCTGTGGTTGAAAAGGGAAAACAGAAAGCAGTACGCTTTGACATTCCATTGAAGTCTGCTTCCAGTCAGGGGGTGGTGATAAAACCTTACAAATTTGATATTCTAGCTCAGTTAGCCAATACTCTGGCTAGACTATATATATTTGAACTGCTTCACCTTTCTAGAGAAAGCAGGGAGACTTTGAGTGAAGCTCTACTTCAGGCAGATTCATGCTTGGCTTAACTCAAAAGTCCTGATAATACTCCAGTTTCATGTTCGCAATGTAATAGTGTGATGGAAGCAATTCCCAACATCACCTTTACACAAGAAGATATAATGTTGAAGCATAACAAATATGACAGGCCTCTGTGCTATACTGGGTATATTGGATCTACTAAAATTGACAGGATCTACATTGATCCTGGGTCTTCAATTAGCATAATTCTTCAGAGTATGCTAAGACCCCTGAGGATTCCTACTAGTGATTTGACTTACACTAGTACTACGATAGTCGGTTTTAACTCTGGCAAGAGTAAACCACTGGGGAAGATTCGTCTGCAGATTCAGATTGGCGATCTCCGAACTATGGTAACCTTCTATGTTATCAACTCAGACGTATCCTACAATATCCTTCTTGGAAGACCATGGTTACATGAGCATAATATCGTGCCTTCAACTCTCCACCAATGCTTCAAGTATGTGGATTCCCAAGGAGTTGTGAAGACTGAGTTTGCTGATATCAATCCTTTCAAGGGTGTCGAAGCCTATTTTTCTGATTCAAGGCTTTATAAACAAGAGCATATGAAAGAGATATCAGACATAGCTGAGGATCGATCATCTACTGAGGATCAGTCTCTTAATGAAGATCCACCAGAAGAGCAACCTTTGAAGATCATAGTCAAGGGACGAATCCAATTCCAACCTGTCAATGGTCAACCTTTGATAATCAAGGTTAAAGGAAGAACTCAAACTTCATCCGAGGAATCAATAAATATTCCTGATAAGAACCAAGTTCAACCTTTTATGATCAAGGTCAAAGGGCGTACCTCTTGTACGAATGATCCAGAACCACCATTGATTATCAATCTTAGCAAATCTACGCAGAAGACGGATAATGGTCCACTGTCGATTAATCCGAAGCGTAGTAATCAGATTGTAAATGATGTAAATATTGATCATTCTGTACTTTTTGATATCAATGAAGATTTCCTTTTCGAGTATATAGCTGTCAAGTTTATTGAAAGAATGACTTTATCTTCGGATAAGCAAAGTCATCAATATAAAGGCGACATAGAGCCAGAAGAAACTTTATACATTGATCATAAGGAAAATTCTTTTCCTCCTCATGTAGATGTTGGACCTTATGCTCAAAGGTTCCTGACATCTTCTCTCTATCTTCTACCTGTAGCCACTTCATCACAAGCCTGCGTAACTTTTAGACGTCACGAAGAATCTTATTTCGTGGTTCCGTCTAATAAGAAAAACAAGCGCCAAATCGTGTTTGGTCTGGCTAGAAATATCCCTGTTGCTCAGGCAGATGAGCTGAAAGATAAAGACAAAGGAAGAATCCAAATTGACAAGTATAGTCAACAATCTATCAAGATTATCCAGAACATGGGATATGATTTGAAGACTATGCAAGGTCTCAATCAAGGCAAGGGTAGACGACTCCCATTATGTGGTGATCCGTTTTTCCAGAAGACTCGTCATGGGTTGGGATATGATCTGTCCCACATGTTTAGTGACGATATACAAGAAAAATTCTCTTCTAGCTCTTCGCAATCATCAGATTCGGAAGAAATCCAATTCGTCAAATCCGATATGTCTTATTCCTCATATGATGAATCCAGACAAATATTCTTAGTCAATATGGTTCAAATTGATGGTGAATCAGAGCCATTTGAAAATGATCCTTGGTCTCAACAGATGGATACTCAGTTGGAACTCCGTTTTGAATAGCGACAGCCACCTACAGAAAATGAGGTTATCCATATTGATATTGGAGATGGAACTACGTCCAAACCAATATTCATCAGTAAGCATCTTTCCGAAGTTGAAAAGAAGAAGTTGATAAAACTTATCAAAGAATATATTGACATCTTTGCATGGAGTTATGAGGATATACCAGGGTTAGATCCTAAAGTTGCTACTCATAAACTCAATATTTTGCCCAATGTCAAGCCTGTAAAACAACAGCAACGGCGCTTTAGACCAGATATGATGGATGTAATTGAAGCAGAAGTCAAAAAGTTAATTATATGTGGGTTTGTTCGTGAAGAGCAACACCCGGATTGGGTTGCTAATATTGTTCATGTTATGAAGAAGAACGGAAAGGTCCGAGTTTGTATAGATTATCGAGATCTTAATGCAGCTTATCCAAAGGACCAATTTTCACTTCTAATTACTGATGTCATGATAGACAATACATGTGGTTTTGAATGCATGTCTTTCATGGACGGTTTCTCAGGATAAAATCATATTAAAATGCATCTAGAAGATGAGAAGCATACTGCTTTTCGTACACCCCTTGGGGTTTATTGCTATACGGTTATGCCGTTTGGCCTTAAAAATGCCGGCGCTACATATCAACGGGCTATGACAATATCTTTCAAGAACATCTACGAAAAATAGTTGAATGCTACGTAGATGACATTGCTGTTAAAAGTCGGTCAAAGAATGATCACATTCAGGACTTGAAAACAGTATTTGAATTGATGCGCCAGCATCAATTGAAAATGAACCCTACTAAGTCTTTCTTAGGGGTTTCTAGTGGCAAGTTTTTAGGATTTGTCATTACCTCTCAGGGTATCAATGTTGATCCTGATAAGGTTAAAGCAATTCTTGAAATGCGTCCTCCTCATAATCTGAAAGAACTCCGTGGCTTTCAGGGTCGTATTGCTTATATCAGAAGATTTATATCCAATCTCTCTGGGAGATACAAAACTTTCTCCCGTTTATTGAACAAAGGTGTATCATTTGTTTGGGATGAAGCGTGTCAGAAAGCCTTCAATGATATTAAATAATACCTTACAAATCTACCTGTTCTGGTACCTCCAGTAGTAGGAAGACCATTTTTGTTATATGTTCGAGCCTTGGATCATTCACTTGGCACTCTTCTTGCACAGAAAAGTGATATGGGTCATGAACAAGCAATATATTATCTGAGCAGAATAATGGTCGGAGCTGAACACAGGTATACTCCTGTGGAAAAGGAATGTCTAGTCTTGGTTTTTGCCGTCCAAAAGACAAGACATTATGTGACAGGACAGACTATTCATGTCATCTCCAGAATAAATCCCATTCGGATATTGATGAGAAAACCAAGCATTCTTAACTCCAGGTTAGCCACCTGGGCGATATTACTTACTCCTTATGACATGGTTTATATACCTCAAAAATTAGTAAAGGGTTAAGCATTAGCTGATTTCTTAGCTGCTCACCCTATACCGGAAACATCGAAGTTATATGAGGACATTCCAGATGAAGTCATGGATTGTAACATGACTTTGAAGAATGACATATGGCAATCATATTTTGATGAAGCGTCACGAGTGGGACCTAAAGGCAATATTGTCTCTGGGGTAGAAATCGTCTTGGTTTCTCCTGACAAAATGGTCATATACC
Organism: Iris pallida; assembly: GCA_029216955.1. NCBI lineage: Eukaryota > Viridiplantae > Streptophyta > Magnoliopsida > Asparagales > Iridaceae > Iris > Iris pallida. The sequence continues at coordinate 29,305,523 of JANAVB010011199.1, read as the reverse complement.
GTGCCTATTCTCTTAATGAGCCATGCTCCAACAATGTAGCAGAATATAATGCTCTATTGATCGGTCTCCAAGTAGCAAAACAATTGGATATTGAATTCCTAGAGGCTTATGGAGATTCTCAATTGATCGTTAATCAAGTTAGAGGGACTTATGAAGTCAGAAATTCTGATCTCATTCCTTATCATCAGGTGGTAGTCGAGTTGATCCTTTCATTCAAAGGATTCTTCATTGAATTTGTACCACGTTCTCAAAATATGGAGGCTGATGCTCTTGCTAGCTTAGCTGCAGACTTGGCTGTCCCAATCTGAAGGTAAAATACAATTACTTTGTTAGACCGAGACTTGTTCTGTGTGAAGAATAATCTGTATATTGAACAAAGTTATGTCACAGAGTCAAGTTCCCAACAGAAGGATTGGAGAACTCCATTCATTGATTATGCAGTTCATAGGATTTTGCCTGAAGATCCTAAAGAAGCTGCATCAATCAAGAGACGATCGTTTAGATTCTATTATGATTCGTCTTTGCATATGCTATACCGTCGTTCATATGATGGACTTTTGCTGCACTGTCTCTCAGAAAGTGAAGCCAAACAAACGCTGTGAGAAGCTCATGATGGTATTTGTGGTGCTCATCAACCGGGTCCTAAATTACAAGACCGTGTTCGAAGAATGGGATATTATTGGCCCTCTATGATAGTAGATGTTGTAGACTATGACAGAAGATGTAAAGCATGTAAGATTCATGCTGATTTTATTCATCAGCCGTCTGAATTTCTACATCCTACAGCAGCCTCTTGGCCGTTCGAAGCTTGGGGTATGGATAACATTGGTCCTATTAACCCTCCTTCTGTCAAGGGACATCGATTCATATTAGCTATAACCGATTACTTTTCTAAGTGGGTAGAAGCAATTCCCCTTGCTGAAGTGAAAACATCTAATGTGATCAGCTTCATCAAGCACCATGTCATTTATCGCTTCGGGATTCCTCGACGAATAATTCATGACAATGGTCCGCAATTTGCCAGTCAGGTATTTTATCGATTCTGTGATAAGAATCAAATTCAGAATCTGGCTTCTACGACTTATAATCCAGCTGCTAATGGTTTAGCCGAAGCTTTCAATAAGACGATCATCAAACTTCTCAAAAAGTTTGTTTCTTCTAATAAACGTGATTGGAATGAGAAACTTGGAGAATGTTTATGGGCTTATCGAACAACAGTCCGAACTCCTACTGGTTTTACACCATTCTCATTGGTTTATGGATGTGAAGTTGTCCTTCCATTAGAAATCCAGATTTCATCCCTTCGAATAGCCATTGCTATTGAGCTAACTACAGAGAATAATGATCGTTTACGACTCCAAGAACTTGAAGGATTGGATGAGAAGCGTCTTCAAGCACAACAGCATATTGAGCTATATCAAGCCCGTATATCTCGAACTTTCAATCGTAAAGTTAAAGAGAGGATATTCAAGATTGACGAACTGGTATTAGCTGTTCGAAGACCGATGGTGATGACTCATAAAAGCAAAGGGAAATTCCAAGCAAAATGGGAAGGCCCTTATGTAATTGAGACTGTGTTTTCCAATGGCGCCTATCGGTTATCAAAGCCTAATGGAGATCTACTCATGATGCCAATTAATGGCAAATTTCTTAAGAAATACTATGTATAAAAAAAGAGACAGAATGAAAATAAAGTTTCTTTTATATTTATTTTTGTTCAAGACAAAAAATTAAGGACGAGGGCCACTCCCTTCCTTATTGAATACATAGTCAGCCAATGCATAGAAGGCATCGTTTCCTGAACTCATGAAAAATTTGCAGACAGCCATCCTCGATGCTTCTTCTTCAGGAGTTTTCCCTGGCTCTACTAAGAAAACAAGGATGTCTTGGGGTGGCTTGGGCGTAGAAGAGCTTCCACCTATTTCGGTTGGGCCTGATACAGTGGGTTCAACGGGGCACGTCTCAATGATGTCCTCAATTTTCTTGGAGACTTCATTCTTTTGCCGTACATCCTCGAAAGACATTTCCAATAGAGGAGGAGAAATAAGAATGAAATGTTACAAGCAGTTCTCACCTATTTATAGAAGAGGACTATAAATGAACCGGTCTTTGAAATTGAGAACAACCTTTCATTCCCGAAAAGACCTGTCCGTTCGTTCTATCATGTTCATTCATTTAATTATGGAATTAAATCAATGTTTTCTTTTTCTGAAAGTTACGTTGATTCATTCATACATTGATATGGACCTATATGCTCATGACATTTGTCTCGTTATTCCCCAGCTACCAAGGTTTGGTTAAGCTGGTTTCTTGTCGCCCGGGAGAGGGATTTTAAATCTTTAATTTTATCAATTGATTAAAAAGTAGGATTCGTTATTTATTATGTCTTCATGACCTCTGAATGAATATTAAATCCACTTACTTTCCTTATCTATCAGTTCCATCTGACCTCTGCATAGATATTAATCTACTTTTCTTTGAGTTCTTATATACTGTCATGTTCATATTACCTCTGATAGTATTGTATACTCTAAAAACAGAAAACAAGATTTCATTATCTATCATGTCCATATCACATCCAAATAGATACAAATCACTGAACATAGAAGACTTATCATTCCCATCCCCATATCATCAAAAAAAGTCTATTACATTTCTTAGACTTTCTTACAAGTTATAATGGAAATCTATTATATTCTTGGATTTTCATTCTATACACACAACGATAGCTTAATGGAGATCTATTTCTTCTTTGGATCTTCTTCGTCGGATTCGTTGTTGGTGTCAATTCCTTGCTGTCTGAGCCTCTGTGGCGACCAGAACAGTAGGAATCAAACTCTGGTCTTCTCTCTCAGATGAGAGGAGAATCCCAGAGTATGGCAGCCCGAAGACGTGTTGCTGCCAATACAACTGGTGGAGGAGTGGCGGCTTCTCAAAGGAGATAGGTATGTATCCAGCATTGGGATACAATTCATAGTCCTGCCGTGAAAGGAACTCTACTACCCGATTTCTTGGGATAGAGTTGACTCCACCATCCAACTCTCCGTGTATAAAGGCTCTTCCTACCAACAGAGGAAGACCCTTCTATCTCACGAAGAGTTCTAAGTTGTCTGATTTGCGCGTCAAAAGCGCATGAGCTCCCTGATATTGATGTCAGAAGAACGCTCTTCATAGCGTCAAAGTCACCAATGCCGGTTCTGAAAAAGCTCTTTAGCCAAACTTCTGCAGAAAACAACAAAGAAGAAGTGTTTTGAACAGAAGTATCATCAGATGCGTATTAAACGCCAACTAAAAACGGATGACAAGGCTTTTACGCCAGTGCTTCAGCTATATCACTATTCAGCAAGGCTTTTTACGCCAGTGCTTCAGGTGAATTACTATTCAGCAAGGCTTTTTGCGCCAGTGCTTCAGGTGTACCACTATTCAGCAAGGCTTTTACGCTAGTGCTTCAGGTGTACCACTATTCAGCAAGGCTTTTACGCCAGTACTTCAGAAACTTCAAAGGCAGATAATTGCTTACGATCAGACTTACCACTTAGGTCAAATGGTTTGGCTCTAATAGTGGATGAATCTACATCTGGTGATCGGGTGTACAAAGGAACGACATTGGAAAGCATCGCCGTTGTCATTTGTTGGAGAACGACATTGCAAAAAGTTATCTTCAGAGGAATGAGAATAAGAATATATGAAACACTCTCGGCTATTTATAAAAGACTGAAGAAACTGTTGGGAGTCTATTTCGGGAGAAGATCCTATTAAAAGGCTCTCGTAACCACAAGACAGATGCCACGTGTTGGTTTGTTTCTTGGAAATGAACAACCATAGAAGCAGTAAAAAAAAGTGTTGAACAGTTCTATGCACCAATGGATGAGATTAACATCAAAACTTTATTTATAAAAAAGGGAGAAGTGGACCCCTACATATAAGAGAGTCGCAATACATGGAATATCATTTTCTCTCTCCTTCGTTGGGTTGACGAAGGGAGGCACCCAACTCGCGCATGTTACGAATCCCAGAGCGACGCATCAGATTTAAAAATGCCTCTGCATCTCCTGAGCCCTCATATGCAGTCGGGGGACCACCACCGATGCGATTGAAGACTGCTGGAGTTAATCCGAAGCACTCTACAAAGTTGCGTGCTCACTCAAAGTCAATCCTTGAACCCGAAGCCTCTTTATTATTAATCTCCTTCTTTGGCGCCATGTCACTATGAGGATGAGTGGCAAGAGTGAAGAATTTCTTCTTATTTATACAATTAAATCAACTCTTCATATTCCTCGTTGGAAACTGCTCATTATTAATGTAAACTCGGGGAAGCGAAAAGGCATTCGAAAGTTTCGAGAAAGAAATTTATTGTGACGGTTAAGTGTTGACCGACACTATTGGAAATTATGCCGACTGTTGGATGTCCCCGCTTTTACGCGGATGACTGTTGCGTATCCCGAATTTTACGCTGGCTGGTCAAAACTCAATTTTTACGCTTCTGTTCAAAGTGTTCCAAATTTTGGAGATATTTGAAAACTTTGAAGGGGGTCTTGTAGGAGTGTAAAAAGTGCTTCAAAGAAGGAGTCAAAGTGATAGATCATTTCACTCAAATTGATCTACTTTACGCCGCAGAGAGGCTAAGTACTTTACACCTAAAGTAGGCAGATCATTTTACGCTCGGGTCTATACCCATGATTTTACGCCAAGGACAGATCAGCCACTTTTACGCTGGACAAAGCTGTCAAGTCTCGCATTTAATGCAAACTCTAACATGGAGATATTAATGATGGCATATATCACAGAATTCAAAGGGATTTGTTTTTACACAGAGACCAATGTTGTCGTTTAGTATGTGGATTGAGCTACTTTACGCTCACACTATGGCTTCTTTTACGCATGAAGACTATACGAGCTTTTACGCTCAACAGTTGACGTGTGCGTAAAGTCTATTTGAGCTACTTTTACGCTCAAGGTTATTTAACAACCACTTTACGCGAAAAGTCTATGACGGGGCTATTTTACGCCTAGTCTACTGCTTTACGCTCAGAGTACATTGGGGTTATTTTTACGCCCTATTCTTTCTGACCAGCTTGGAACGTGGTTTGCCTACATGGCTTTCATGCCACACATCTCGAAGAACGTGTGTACGTGCATCCTATTCTTAATGAAATGATGGGATACGTGTCAACGTATACAGAGGATGACTTTGGTCGTGGGTGGCAGTTGTTGGCGTAAAGACGGAACTTTCGCTGAGTTTTTACGCATAAGAGCCCAAGTCTATAAATAGACTTATTTTTCTCAAAGCAACACACACAGAGACACAGAGACACACAGAGATAGGAGAAAAGATAGAGAGATTAGAACTCAGAGATTTTTGATTCTCTAGAGCATTCTTCTTCAACCTTTCTTTTAGAACAGAGTGAAGCAAAGCAGGAAAGCATTCAGCCTCGCCATCAGTGCCCAAGTGCGTCGATACCTTTCTGGTGAGATATTTCTTCCAAGTTGTTCATCTTTAAGCAGCGATCTTCATCATCATCGTATGGTCCAAGGAACAAAGTGATCATTTACATATCAGACTTCTACAGCAATACTTTTCCAGAATTAAATTTGTACTTCTTGTACTCTTCCTCGTTTTATTTTCAAAATCCGACTTCCAGGTATTTTGTTACGTGAAACAGATATGACATAGAGATTCAAAATCTTTCTTCCTTACTTGATAATGTTAGAGACACTCAACCTACGGAAGTCACTGATGAGGTGTCCAAGCTTAAGTTAAGCATACATGATGCCAAAGTACTTGTTGAAAAGCAAACACGTGAGACCTCAGCACTCAACAAAGAGCTTGATGAAGAAAAGAACAAACATAATATCTCTATTGCTAAGATTGATGGTCTAAATGCTAAGTGTAATAAACTAAATGTTGCCTCTAAGAAATTAGAGAATAAAGTGCGGAAACAGGTTCCTCAACCTCAAACCCAATCACACAATCACAAAACACACACAAAACACAAGACTACTCATAATAGTAAAACACGCTATCCACATGCAGCACATAAACATGCTTATATGTACACGTACTCCCATATAGCACTTAAACCACATAGACATAGACATCATAACTATTATCCTATTGCTACACATGGTCACTATCCTACTAACTACCACCATGCTGCACATAGACATAACTATCATCCTGCTACCACATATAGTCATTATCATGTTGTTCCACACAATTATCACCATACTGCACATAGACATCACTATCAACCTGCTCCAAACACAAATAGGCATGCTACTTGCACATACTGTGGATTACATGGTCATATCTCACCACAATGTAGAATTAAAAAATTAGTAGATATTAATCTATATGCATGGGTACCAAAGATTAACATTTCAGGACCCATAAGAACTTGGGTACCAAAGGTCACATCAACTCTTGATGTAGGTGGACCTTTCTTTCTCAACTAAAAGCAAGTAGATTCTCGATAGTGGATGCTCGCGACATATGATGGGAGACGCAAATCTTTTTGCATCACTATCGATGAAGAGGGAAGGGTATATATCCTTCGGTAACAACTTAAAGGGCTACATCATAGGTAATAGTACTATTGGTCATCCTCCTTCTCCTGTAATAAAGAATGTTTGCCTGGTGACCGAGTTAAAGCATAACCTGCTCAGCATAAGTCACCTTACTGATCATGGATATGATATTAACTTTGGACAAAACTAATGCTATATTTATGATAGGTCAACGGGAGACATTGTTTTTGAAGGGATAAGAGATGATAATATTTAAATTTTTATCTATCTAGAAATACTAACAGTGCAGGAAGATGCCTCTACGCCCACAAGGATGAGAGACTATTGTGGCATCATCATCTTGGTCATGCCAATATGGATACTATATCCAGGCTATCGGCCAAGAAGCTAGTAAGAGGTCTGCCCGATATCACATTCAAGAAGGACACTGTATGTGCCGAATGTGAACTGAATAAGGCAACCAAATCTTCATTTCATTACATAAATACTGTAAGTACTACTAGACCCTTACAATTACTGTACATAGACTTATTTTGTCCCGTAGAGTAGCCAGTCTTGGTGGAAAACTCTATGATTTTGTTATAGTAGATAATTTTTCTAGATTCACTTGGGTTTTCTTCCTTTCAAACAAAAACAATGAGACTTCAGTTTTCAAAATCTTTGTTAAAAAGGTCCAAAACGAAAAAGGCTATATGATTACTCGAATCCAAAAAGATCATGGAGGCGAATTCTAAAATTCCGATTTTGAAAAGTTTTGCAAAACAAATGGTTTTGATCATGAGTTTTCTTGTCCTAGAACTCCTCAACAAAATGGTGTTGTAGAGTGGAAGAATAGGACTCTTGGCGATATGGCTAGAGTCATGTTGAATAAATTTTCACTTCTGAAATATTTTTGGGCAGAAGCTGTCAGTACAGCTTGCCATATTTTGAATAGGGTGCTTATTCGACCTATTTCGAAGAAAATACCCTATGAACTTTGGTTTGGTAGGACCCCAAATTTATCTTATTTTAGAGTGCTCCGTTGTCGCTGCTTTATTCTCAATACCAAAGATAACTTAGGCAAATTTGATGCCAAAGCTGACATCTTGGCTATGCCGCCAAGAGTAAGGGATATCGAGTGTTCAACAAACGCTCCATGATAGTAGAAGAATCTACTAATGTTACTTTTGATGAGAAAAATAGTACAGCTACCATCCCCAACGATGATGATGAACCATCAACTTCTATGCCTATGACTACCAATCCTGAAGCCAACTCTCTGGAAGACCTACCGAAGAAATTCGAGTTCAAACCGTCACACCCAAAAAACTTGGTAATCGGTGAGGTATCTCGCGGAGTAAGTACTCGTTCATCCTTAAGAGATTATATTGCTAGCACTGCTTTTATTTCTCAAATTGAGCCTAAAAATATTTTAGAAGCCTTTAATGATAAATTTTGGATTTTTGCCATGCAAGAAGAACTCAACCAATTTGAAAGGAGCCAGGTCTAGGAACTTGTTCCTAGGCCAGCTAATCATTCGATTATTGGTACTGAATGGGTTTCTCATAAAAAAAGTAAATGAAGATGGATCAGTTACTCGCAACAAAGCGCGTCTAGTAGCTCAAGGATACAACCAAGAGGAAGCATTCGACTACGATGAGACGTATGCTCATGTTGCAAGACTGGAATCCATTCGGATGCTTTGTGCCTTTGCAAACTTTCAAAATTTTAAACTTTTTCAAATGGATGTCAAAAGTGCTTTTTTGAATGGTTTTATTAAGAAGGAAGTGTTTATAAAACAACCCTCTGGTTTTGAAAATCACAAATTTCTCGACCATGTTTTCAAACTTAAGAAAGCACTTTATGGCCTCAAACAAGCCCCCAGAGCTTGGTATGAACGCCTAAGTACTTTCTTATTAGATAAAGGGTTTTCAAAAGGGAAAATTGACACTACACTCTTTATAAAATCTTTCAAAGACATTATTCTTTTAGTACAAATTTATGTTGATAATATCATATTCGGTTCTACTAATGAAACTCTCTGTCAAGAGTTTGCTAAGTGTATATAGAACGAATTTGAGACGAGCATAATGGGGAAGCTCAATTACTTTCATGGACTGCAAGTCAAACAAACATCGTATGGTACTTTCATCTGTCATTCAAAGTATACAAAGGATATACTGAAGAAGTTTGACCTTGACAACGTCAAACCAATTGGCACTCCAATGGCTACTACAACCAAACAAGAACCAGATGAAAGCGGCAAACCTGTGGATCAACATAAGTATCGAGGTATGATAGTCAGTCTACTTTGTTTAACTGCTAGTCGCCCTGATATCATGTTTAGTGTTTGCATGTATGCTCGCTATCTAGCTAGTCCTAAGGAATCACACATGTCCGCCGTTAAGCCTATATTTCGATACCTTAAGGGTACTGTTACATTAGGCTTCTGGTATTCTAACTCCACATCCTTTGACCTTATTGGTTATTTGGATGTTGATTTCGCAGGATGCAAAGTCGACCGTAAAAGTACGAGCGGTACGTGTCATTTATTAGGCAAGGCTCTAGTCTCTTGGTTTAGCAAGAAGCAGAATTCTGTCGCACTATCCACAACAGAAGCTGAATATATCGCAGCTGGTCGTTGTTGTGCACAATTTCTGTGGATGAAGCAAACCCTTGCAGACTACAACCTATCTTTTATGCACATTCCTATATTCTGTGATAATACTAGTGCTATCAACCTTACTAAGAACCCTATATGTCACTTACGCACGAAACACATTGAAATTCGTCACCACTTTTTGTGTGATCATCAACAGAATGGCACTATAAATTTAGAATTTATTGACACTGATCATCAGCTGTCCGATTTTTTTATAAAACTACTATCCGAAGAGCGATTCAACTTTCTTTGTCGTGAATTAGGAATTTTGGATGAAACGATTATTCATTAAATTGGCCTGCATAAATATCGATTATGTCACGATTCTCTATGATGACTTTGTTATGGGTACAAGCCGAAAGGGTCCTTCAGACAACAAGGCATAAAAGCCTAAGCGACACGGTGCACTAGTCTTCGGACTACCGCTAGCTGGGATCCGGCCCCTGCAGCTACCCCATGGCAGTTTCACCATACTGATTTATGTCATAACTCCTTGTTTATTATATGGTTCAATTTTATTTATAACCTGCCACATTTAAATTTTCTAACTTTATTTCATTTTCTATGTTCATTTTATATTTGTCAATTTTCTACTTGACCATTTGATAGTGAAATTTCTTCCATTAAGTTTCTTCTAATTTTTTTCTATTTTCTGCTTGAAGTTCTGCCTAGGGGACCAGAACTCGGGCCGAACTCTGCCCTTACATAGAGTTCGGGCCGAGTTCGGCCTCCTTGTTCTAGAACCTCAAATGACTCACAGCCCTTCATCATTTTTGATCCGATGGCCCAGATTTAATCCGATCCTCCACCAAACCCTCAACCTATTCCTCCTCCTCTTCCTCCTCATGGCATGATCCACCCCCTATTCAATCCACCTCCACCTCCAAATTCCGACACATACGATGAACATATTTTAGTTTCGTTAGAGGCTTCTAACGTATGGTTTTTGTCATCGTAGCGGGTTCCCCGGACACCCTTTTAAATTCACGTTGCTCTCGGACTATCTTCCAAACTTTCGTGATTTGTGTCTCGATGAGCTTGTTACAATTCGTGAACCAATTTATGTGAATGCTATTCAAATGTTCTATTGTAACATGACTTTCGACCGTGACCGTATCTACTCATGTGTCGCCAGTATCAATATCACCTTTGATGATTTTGAGCTAGCCGATCTCCTTGGTTTGCCCGACCCTAATTCTTGGGAACGGCTTGATGATGCCCGAGATTTTGTCTTCCCCGAAGATACCACTCTGGAAAGTTTCAAGGATGGTTTATGCTCTCCTAATGGACATCCTCGAAAACTTAAAGCTAAACATCTCAATAACCACTTCTATGAGCTTCATCGTATCATCTTTTTCTCGGTCTTGCCGAAAGCAGGATCGACCGATGAAGTCACTTACTATGAGATCATTGCTCTCTACTTTCTGTATTTTTATATCCCTTTTAACTTTCCCCGCACGATGATGGACTGGATGATTCATGTTTGGCCAAAACCAAAGTCCTTGGTTTACGCCATGTATCTTTCCATGATCTTTTACGTCTTTCATGTCCCCTTAGATCAGTGTCAGTCTTTGTCCCCTCCTATCTATCTGACCAAGGCACGAAGAACTGTTGCTGCTGCGGCCTCCTCTGAGTTTGATGCCGCTGAGGAGCCTGACTCTCCTGCACCCTTTGCTGCTCCTAATTCTCCTGCGACGGAGTCTACCGCTACAATTGACTCTATCCAGACTATGCTTCGCGATTGCTTCCATTTGGAGGACGAACGCTGGGCTGAGATAGACGAACGTTGGACGCAGATGGACTATCGTACCTTCCTGTAGATGAGTGCGCTCAGCAACTCCATCCATGACATTCAGTATTCCATGGCCTCCTATCCGATGATACCGATTCCGATGATGCGTGATCCGTCCCGTGACGGTTATCGCATTGATGATTCTTGGGTCCGTCGTTATCTTGATTCGACCTCAGCATTTGTTGATCCCCGACGTACCAGTTTCGATGGTGCGGGGCCTTCGCATGCTCCATGATGGATGTGGCTTTTGTTTCACTGACTGCCACTGATGCTTAGGACTATTTTTCATTTTTGCACTATGTTATTATGTTTTTTATCAAAACTTGTTAAACTCTCTGGCTCTGATTAGACTTATTAAAAACTGTTGCTAGTTTATTATTCTTCATTATGTGGATGGTCTCTATACTGCTCTTCTATTTTGTTCTTTATTTTGATTTTTGTCAAAAGGGGGAGAACACTTGATATTTGTAGTTGTTTGGTTTCATGATATACTGTTTTATGAGTTATATATATCGTATATTTGGATGAGAACTTGTCACAGGTAATATCCTTTTACGGGGGAGCAAACATGTTCAAGTACGGGGGAGCTATAATGTGTCCAGGTATGAATATTTAGACATACAAATATCACCTTTTGTCAATTATCAAAATGGAGGAGATTGTTGACCCAAACCGGATCACAGTCAACCTAATCTTGACAATTAACAAAATAATATTTGTCATAGTCCAATCTGACACATCAAGCTCTAAATCGATCAACTCATCACATCAGTTCAAGTCAACAGCTGCCTGAAGAATTGCTGTTGTGTATCCTGGAGTCTGTAATTTTATTATTTTTGAGTATAGGCAGATGTACGTTGAGTCATACTGAGCAACTTTGGGCTAGACTTAACCTTCATAGGTCCACTTAGCCAATAGCCAAAACGGCCCAACAAGCCAAAGCCCATTTATGAACTTTCTGTCCAAAGGAGACAGAGTTCGGGCCGAACTCTGCCTCCACACAGAGTTCGGGCCGAACTTTGTCCCTTAAATTACAGTAAGCTAATTTTTAGGGCTTATTCACTGTTAGCTGTCCAACGGCCAAAAATTTGAATTTTGGACACAGAATTCTGGCCGAATTCTGCCTACCCAGAATACTACAAATAGGCCTTGAATTTTCCTATTTCAAATCATCCAATCTTCTCTTCTTCTTTTCGTACATAAGCCTACATATAAAGAGCTCTACCTTCCCATCCAACTTAGCTTTCAAACTTTCCAACCGTCCAAGTTGCTCAGTACGATTTAGCTAGAAGTTTGAAGTGCAAGAAGTTGTAAGTCACTTGGAAAAGTCCAAGTTTTTCTACAGCGATCATTGAAAGAAGTTTAGCGTGCTCTTCTGAGAAAAGTGACGTGGTTGTAACCCTATTTCACAAATAGTGGATTTCAATCCTGAGCTAGAGTTCTCAGGCCTGGACTAGTCCTCCAAGAGGAAAACTAGGTTAAAAATCTTGTTGTGCTTGCTTTTGCTCTTTGACTGTTTTATTTCCGCATTTATATTACTCTGATTATTTTGTTGGTAAAAAGAGTTTAAGTTTTTAATTGATCATTTTAGTTATAAACTCTATTCACCTCCCTCTAGAGTTGCCTACCTGTACTTCAATAGATGGCTTGTTCGTTCTCCGCATCATTATTCTGTGCTAGTAAGGCACCGAGGGAGTGTTCCATTGCCCGTATATAGAGCAGGAAGGGCCTCCTAGCGACCAAGGCTACCAGAACTGGCAGATTTGACAGGTATTCCTTAATGTCATCAAAGGGGCGTTGACATTCTTCATTCCATACGAAAGAGACGTCTTTTTTTATGAGTTGTATGAATGGTTGACATCGTCCTGAGAGGTTAGATATTAACCTCTTGATGTAGGCTAATCTTCTATGAAGTCCTCGGAGTTCGTGAAGGTTCCTCGGTGGACTCATCTCCAGGATTGCTTTTGTCTTATCGGCCCAGAAAGTAATGACAAAGCCTAAGAATTTTCCGTTGGACACGCCCAGGAAGGACTTGGTGGGGTTCATTTTCAGATTGTGCGCTCGCATGAGGTCGAACACTGTCCTCAAATCATGTAAGTGATCATCTTTGGAGTGGCTTTTAACGGCGATGTCATCAACGTAACACTCCACCGTCTTACGCAAGTGATCACTGAAGATAACACTCATAGCTCATTGATATATAGCACCGACGTTCTTTAGGACGAAGGGCATGACTATGTAACATTACACGTCGATCGATGTTGACGTATGCTTCTCATCGTCAGGAGATATTTTGATTTGATTGTATCCTGAAAAGCTATCCATAAAGGACATGCGCTCGAAGCCACACGTATTATCGATCATTATGTCTGTGATCAGAAGAGGGAATTCATCCTTAGGATACGCCACATTCAGGTTGCAAAAGTCGATGCAAATTTGGATCTTCCCGTTCTTCTTGACGATAGATACTATATTAGCTACCCTGTCTGGGTGTTGCTCCTTGCGGATGAAGCCGCTAGCTATAAGCTTGTTTACTTCTGTCTCGATAGAATTCATGATGTCTGGACGAAACCGTCATTGCTGTTGTTTGATTGACTTTTCGTCTAGATGAATATTGAGCTTATAAAGTACGATCTTGGGGTTTAGCCCTGGCATATCTTTATAGCTCCAAGCAAAGACGTCGATATATTCTCTGACGAGTTGTAACAGCGACTCCCATTCATCGTCCGTCAGGCTTTTACTGATAAAGATTGTCTTCGAGGAGGATCCATCATCGAGGTCAACTTGCATGACCTCATCTTCAGTGGGAGGGTCTCGTAGTTCAAAGCGCTTCTCCCACTGTGCATCCAGCTGTTGGACCCATGTTTCCAATTCAATAGATTCGGGCAGATCTTCGTCTTCTTCTTGAATGACGGCCGATGCCTTGTTGACAGACAGTATTTGCCTGAATATATCCCCAATGCTATCAACATAATCGTAAGTGGGTGATTCGGACGAGTGAGAATGCCACTCGCACTCCTCATCGGAGCTCTCAGGCGTTGTTGCTGGTGTAACATAACCTAGACCATGTCTAGACTTGCTGTAATAATCCCAAGATTTTTCAGCCGGGACTAGCAACTGCAGAGATGATCGCGGGCTGTTGTCGTAGTTCAGGCCTGGGGTAGTTTCCAGACCTTACCCCTGCTTTTGCATAAAGTACTTGGCTTGGGAACTATAGAAGTAGAGCGACAATCTTCCAGTGTCGGGTTCGAGATCGAACTCTTCTGGCATGAAAGGTTGAGGATCTTCTTTTCGGCGGAAGATAATTGTGTGATTGCCTTTTCTTCTGCATGGGACTAGGAAATAGGCACCTCTAATGGGAGTAAGTCGGTTCGCGGTATAGACAGTTGTCACCTGTGTCGTATGGGCTTTGATTGCACTTCCCTTGTAACCCGAAAGCTCCGTTGGAGATACGGGTATGTAGCATAATATCGCAGTCTCGCAGGTCTAGTTTGCCATTTTGGTTATATGACTGTACCGAATGGGCCTGCAACATAGGATTAGAGTCTAGAATCTCATCCACCTACTTGATCTCCTTCTTTGACTTCAAATTTCAAAATCTAGTTGACATCCTCGATTTGCATCCTGCTTGAACTCTTTCTATCATAATCCTTACTTGCTCGTGCTTAATAGAGGTTAGGAAGATGACTACACTAGCATATGCTCATAGGGCAAATACATGCTAGAAGGATTACGTTGACAATTAATATGTATTAAGGTCTAATGGAGTGATAAAAAAACAATTATTTTTATGATCTTGAGGATTAGCCTATTCCAAGTTGGGTAGTAGCATAATACCGCCTTTGACGGATAGTTGGAATTTTATTTTGATATTACAAGGTGGTATACACAACAGGATAGCTAGATCGAGAAAACAAATGTTGGAATTATGATTTTTATTGGAATATGAAATCGATTTGAGAAATATCTTAAATTTTTAAATTATGACGCATGATTTACGGTTAAGCTTAAGTTTGGATTGTAATATGCTAAAATTTATCTCGAGATTTGTTAAAGAGTTTTAAATATTAACTTATGATTTTGTAGATGACTAGAGAATATGGAAGCTTAGTAAAAAAATGGAGAGTTTAAGGTTTTAAATTGAGTCATACAATGTACGATTTATAAGTTTATCAAATTTTGAGTTTGAAGAGATGATAGTAAAATTTTGGCATAAGGTGCTTTGGAAGATATGAAATCGACTTTAAAGAAAAAAAATCAAATTGTGTCATATGATCTATGGTTTATAAAGTTATTTAGATTTCGAGTTTAGAGCCTTTATTATGGATATTTAAATTTCGGTGAAAAAAAATGTATGTTCAATTTGCGATATATAAGGACTATTTTGAGATTGATTAGAGATTTAAATTTTGATTAAACTTGGCAGCATAAGATAATTAGAAATTTTGGTAGAGTATCTTGAGAATTTTATTGAGAAATTTTTTAGGAACTTAAAATTTTAGATTAGATCATATATTGGTGAAGGACCAAGAAACAAGCAAGGTCACCCTAATGAGTTACAAGTATCCAACATTAAGTTGCCATACCACCTATGATTATGATATGGCATATACACGAGTGTAATTAGTCATCGACCAAACCGATGAACATATCTTTGACTTACTCGACCTTTCCTCAAATCTAGATCTTTTATCTTGACCATCTAATTGTTTGAAACTTAGAAATGCTTAGAATCATCCCCTTGACCATACCCTTATCTAAAAGACTGACTTCTCTCTAGAAACTGTGTCCCTAACTTATCTTAACTTGATCTACGAGATTTTCTAAATTGTCTTTACTTCATGCTTTAACCTTTTATTTTTGTGCATTAATTAGTACCTATCACGACCCGCACCCTGAAGAGGGGTACGAGCACGTGGTTACGTCCAGCCTACGCCACAGAATCGACGGTAGAACGCTGTATATAGGGTCTGTAAATACTACAACTAAACAGATAAATGTACCTGTACAGTATATACACTCCGAACGGAGGAACATAGCAATACAATCTTAATCACATATATGAAAACTAAGGTAGATAGCATGGAACAGAGATATGATAGATAAAGCAAGAAACGAGTCCAGAAATATCCACAAGTCACAGCTAACACAAAATCCAGAGTCTCAGAATAATAATAAGTATAAAGATACTACAACAGAAATGAACTAGCTGGCTCGCAGGCCAGGCAAACCTACTAAACTAGGCTACTCGGGATGAGCAAAGTCTAGTGGCTCTACCACTAAGCCCCTATCTAGGTCAAGTCCATCAGACTCTATCCCGTAGTAAGTCGGGCAATCAGCCTCTAAATCATCTGTAAAATTTATCAACGGTAACCTGTCAGAAAAATGAGCAAGTACAAACACCAACAGCAGTTCCATATGAATTGAGAAATACTATAAGAGACAGTAATAATAAAATACAAGACAAAGAATATAGGCGACTTGGGGACCATTTGAAAGCCGAGTTACAATCCTTAAACCAAACAAAGACCGGAGTTGTAACCCTTCTTCCAAACAGAACCTAGTCCCAACATCATAGTATAGTATAAAAGACAGGTAGAGCATAAGAGAAATGAATCATAGCATAGTGAAAGTACAGTAAGTAAAGGTGATCTGGAATGTAAGATATGACAACAAATAAATAAAAAGTGATTTGAACTATTAGGGCGAAATGTGATCAGCTAGGGAATCACGGAAAAAGGTTATCCACTTGGTCCGACAATCACACAAAAAGAAACCTCTGGAGAGGGTCATGCTGGCCAACCTGGATAACCGGCACGGGGTATCTGCTACACCCTACGTGAAGTGAGGGTGGCGCTAGCAATATATAGTAACACACGGAGGCTTTGATCACATAACCCCTAATAATTCCCCTCTATCCCCCGAATAGTATCACGGATCCGGACATGGCACGTCATGACACGGGGTTCCGTAAGAGGGTAGCTAGTCCCCTTAGGAATCGATGTCTATACAAGCACGGAACACGAAAATATCTCATACTCATATACCAAGAAAGTCCAGGAATAATATCTCATGACAGGATCCAATGTATACTAGTCCGTGAACCGTCGTGTCGGAAATCAAGTAAAACACTACGACTGAATCGGATATAGTAGATATCAAGACAATGAAAACTATCAGTGAATGTACTCGCCTGTGGTCCTGAGCTGATAGAGTGAACAGACGCTTAGAGTGATCACAGACCTAAAATAAGATACTATGAGTCAAACAGGGCTAAATACTGAAAAAGGAAGCTAATACAAGCCATAAATGCAAGTCTAAGTCAATACTAGGTCATTCTAGGTCAAACTGAGTCATACTAGGCCATACTGGTTCATACTAGGTCATACTAGGTCACTGGGAGTCATTCCAAGTCAAACTAGGTCAATCGGGATCAATGGTTGACTTACAGTTGACTTTTGGTCAAAAAGTCAACTCTGGTCAACTCTGGTCAACTCTAGGTCAACCCTAGGTCAAACTAGTCTAATGTTGACCAACTGTTGACTTTTAGTCAACTGGTCAACTCTCAGTCAACTGGTCAACTCTGGATCGGTTTCGGTCAAATCGGGTCGCTTAAAGGCTAAGTTTGACTTTCGGTTGACTTTTGTTGACTTTTGGTCAAAAAGGTCAACCGACGTCAAAACTAGTCTTTGGGTACCATATTTGATCATTACCAACCACGGAAATCAAGTTCTAACACTATCTTAGGCTTCTAACACCAATATCCTATTTCTAGGTAAAACTAGCATTTACCCTTCTAAGGTAAATCCCGATACCTTGCCAAAAACCAATGAAACCTTGCAAATACCCATGACACTAGCCTAGGCTCCTTAGGGTAGCTAGATATCAACCTATCTAAGGTTTACCTACCAAGAAATTTGGGTATCCTAAGCAACTAGACCATCTTACGACACATGCTAACCCTTTACCCATTACCTTACCTATATCATAAATTTACCCTTTTCATTACCCCACTCACCAACACCACTCACCCTCACATGATACCCCACTCTAATAGGCCTTTCTATAGGTTTCCTAATAGGTTTCCTACTAGTTTAGAGATAGGCTATACTATAGGATACTAAACTACTCTCAAAATACCTCACAAAACACTCACACACATCTCACAAAACACACACACACACATGGAAATAAAAGGACAGATTTTTGGACAAGTGGGGACAGATTTTTGGTGGGTTTGTGGACTGTCATTTGGGTATAAAAAGTGGACTGATTTATAGGTGAGTTGGTGGCTATGATGGGTGGAAATTTGAGTGATTTTGGATGGGTTTTAAGGGGTTTATGGACTGATTTTTGTGGGGCAATTGTGGGGGCTGTCAAGTGGGAAAATGGGGGCTGTTTTGTGGAGTTTTTGGGGCTGTCAAGCCCCCTCCTAGCTGCTGAATTTCAGCAGCACACTCTCCCCTTATCACTCCACTAAACACTCATTCTAACCCTCACAAACAAACACACAAACACCACCACTACTAACCTCAACACCAACACCAACACCAACACCAACATCTCCCCCTCCCCAAGGCCGACCATGGCTGTCCCTTAGGACACACCAAAACCACACAAACACATCACCATATACTCCCCAATATATATATAAGCCATATATATATATATATATATATATATATATATATATATAAATATATATATATATATATATATATATATATATATATATATATATATATATATATATATATAACCACATATATATAAACAAAAGAAAGAATGAATATGATACATTTAGATACATGAATAAACTCATTCTAAAATGTGCAAAAATCTGGAATATATGGAAGAACAACACAAAAATAATATTAGAACAATATTCATGTGTCCAAAAGAGGGTTTCTCCTATTGGGATACAAACCTACATGTTGGACACTCCTAGAAATGTCCAAAGGACACAAAAATGGTCTCTAATGGGGACACAACCATGGGAATCATCCTAATGGATTTCCTATCCAATCTATATGAGAAAAGAAATAAGTTTGGAGAAGGAATCACCTTGCTTTGGAGAAAGAATCAATGGGAAGCTTCAAAAGTGGAAGGAGCCCTTTGGAGAAGAAGAAGAAAAAGTGGATGAGAATGAATAGGAAAGTGATTTTCTCTCTCCTCCTTATCCCCACTCTATGGCCGGCCACACATGTCCCATTTGTCCTATTTGGATAATTACAAGTTTGCCCTCCAATGGTTTAAATAGCTAATAAATAGGAAAGGGTTAAGCCGGGGGCAGTTTAGTCAAACCGAAACCACTAATCTCTAACTAATATTAATCAAAATAATTAGTCTAGTCTCTAACCAAAATATCTAACATGTGGGCCATGGCAAACTAGTGTGTGGGCCCGCTAAGGTCAAAACTATCACGGGTCCCCGAAACAAGTCAAAACAAGTCGGAATGAGTTGAAATTCGAACCCGATTCAAATAACCCCAAAATAATACAAATAATAATTAAATAATTCCAAAATAATTTTTAAAGTGAAAAATTACAAAAATACCCCTGTTTGTGAAAACTGTGGGTGACAAATCTATCCACCTTAAAAAAAATTTCGTCTTCGAAATTAAAACCAAACAATAGTAAAATTTCAATTTCACAAGTCATGGCTAAAAATTTAAAATAATTAAAATCTCAAAAATCAAAGCAGGAATTAAATGACTAAATTTATAAAATTTACAGTTACTCTCAAATATAAGTCTATCCACCTTAAAAAAATCATCCAAAAACTTAAAACAAAGCAAACACAGAAAATTCATGCAATTTGATAATCGTATGCGTCTGTCCAATAATCATGATACTCAGAATCTCCGTCATGCCAGTGAGCAAGGCTACGATAATCATAGAGTCTTCAACTACGGTACATACCTCTAGAATTATGGTATTTAAAATTTTTGCATTGTCGCTAGCTTGGCAGCGAAAACCTTAAATTCCCACACCCTAGGAATACGTCCATAGTCCGACTATATGTCCTCACTCTGCCTGCTAGCATGACCCTAGAGGATTCTAAAATCTCATAATCGAGGCGACCTAGCCCATACGACTTATCTCAGAAAATGTCACATCACAAGAACAAAATTTCATCCAACGAGCAAAGAACAGATAGAATCGAAGTTCAAGACAGTCTATGAGGAAGCAATGCAGAAATGAGATCGAAAGATTGGAACCTGTTATCTGCTCTGCTACTGCCTGAGTGGGCTCAACTGCCATGGCGAACGCATGCCCCTGCTGGCCTCCTCTAGCCTGCCGCACTCTATCCTGGCCCGCATGTCTGGCTGCACGGGCAGCACAGTCCCTCATATGATGATCTGGAGCTCCACAGAACAGACAAACTTTTAGCCTCAATCTACAGACCTCCTCGGTGTGCCCCATCTTCTTGCAGAAGGCACACTGGATGGCCTGTCTCTGGCCCTGTCCCTGGTGCTGCTGGGCACGCGCCGGTGCCTGCTGGAACAGCAACTGAGGCTGCTGCTGCTGAAACTGCCTCTGCTAGAAGTGTGGGCGCTTCGCTGGCCCTGCACTCGAACTAGCTCCAAGAGCGTCGCTGCTCCTCTTCGGCCTGAGGCCGAAGTCCTCCTCTACAATCTGAGCCTCCATAAGGATCTGCTCGAAGGTCGCGTCTTGTCGCCCAGATGTGCGAGTACGCACTGCATGGAAGAGACCCCTCCTGAACTTCTGGGCCTTGCACCCCTCATCCTGAACCAAACTGGGTACAAACCTGCTCAGGCGGAAGAACTCCGCTGCGTACTCGTCCACTGACGAGTTCCCCTGCACCAGACTGGCAAACTACCCCTCCAAAGCTGTCAAGGCTATATCTGGGTTGAACTTCTCCTTAAAGAGTTTTTTGAAGTCCTCCCAAGATATACCTCTCACTGACGCACGCGAATCCGTACGGTACCAAGTCAATGCTATGTCAAAGAACTGGCTCGCTGCAGAAGTCACCCACAGAGCTTTCGAAACCTCTGCCAACTCCAGACTCCGCTGGACATCCTCTAGCCAGTCGTCCGCGTATAGGATACCCTCGGTACCCCTGAAATCTCGCGGGTTCATCTTCCTGAAGTCGAGATGCGTATCGGGCCTCCCCTGGCCCTGCTGCTGTGCTGGTGCTCCCTGAACTGTCGCTAGTGCACCTCTCTCCACTGCTGCCATAGCTAACTGGTGTGAGTTCTCCATCGTCTGTCGCAGCACCTCTGCCTGACGGTGATATGCCTTTGCCTGTGCTCTCTGCGTCTGCAGCATCTGCTACAGTAGGGCCATCATACCCTGAGCATCTGCTGGTATCGGAGGCGGCGGTGGAAGAACATCAGGAATAACCATAGACGGTCCCGCTGCTGGAGGTGGAAGACCTCCCGAAATCGTCGCTGCTGCTGCTGCTGCTGCTGCTCCCGCCGGAAGGGCAGGAACTGTGGTAGCAGCTCCCTCAGCTGTGGCTCCCACTGTCGGAGGTGGAAGACCTGCCGGATCTGCCACTGCTGCTCCCGCAGCCGGAGGTGGAAGACCTCCTGCCGGATCGGGCCTCCCTGGTACAGCGCTAGAACCCGCTGCCTGAGAGAGAGTGATCGTCATCCTGAGGATAGGTTGAAACAAGGAATCAATATGGCACATGATAGGAATATCAAAGACGGACAATTAAATTCAATGTAAAAAGAATTTGTCATGGTAATCAAAAGATCAGAATCTCCTAACATGTGATTGAGTAACTCCTATCATGCCCTAATCCTACGTCCTAATTGCAGGCTCGTAATTAGCACTCTAAGTCGAGCACCATTACGAGTTCGCACTAGTTGCGATACTGACCTGCATGGGCCACCACAAAAATATGTCACGACCCGTACCCTGAAGAGGGGCACGAGCACGTGGTTACGTCCAGCCTACGTCGCAGAATCGACGGTAGAACGCTGTATATAGGGTCTGTAAATACTACGACTAAACAGATAAATGTACCTGTACAGTATATACACTCCGAACGGAGGAACATATCAATACAGTCTCAATCACATATATGAAAACTAAGGTAGATAGCCTGGAACAGAGATATGATAGATAAAGCAAGAAACGAGTCCAGAAATAACCATAAGTCACAGCTAACACAAAATCCAGAGTCTCAGAATAATAATAAGTATAAAGATACTACAACAGAAATGAACTAGCTGGCTCGCAGGCCAGGCAAACCTACTAAACTAGGCTACTCGGGATGAGCGAAGTCTAGTGGCTCTACCACTAAGCCCCTGTCTAGGTCAAGTCCATCAGACTCTATCCCGTAGTAAGTCGGGCAATCAGCCTCTAAATCATCTGTAAAATTTATCAACGGTATCCTGTCAGGAAAATGAGCAAGTACAAACACCAACAGCAGTTCCATATGAATTGAGAAATACTATAAGAGACAGTAATAATGAAATATAAGACAAATAATATAGGCAACTTGGGGACCATTTGAAAGCCGAGTTACAACCCTTAAACCAAACAAGGACCGGGGTTGTAACCCTTCTTCCAAACAGAACCTAGTCCCAACATCATGGTACAGTATAAAAGGCAGGTAGAGCATAAGAGAAATGAATCATAGCATGGTGAAAGTACAGTAAGTAAAGGTGATCTGGAATGTAAGATATGACAACAAATAAATAAAAAGTGATTTGAACTATTAGGGCGAAATGTGATCGGCTAGGGAATCACGGAAAAAGGTTATCCACTTGGCCCGACAATCACACGAAAAGAAACCTCTGGAGAGGGTCATGTCGGCCAACCTGGATAACCGGCACGGGGTATCTGCTACACCCTACATGAGGTGAGGGTGGCGCTAGCAATATATAGTAACACACGGAGGCTTTGATCACATAACCCCTAATAATTCCCCTCTATCCCCCGAATAGTATCACGGATCCGGACATGGCACGTCATGACACGGGGTTCCGTAAGAGGGTAGCTAGTCCCCTTAGGAATCGGTGTCTATACAAGCACGGAACACGGAAATATCTGATACTCATATACCAAGAAAGTCCAGGAATAACATCTCATGACAGGATCCGATGCATACTAGTCCGTGAACCGTCGTGTCGGGAATCAAGTAAAACACTACGACAGAATCGGATATAGTATATATCAAGACAATGAAAACTATCAGTAAATGTACTCGCCTGTGGTCCTGAGCTGATAGAGTGAACAGACGCTCAGAGTGATCACAGACCTAAAATAAGATACTATGAGTCAAACAGGGCTAAATACTGAAAAAGGAAGCTAATACAAGCCATAAATGCAAGTCTAAGTCAATACTAGGTCAATCTAGGTCAAACTGAGTCATACTAGGCCATACTGGTTCATACTAGGTCATACTAGGTCACTGGGAGTCATTCCAAGTCAAACTAGGTCAATCGGGATCAACGGTTGACTTACAATTAACTTTTGGTCAAAAAGTCAACTCTGGTCAACTCTGGTCAACTCTGGTCAACTCTGGTCAAACTAGTCTAATGTTGACCAACTGTTGACTTTCAGTCAACTGGTCAACTCTGGGTCGGTTTCGATCAAATCGGGTCGCTTAAAGGCTAAGTTTGACTCTCGGTTGACTTTTGTTGACTTTTGGTCAAAAAGGTCAACCGACGTCAAAACTAGTCTTTGGGTACCATATTTGATCATTACCAACCACGGAAATCAAGTTCTAACACCATCTTAGGCTTCTAACACCAATATCCTATTTCTAGGTAAAACTAGCATTTATCCTTCTAAAGTAAATCCCGATACCTTGCCAAAAATCAATGAAACCTTGCAAATACCCATGACACTAGCCTAGGCTCCTTAAGGTAGCTAGATATCAACCTATCTAAGGTTTACCTACCAAGAAATTTGGGTATCCTAAGCATCTAGACCATCTTACGACACATGCTAACCCTTTACCCATTACCTTACCTATATCATGAATTTACCCTTTTCATTACCCCACTCACCAACACCACTCACCCTCACATGATACCCCACTCTAATAGGCCTCTCTATAGGTTTCCTAATAGGTTTCCTACTAGTTTAGAGATAGGCTATACTATAGGATACTAAACTACTCTCAAAATACCTCACAAAACACTCACACACATCTCACAAAACACACACACACACATGGAAATAAAAGGACAAATTTTTGGACAAGTGGGGACTGATTTTTAGTGGGTTTGAGGACTGTCATTTGGGTATAAAAAGTGGACTGATTTATAGGTGAGTTGGTGGCTATGATGGGTGGAAATTTGAGTGATTTTGGATGGGTTTTAAGGGGTTTATGGACTGATTTTTGTGGGGCAATTGTGGGGGCTGTCAAGTGGGAAAATGGGGGCTGTTTTGTGGAGTTTTTGGGGCTGTCAAGCCCCCTCCTAGCTGCTGAATTTCAGCAGCACACTCTCCCCTTATCACTCCACTAAACACTCATTCTAACCCTCACAAACAAACACACAAACACCACCACTACTAACCTCAACACCAACACCAACACCAACACCAACATCTCCCCCTCCCCAAGGCCGACCATGGCTGTCCCTTAGGACACACCAAAACCACACAAACACATCACCATATACTCCCCAATATATATATAAGCCATATATATATATACATCTATTTATATATATATACATATATATATACATCTATATATATATACATCTATATATATATATATATATAGAAAAAAAAAAAAAAAAAAAAAAAAAAAAATATATATATAGAAATATATATATATATAACCACATATATATAAACAAAAGAAAGAATGAATATGATACATTTAGATACATGAATAAACTCATTCTAAAATGTGCAAAAATCTGGAATATATGGAAGAACAACACAAAAATAATATTAGAACAATATTCATGTGTCCAAAAGAGGGTTTCTCCTATTGGGATACAAACCTACATGTTGGACACTCCTAGAAATGTCTAAAGGACACAAAAATGGTCTCTAATGGGGACACAACCATAGGAATCATCCTAATGGGTTTTCTATCCAATCTATATAAGAAAAGAAACAAGTTTGGAGAAGGAATCACCTTGCTTTGGAGAAAGAATCAATGGGAAGCTTCAAAAGTGGAGGGAGCCCTTTGGAGAAGAAGAAAAAAAAAGTGGATGAGAATGAATAGGAAAGTGATTTTCTCTCTCCTCCTTATCCCCACTCTATGGCCGGCCACACATGTCCCATTTGTCCTATTTGGATAATTACAAGTTTGCCCTCCAATGGTTTAAATAGCTAATAAATAGGAAAGGGTTAAGCCGGAGGTAGTTTAGTCAAACCGAAACCACTAATCTCTAACTAATATTAATCAAAATAATTAGTCTAGTCTCTAACCAAAATATCTAACATGTGGGCCATGGCTAACTAGTGTGTGGGCCCGCTAAGGTCAAAACTATCCCGGGTCCCCGAAACAAGTCAAAACAAGTCGGAATGAGTTGAAATTCGAACCCGATTCAAATAACCCCAAAATAATACAAATAATAATTAAATAATTCCAAAATATTTTTTAAAGTGGAAAATTACAAAAATACCCCTGTTTGTGAAAACTGGGGGTGACAGTACCATATGAAAATCTACTTTCTATTTTGATCATTTGGCGTTCCCTGTCATGACTTTGATATTTGGAGCACAACATTAGACTTTTCCTTCCAACAAATTTTACAGGCAAGACCAAGACAAGTCCACCTTCATGTAGACGTATCATGTCCCACTAAAACACGTCCCCTTGTACTCTATTTTTATGGCACGACTTTCGGGTCACAAAGACTAAACTATAACCTTTACTATGGTACCAACATACTTTTGACGACATATATGGACTCAACCTTGATTCAAATTTTTTTTGGACCTAATATATGATTGCGATCTATTAAATCCC
Organism: Iris pallida; assembly: GCA_029216955.1. Lineage (NCBI taxonomy): Eukaryota > Viridiplantae > Streptophyta > Magnoliopsida > Asparagales > Iridaceae > Iris > Iris pallida. Next base: position 29,279,643 of record JANAVB010011199.1, on the reverse strand, counting down.
TTAAATGCTTAACCTTGCGTTTTACCTTGACTGCTTAACCCTTGTAATTTTATTTTCATGTCTTATCTCGATTCACTTAGACACATAACATCTTTCACTCTTTAATATTGCAACCCTTACCCTTCTTCCTTCCAATTAAATCGCTTTACTTATATTTTACTATAATTTCTCCATAGTTTATGCAACCTAGTTCCATGTATGACTCCCTTAGACGAAATAAAATTTGATCATGACATTCTTTGGTTAGTAGAGGTTAGATTAAAGAACCCCACGGCAAGAAAAAATAATATAATTGATATTTATGAGATTACGAGGTATAGATTGAACATAAGTGAAAATGTGCGATAAATCCAAATGGATGAAGTGAGAAATGTTTTATTGATAAAACAATCAAGGGTAAATAGACTCCTCAATTTTTAAACCAAATATTGAGTAAAGCTTCTCTAAAGTTTTGGTGGTTTAAGAACCAAATTTATTAAATTGATGAATGCAAATTCTTGACAGAGACAATGTGGACTTGCCTTCGATAAAATATAGTGTTATGATGATATTAGTTCCAGGGATAACCAAATTGTTGAAGAAATTTTTTACACTTTTGGGATGCATTAACAATTAAGTTTCTAAGGTAATTATGGAAAGGAAGTTTATGATGAGTGATGCTTCAACAAATCAAAACGACGACGAAATTTAGTTAGAAAATATTTATATAAATATAACTTGGAAGAAGTAGAATAAAGAGTTACCAAATTCAAAAATTCTAGATTTATGGCAGTCTATTATGGGGTGGATTTATATGTGTATTCCTTAAAAGAAGGATAGGAAGATGTGTATACCAAAATATAAATTTTATGGGATATCAACTCTGAGAAGAAATCAAAAATTTTGAAGGTTTAGTAGTGAAAAAAGGATAATAACGATTCGAAGATTTAACCATATGATAACCCACTCGGCAGTATGAACTAGCAATCGAAATTGGGATAAAAGAGACTATTTCCTATTTTTAAATTGCACATTTATAGGATAATGGTAGCATGGATGGATTCTAAACCTTGATAGGTTGTCATGCATTGACCATCTCAAACCGTTTAAATTTTCATTGCAATTCGTTTCTTCACTCGTCCGATGATTTAACTCGTGGCTTCTTATGGAAAAACTCTTTCCAACTTCTCAACCCTATATATCCTATTTATTCCTAAAATTTCGAGGACGAAATTCTTTTAAGTTGGGTAGGATGTAAACCCCCCTATAACTCTACTACAATTTTTTTGTATTTACTAGTACTTCGTATTTATACGCCGCGGACAAGTTCACATTTTCGTAAATGTGCGTCGCGTGCGAGTTTTCGGTTCGAAATTGCTCGTCGAGAGCGAATATGTGCAAGGTACATATTTTTGTAAAACATTTTTATTAGATTTTATTTATATAGAAGAATTTTAGTTTTCAAAATAATACGTGATAAATATTTTTAAATTGCTTAAAAAACATCACATTGTAATTTCTAAAATTTTATTTTTATGTTACAGTATGTAAGGTTATCGTTCAAATATAGTAGTAAATAAGAAAATCATATTTTTGCGAATATTCTATTGCATATGATGACATGCAAATAATTCATGTATATAGCTTAATTTTCGAAATTTATTTTTATTATTATTTTAAATTTTATGAAAAAGTATTATAAATATATCAATTGTGATTAAAATCAAAATTTTTGATTTTACTAATAATTTTAAATGGTTTTTGAATTAAATATAAGATTATCTAGTTTTATCTTAGAAAGATATTATTGGTTTGATTTAAAGTAATTTAAATTAAGAAACGGTATTATTTACTGGGGAATTTAAACTATCCTAATCTATATCCAACTGAGTCCTCCACCTCCTATATAAGGAGACCTCCATTGTTATTTTCCATAACAACTTACCATCCAAATTTTCCATCAAATTCGTGCATCGTGTCGGTGTCGCCATTCTCCATCCACTATATCTTATTTTTACACATACATTATTCCTTTCTCGTGTCCGACATGCCAGACACAACTTGTCTTCGTGTCGCACAGGACACAATGCTAACCAAATCGACATCACCCTAACCCTAGTTGCCCTGTCTCCTGGCCTTGCTCACTGCCACCATCATCTCAGTCATCAACACCACTACCGAACCTTCGCCTCCACGACCAGCGCCCTATCCGCCGCGGCCATTCCCGGTCGCACCCATCGAAATCCTTCCACCACCGTCCCAACTTCACCAAGCCCTGCCACCGCACAGTCACCATCACCAGAAATCGACTCAGGCGTCACCCTTCGCCGCACTCCAACAGCCGAACCCAGCCCCAGTGCCCAGGGCGACCACGACCAAAACACCACCTATAACCACCGCTTCAAAAAACCCATCCCTACCTCTTCGTACCTTCCGATCCGCCCCGCCACGGCCATCGTCGGCCGGCGTCGCCCCCAAAATACCACTCCACCCGACCACCACCACCACCATCGAAGGAGAAGAGTAGAGAAACTTAAACTGACCAAACCGACCGGATCTGCCTCTGCGCCCTCCGTCGAACTCGAGCCGCGCCGCCGATCCCCCGTGCCGACTCGCACCTCCACGACGCGAGGGCTGCACCGCTACCGGGGGCCCTCACGGCCGCCGCCTCCGCGACAGGCGCGCCCCCAAAACTCGGCGTCGACCGCACCACCGCAACCGCCGGCGCGAAACCTCACCTCGATCCGTCGCCGATGCGTGGACTGCACCGTCTCAGGCGAGAACCCCTCTTCCCGTGTCCCGCAGCACTACGGCCACTGCTTCCCCAATGCGGCAGCGGACGTCGGCCTCCGACAAACACTGCGGCGAGTCTCTCTCGCCGTTTCCTTCTATCTCTCCAGGTCAGCTCTCTCCCACTGCAAACTCTTCCTTTCCCCTATTCTTCAATTATTATTTCTTAACTCTTCTCTCTCTCGAGAAGAGTATTTGTATTTGAAAGCAGTAGGTAAACTATTATTATTATTATTATTTATTTTATTTTATTTTTGATTTTGTTGAAGGCAGTAGTAGTATTATTATTTCTTAACTATTATTTATTGAAAGCAGTAGTAGTATTAGTATTATTTTTATTCAGTTACTAGCAAAAACTTTATATTAGAACATAGTATTGTATGATAAAAACTATTGCTAAATACATCTATAAAAATTTTAACTACTGTTATTATATGTAATGTTCTTCTAGTAGTATTAAATTCTTATACTATTTTATTGACTAGAAATATATATAAGAGATAATTTTTTCGAAAACTATTTTTGTAAAATATATATAAATATACAAGCGTTATGAGATATTGTTGTGAAATTTTTTACTTAAAGTAAATTATTTGACAAAATGTTGGCTTACAAAACAGAGACTTTTAGTCTTAAATAAATTTCTAGAATTATTTTATATTACCTAATTTGATCAAAAGTGGTTTCTAAATTCTTACATGCAACTATTTTCAAGTAGCTATCTAGAAATATAATTCACTAATAAAAATGTATTCCTCCAAATGGTATGTTTTAAGTATCTTGTTGTATTTACGTAAAAGTATTATAAAGATAGTATTATAGTTATGGAAATTCTCCTCAAATATCATCTTTAAGCACGACTGATCGCGCGTTTCTATTTTCGTGAATTTTGGACCCTTTCGCATCGACCTCGGCTATTGGACAAAATAAGACTTGTCGGAATATTGCACCACACCAGGCGACATACCAGGCAAGATACCTTGCCATCACTGTTTATTTCTTTGCTCATGATATTGCATGCATAAAATTATTTAGTATTTATTTTCTACAATTATAACTTGTACTTCTCAAATATGCGTAGATGCAAATTTTACTGTTTAAGTTTTGTCTTTCCTTATTTATTTTATTTGTATGCGCACTTCACCTAGAAGGAAGAGACCTCCTGCATTCATTGGCCTTGACACTTGTATGCCACGATTCACGAGTCGCATATAGATCTCCGACGTGTGTACTGAGTGGCCAGCGGTACATATTGGACGAGCGTTAGGCCATGACTACTATTAGGATTGCATGATAAAAGACTAGTGGTCATTAGAGTTAGATCATTGGGTGGGGAGAATACAACTGGGCGTTGACCTCCTCCCTATCTATCGTAGACTCGCTCGCTACTGAGGAATGATAGGTAGCCTATATACTGTAGACTCGCTCGATACTGAGGAATGGTATATAGTATTGAGACTCGCTACTGAGGTCCTGCTTATTTTATCTCACTACTAAAATACAATGTCTTAGCGACGGCCATATCCATCGGTAAATCATCTTACCGACGAAATTTCGACGGATACGGGCTATAAAAATCCGTCGGGAATATCCTCGTCGCTAAAACTAGCTCGTCGCTAGTCCGCCGCTGGGCGACTAATTAGCGACAGATTTTCGTTGGCAAAATACAAGGTTTTTGCGACGGCTAAGCGACGTCTTCCCGGCAACTACGACAGTTTAAATTTTTAAAAATTCATAAAATTAGCGACGAAAATGTTGTCGCTAAATCGTTGCTAACCATGTATCCGAGGGTTTCTGATACGCAATATCCGTCGCTCAAGCGTCGCCATCTTCGACGGATTGGCGGCGGAAGAGCGACGGATTATTCGTCGCCACCCTTCTGGAAATCTTCCATATATTCCAGAATATGAGTGACGGAATTTCCGTCGCTCTTCCGTCGTATAATTTTTCCAGAAATAGGCCGACGAATAATACGTTAGGGAACCGTCGCTAGCTGTAAATGTCAGTCGGTAATCCGTCGATAATCCGTCGCTACCTGTAAAAGTCCGTCGGCAAGCAGTCGGTAGTCCGTCGCTAACTGAAATATTTTTGAAAAAAAATAGCAGGAAAGAGACTATTCCATGTAATATAACATATTCAGCATCCACCATACACAAATATAACATATCCGACATCCAATATATCCAACAAATATCCATATTGCCAACACAATATCTCCAAACATCCAATATATCAAAACATACACACAAAAATATCCAACACAATGACCAACAAAATATCCAACACAATATCCAACACACTATCCCAACATACATAGCAAAATATCCAAACATAAACAACCCAATACAAATACGAAGGCTCAATCTGGTTGCGTTGAGACATGTACCATTCTATCAGCCACTTTGCAAGATATCCAAACATAAACAATCCAACACAATATCTCAGAAAAGATCGCAAATCAGACGATGAATCCTCACAGCCAGGGATCATAGTTGCGTTGAGGCATGTACCATTCTATCAACCACTTTGCATACGAAGGCTCAATCTGGTTGAGGTCTTCTGTAGGGACAGGAGGGTCGGTCCCGATACTACTACTCTCTGACGGTGGCTCCTCCTTAACTTCAACCTTGGGAGCAATCTCTTCCTTGATGGTCATCGGTTCTTCCTTGACCTTGACCTTTGGTAACACCTCCTCCTTAACAGTCACCAGCTCTTGTTTGACGACGGGGACTTCCTCCGTGTTGACCTCCAAGGGTTCCTTGCCTCGGCCCCTTCCTCGGCTAGCAGCATCACCTCGGAGAGTCTTGGGAGCCATCTCTCTAACAACAGAAATTTTCATATAGGGTAAAGAAATTTACTCAAATTATAAAATAAATAAGAAGTTTATCGAAATTTTCAGCCACATATGATATCCACCACGGGGAGTCTTGGGAGCCTTCTCCTCTCCTCCACCATGGCTCTGGACCCATATGTTCCTCCCTACTTCCCTTCTTCTTATTTGACTCTCTCAACCACATATGATATCTGTAACGCCCCAGAACCAGAATACTGGAGAGCGGGGGCATACATAGTCAGCTACGCATAATGAAAAGAAATCCATCTTACTATACGGTCACGGCTGTCCAGATATATGAGGGTTTAACTACAATCTATCAGTCTCCTATGGTCATGAACAAGTCTAGTGTCTCAATCGCAAGTAAGTAAGTATTGCAAGATGTAAGATCACCAAATACGCAATAATAAGGCGTCCCAAACATTATATATTCAGTTGATCATGAAGCTAGTCGTTAAAAATGTCAAGACTAGTAAGAGTTTCAGTCATACATGATCAACCCTAGGATTTGTCAATCATGTTACAGCCCGTAGGAAGACAGTAAATAAAGGTGCAACCGAGCTAACACGTGCTCGTCGGCTAAATACCTTAAAACAATAATTTACAATGAAGTGGAAGAACAAAAGAAATCTACTCGTTGCCAGGATTACGCCTGGTGGTCACCATCTGGCTGGAAGGTAGGTGGAACCTCTGGAGCTGCTCCGATATCTGGCCACACAAAACCAGCTGGGTCAGACCCCAGAAAGAGCAAGTGCCACAAAGGAGGCTTCACTTAGGAACTAAAACCAACATATCACAATAAAATATTAAAGACGATTAAAACAAAACTGATAATAGAAAATATAACAACAATAAACTGAGTACGAGGAAACCATTCAAGTAGCCAGGTCACAACCCTTAAACCAAACAAGGACCGGGGTTGTAACCCTTCACCTGAATAGAACCCGTCTCAACTACTTGTTGGTAAGCAGGAACATAGGATGAAATAAGTCAATAAACGAAGAGAGGACACAGAACTGCTCCGGAAGCCAGGTTACAACCCTTAAACCAAACAAGGACCGGGGTTGTAACCCTTCGCCTGAACAGCACTGGACTTCTGATCTTTATTGTTGAGGTCAGTATAAATAATCATGCTATTGAACTAAGTAAAACATGATGAGCATGTCATGCAGAGCAATAAGACAATAAACAAAGAGAGGACACAGAACTGCTCCGGGAGCCAGGTTACAACCCTTAAACCAAACAAGGACCGGGGTTGTAACCCTTCGCCTGAACAGCACTGGTCCCCTGATCTTTATTGTTAAGGCCAGTATAAATAATCCCGTCATATAACAATCTTGTACAGGATCGGGGCAAGACTAAGCTGGGCTAAATTCCATCCAATCAATCACGGCCAAGCAATTAGTACGGCTTGATACTTTAACTAACTAGGGTTGTCACAGGCCTAGTTACAAGCAAGATGCAATGAGATTATTCCAACAGCCACCAGCCCTGCAGACCATCCAGGTTATCCGGGTCGAATGTCCGTTTATGAAGGGTGCACCACATGACTGTGTGCTGGAAATGTATCCTACTCGTCGGTAGGCTACAAGTCCGCTAGTGTGCCCAGATAACGGAATTGCTTGTAGCTGGAAAATCTCTTCATGTCTAGTGAATTATTCTAGTTATTAGCCGTAGTTGATTTCAGTAGGTACCCATGACCGTGGTATTCAGGGTTCCCTGTCCTAGACATGATGTAAGACGATATTAGTTTATTTGTACAAACACAATCGCCCACGGTGTCCAGGTCAATCATTCTTGTCAGGTCGTGTCATGTCATGTTAGCCGTCGCAACAACAATTCGAGATAATCATGTCAGGTATACTTGTCATACCATGCCATGTTCAATTATTATTTCCAATCATATTAAATAAATTTGTGATTATCAAGTTCATGACAAAAGGCGTAAGGCTATAAAATGGGCGTACAAATATAAAAAGGGTAAAGGTGTACGCCATAGGAACTCAAGTCACTACGTGCGTACTACTACGCTAGACCAAGGGGCCTTCAAGCGTAAAGTGGCTTACGCTAGCAAGAGCAAGGTAAGATAGCTCTATGCGAGAAAGGGTACATGTGGGTGGGGTTTTACGCTAGCCAGGCTTTACGTTCGTAAGATTTTACGCACGCCAACTCTCGATCAAAGATTTACGCGAGGGAAACTTTACAAGAGGAACACTCGGTAAACTTTACGCTCGTGAGAGCCGGCTCGAGCTAGGGATTTTACGCTAGCTCGATTTTACGCGAGCGGAAGAGTCCCGAGCGTAAAATCGATTAGCTCAGCGTAAAACGAGTACGCTTGGCACGCGATGCGTGAGCGTAAAGGGGCACTATGCGAACACGTTAAGACGTGAGCGTAAAAGGCTGAACAATACGCTGGCACGTAAAACGTGTGCGTAAAACTATATCTTCTCCATATGGCAAGGTCAACATGCGTAAAAGCTCAGAACTCAAGGAAACTCCATCTCGGACAGGACTTGGTGAAATCCGGCCATCCCAAAACCAAACTTGTGCCAAATCATGAGGCCTACTACATGAAACTCTTAATTTTCGAAAACAAGCTACTTTAGTTGATCAAAACTAAGAAGATCGAAAATACTAGAAACTTGGATCTATATGAAATGAGCCATGGAATTTGAAAACACTAAATACTAAAGAGGCTTAGAATCTTGTGGAGAAGAAAATAGAACAATAAAATGGGTGTTCCTTCATGAAGCAAGTTACACTTGCCTACGGTGGGGGTTCGGTGAGGAAGAAGAAGAGGAAGGGCAGTAATGAGAAAATTGAATGAAGAAAGAGAAAGGTGGTTGGGATTAATAAATGGAGATGGTGGTGGTAGGTAGGGGTTCTCCACTTGGTTTATGATGAACCAAATAAGCAAACCCAAGCCTAGCCGAACCAATCCCAAGGTGAACCAAGAAATGAAAATGACAAATAAACCAAGCAGGAAGACATCCAATACGAGTCAAAATACGTACACGTATACCAAGATACGTAATACGAACCACAGGCATTACAACTCTACCCACCTTGAAAGAATTCCGTCCTTAGAATTTAATCAAGAGGCTAGAGATGCAAGGACAAGCTATATTAATCATAGGCAAGCTATACTAGTCAAGCAATCAGGCAATCAATCATGCAAGCAAGGAATCGAAGCCATGAGGCATAAGGAAGACATTATACCTCACGAGTCAAACAGGTCGGGATATCGCGATCGGATATCATCCTCACGCTCCCACGTTGACTCACCCAAAGAGTGATGACCCCAAGCAACACGGACTAACTTGATAGTCTTGTTCTTGAGTATCTTCTCCCTTCGGTCCAATATGGATATGGGCCTCTCCTCATATGAAAGGTTGGTACCAACAACCAATTCCGAATGATCAAGGACATGACTCAGATTCGGGATATACCGTCGTAGTTGGGATACATGGAACACGTCATGAACCTCGCTTAGCGACGGCGGAAGAGCGAGACGATAGGACACATCTCCTACTCGCTCCAGGATATCGAACGGCCCTATATACCTAGGACTAAGCTTTTCCCGTACGCCGAAACGAATGACGCCATGATTAGACGAGATCCTCAGGAATACGTGGTCGTCGACAGAAAACTCAAGGGGACGCCAATGAGAATCGGCCCAATGATGCTGGCGATCTTGGGCAACGCGAAGATGATCACGGACTCTCCTGACCACTTCGATTGTCTGGACAATAAGTTCCGGACCGAGCATCTGCCTTTCTCCAACATCGTCCCACGCTAGCGGGGATCTGCACTTCCTGCCATACAGTGCCTCGAACGGAGCCATATAGATACTGGCTTGGAAACTATTATTGTACGAGAACTCCACCAGGAGCAGGTGATCTTTCCATGAACCACCAAGGTCGAGTGTACATGACCGCAACATATCTCCAAGGGTCTGGATCGTGCGCTCCGACTGACCATCTGTCTGCGGGTGATAGGCTGAATTGAACTGGAGACGGGTCCCCAAACTCTTCTGGAGACTCTGCCAAAAGTGCTAAGTGAATCTGGAATCTCGATCCGAGGTGATACTGACTGGTACTCCATGCATCCCAACTATCAACCTGAGGTACATCTCTGCTAGCTGAGCCGTCGACTGACCTACTCTGAACGGGAGAAAGTGAGCCACCTTTATAAGCCGGTCAACTATAACCCAGATAGCATCTCTACCAGCTGAGGATTTAGGTAATCCAGTCATAAAATCCATGGTTATATGCTCCCATTTCCATTCTGGAATCGGCAAGGGCTGAAGAAGTCCAGCTGACCTCTGATGTTCAGCCTTGACTTGTTGGCAAACCAAACACCGAGAGACAAACCAGGCTATCTTCCGCTTCATGCCATTCCACCAAAAGTGCTGTCGGATGTCACGGTACATCTTCGTACCACCAGGATGAATGGAATACTATGAACTGTGAGCTTCTGCCATGATCTCATGTCTGATATCTCCACTGGGTACACAAAGACGCTTACCATATTGAAGTGTACCATTATCATGAATGCATAACTCTGGTCTGCGTCCTGCCTCACACTCTGCTCTGAGTCGCTGAAGCTTGGAATCTGCTGACTGCGCCATCCGGATCCTCTCGACTATAGTGGACTGAACTTGTATGCTGGCCATCAATGCCGCATTAGTAGGAAGGACAACTTCGATCCGCTAACAACTCTGGCTGCGCTGTTAGAAGATAAACTCCGGCTCTCCTGCTCAATGTATCTGCTACGACATTGGCCTTCCCTGGATGATACTGCAAATTGACATCATAATCCACAAGAAGCTTCAGCCATCTCCTCTGACGCATGTTAAGTTACTTTTGAGTGAGTACATACTTCAGGCTCTTGTGGTCGGTGAAAATCTCTACCCTATCTCCATACAAGTAGTGCCTCCACAACTTAAGCGCAAACACTACTGCTGCCAGCTCCAAGTCATGGGTTGGGTAATTTCCCTCATGATCACGAAGTTGGCGTGACGCATAAGCTATTACCTTCCCATGCTGTATTAGAACACATCATAAACCTCTGCCTGAAGCATCACAATATACTGAGAATCCCCCGGTTCCATCTGGAAGCGTGAGAATGGGTGCCGTGATCAAGCCTCGCTTCAACTTCTCAAAAGAATCCTGGCACTCTGCTGTCCAAGCAAACTGCACATCCTTGCGGGTCAACTGGGTCAATAGCGCTGAAATCCGAGCAAAGTCTGAAATAAATCGCCGGTAGTAGCCGGCCAATCCAAGAAAGCTACGAACTTCTGCAACTGTGCTAGGTACTGGCCATGATTCTATAGCCACGATCTTCTGGGGATCCACTTCAACTCCTTCCCTGGTAATGATATGACCCAAGTAAAAATACGATCGAGCCAGAACTCGTATTTACTGAACTTGGCATACAATTTGTGCTCTCGAAGAATCTGGAGGACAACTCTGAGATGCTGCTCATGCTCCATTTCACTCTTGTTGTAGACCAGGATGTCATCTAGGAACACAATCACGAACTGATCTAAATAAGGCATAAAGATACGATTCAATAGGTCCATGAATACAGCCGGCGCATTGGTTGCTCCAAAGGACATAACAAGGAACTCCCAATGCCCATATCTATATCGAAAAGTTGTCTTCAGGATATCCTGCTCTCTGACTCTGATTTGATGATATCATGACCGCAAATCAATCTTCGAGAATACTGCTGCTTCCTTGAGTTGATCAAACAAATTATCTATCCTCGGGAGAGGGTATCTGTTCTTGATTGTCACTGAGTTCAAGATACGATAATCAACACATAATCTGGACATACCATCCTTCTTTTTCATAAGAAGCATCGGGGCTCTCCAAGGCGATCCACTTGCACGAATGAATCCCTTGGTTCTAAGTTCTTCAATCATCTTGTATAATATCTCCAATTATGACTGCGCCATCCTGTACACTCTTTCCGACACTGGGGCTGTCCCTGGGACCAAGTCGATAGTAAACTCGATCTCTCGCTCTGGCGGCATTCCTGGTAGCTCTTCTGGGAAAACATCTGGAAACTCTTCGACTATCCGGGGTAACTGCACGACTGCTACTGCCATCCGCAATACTGGAGGAGAAGGTTCAACATCGCCTCGGGAGAAGGAAAACTCTGGCTCGCCTGGAATGCTAAAAATAACCCTGCCAATATGGCAGTCTATCCTAGCATACTGGTCTCTCAACCAATCCATCCCTAATACCACATCATAGTCGGCCATCGGGAATTCTATCAACCTAGCGAAAAACTCTCTACCGCTAACTACGATCCGGCACGAAGAAAACACTCTATCTACTCCCATAAGTCCGTTACCTGTAAGTATATTGAGCCTCACTAATAATGACTCGGGCTCCAATCATATCCGTGTCGCTAATCGTGCAGACATAAATGAATGCGAGGCACCAGAACCAAATAATACAGAAGCTGAAAAGGTGTTGACGAGAATAGTACCTGCCACCACCTTACCTGGGGCCAATCCTTCCTCTTCCATGGTCAAAGCCAGCACTTGACCATGTCCTCTGGGTACAGGACCCCTCTGCTGAAAACTTCTCTGCCTGCTCTGGATCAAGGCTTGGGCTTGGGCATACTGTTGCGGTCTCTGCTGCTGAAATGCCTGGGCCTGCGTCGGCAATGGCCTCAGAAATGGGTACTGCTGCTGCTGCTGATGGACTGGTGCTGGTCCTCTAACTGAAGGACTAGAGAAGGCTGATGAAGATGAACTCCCCATGTTCGGGCAGTTCCTAACCATGTGGTCTGGGGCACCATAAACCAAACACAAACCCTGTGCTCTGCGATACTCTGATACCACATGCCCCGGCTTCCCGCAGCGTGAACATCCCACTGCGAAAGACTGCTTCTGCTTCTGCTGTTGGGGGTACGTCGGGGCTGAATGTTGAATCGACATCACTGAGGCCACCCGCCTCGGAGCTCCAATGGTCAAAGCCCTAGCCGCTGGGGCTGGTGCTGAAGACTGATTCATCTGACCATGGGATCGCTTCCGACCTCCGGTCCTGTCCACGATCCTCTGGGAGGTATACTCATGCCTCCTAGCTGCTCTCAATACCGCATTAAAAGTCTGATGCTCAAACTGCTCAACGGCTAAGAGAATCTCCAAGTGAAGCCCCTGCTGGAACTGCTGGGCTCTGTCGAACTCGGTCGCCACCAAGGTAGGAGCAAACCGACTAAGTCTAGAGAACTCGGCCGCATATCCATCGACCGTCCTACCCATCTGCTTCAAATTGGTGAACCTCATCTGTAGATCGTACCGAGCTACAGCGTCAAAATACTTGGTCTGGAATCTCTCCCTGAAGACTGCCCAGGTAATGGGTGCCACTAATCCGACAGCCTGCGATGCCCACCAGCTGCGAGCAAGATCCAATAACTGCAGGCGCACCACGGCCACCTTTTCATCTTCTGGAGTCCTAGCTGCTTCTAGAATCACCTCTGTGTCCTGAAGCCATGCATCGGCAGCAATAGCATCTTCACTGTCGTCGAAGAATGGAGGGTTCAAGCGCTTGAAGTTGTTGGCCGCGCTATTACCCTGATGACCTCCTCTGGTTAGAGCATCTGCCACTGCCTGGTGCAAGACATCTCCTCGACGATCCTGGGAAGCTAATAATGACCGGATGAGACCCACCAAAGTGCCATCATCAGGATCTGCAAGCTGGACGGGCTGAACTGGTGGCTCCCCTCCAATAGACACGACTCTGGAGGCCACTCCTGAATGCTGGGCCTAATCTCCTGGTTGCTGGTAGTCCACAGGTGGTGCTCTGCCTTGCTGATCGGCAGGTCCAGGAATAATGCCGCTGAAGAAGATGACATAGGGAACAATAAGGAAGGACTAGGACAGATCAACGACACAAACATGTGATCAGGTCAAGATTTCAAGGATTTAGAAGATACGAGCAGAGATCAAGGGTGAGTACTGATTGAGACATCTATTCAGTAAATCCTCACATATCTTGATTTACAAGACCTGCATGGGCCACCACTTAAACCATGTAACGCCCCAGAACCAGAATACTGGAGAGCGGGGGCATATATAGTCAGCTACGCATAATGAAACAAAATCCATGTCACTATATAGTCATAGCTGTCTAGATATATGAAGGTTTAACTACAATCCTTCAGTCTCCTATGGTCATGAACAAGCCTAGTGTCTCAATCGCAAGTAAGTAAGTATTGCAAGATGTAAGATCACCAAATACACAATAATAAGACATCCCAAACATTACATATTCAGTTGATCATGAAGCTAGTTGTTACAAAATGTCAAGACTACCAAGAGTTTCAGTCATACATGATCAACCCTAGCATTTGTCAATCATGTTACAGTCCATAGGCAGACAGTAAATAAAGGTGCAACCGAGCTAACACGTGCTCGTCGGCTAAACGCCTTAAAAGAATAATTTACAATGAAATGGAAGAACAAAAGAAACCCACTCGTTGCCAGGGTTACGCCTGGTGGTCACCATCTGGCTGGAAGGTAGGTGGAACCTCTGGAGCTGCTCCGATATCTGGCCACACAAAACCAGCTGGGTCAGACCCCAGATATAGCAAGTGCCACAAAGGAGGCTTCACTTAGGAACTAAAACCAACATATCACAATAGAATATTAAAGACGATTAAAACGAAACTGATAATAGCAAATATAACAACAATAAACTGAGTACGAGGAAACCATTCAAGTAGTCAGGTCACAACCCTTAAACCAAACAAGGACTGGGGTTGTAACCCTTCACCTGAATAGAACCCGTCTCAACTACTTGTTGGTAAGCAGGAACATAGGATAAAATAAGTCAATAAACGAAGAGAGGACACAGAACTGCTCCGGGAGCCAGTTACAACCCTTAAACCAAACAAGGACCGGGGTTGTAATCCTTCGTCTGAACAGCACTGGACTTCTGGTCTTTATTGTTGAGGTCAGTATAAATAATCATGCTATTGAAATAAGTAAAACATGACGAGCATGGCATGCAGAGCAATAAGACAATAAATGAAGAGAGGACACAGAACTGCTCCGGGAGCCGGGTTACAACCCTTAAACCAAATAAGGACCGGGGTTGTAACCCTTCGCCTGAACAGCACTGGTCCTCTGATCTTTATTGTTAAGGCAAGTATAAATAATCCCGTCATATAACAATCATGTACAGGATCGGGGCAAGACTAAGCTAGGCTAAATTCCATCCAATCAATCACGGCCAAGCAATGAGTACAGCTTGATACTTTAACTAACTAGGACTATCACAGGCCTAGTTACTAGCAAGATGCAATGAGATTATTCCAACAGCCACCAGCCCTTCAGACCACCCAGGTTATCCGGGTCGAATGTCCGTTTATGATGGGTGCACCACATGACTATATGCTGGAAATGTGCCCTACTCGTCGGTAGACTACAAGTCCGCTAGTACGCCCAGATAACGGGATTGCTTGTAGCTGGGAAATCTCTTCATGACTACTGCATTTTTCTAGTTATTAGCCGTAGTTGATTTCAGTAGGTACCCCTGACCGTGGTATTCAGGGTTCCCTGTTCTAGACATGATGCAAGACAATACTGGTTTATTTGTACAAACACAATCGCCCACGGTATCGAGGTCAATCATTCTTGTCAGGTCGTGTCATGTCATGTTAGCCGTCGCAACATCAATTCGAGATAATCATGTTAGGTTTACTTGTCATACCATGCCATGTTCAATTATCATTTCCAATCATATTAAATAAATTCATGATTATCAAGTTCATGACAAAAGGCGTAAGGATATAAAATGGGCATAAAAATATAAAAAGGGTAAAGGTGTACGCCATAGGAACTCAAGTCTCTACGTGCGTACTACTACGCTAGACCAAGCGGCCTTCAAGCATAAAGTGGCTTACGCTAGCAAGAGCAAGGTAAGATAGCTCTACGCGAGCAAGGGTACATGTGGGTGGGGTTTCACGCTAGCCAGGCTTTACGCTCGTAAGATTTTATGCACGCCAACTCTCGATCAAAGCTTTACGCGAGGGAAACTTTACACGAGGAACACTCGGCAAACTTTACGCTCGTGAGAGCCGGCTCAAGCTAGGGATTTTATGCTAGCTCGATTTTACGCGAGCGGGAGAGTCCCGAGCGTAAAATCGATTAGCTCAGCGTAAAACGAGTACGCTTGGCACGCGATGCGTGAGCGTAAAGGGGCACTACGCGAACACGTTAAGACGTGAGCGTAAAAGGCTGAACAATACGCTGGCACGTAAAACGTGTGCGTAAAACTATATCTTCTCCATATGGCAAGGTCAATATGCGTAAAAGCTCAGAACTCAAGGAAACTCCATCTCGGCCAGGACTTGGTGAAATCCGGCCATCCCAAAACCAAACTTGTGCCAAATCATGAGGCCTACTACATGAAACTCTTAATTTTCGAAAACAAGCTATTTTAGTAGATCAAAACTAAGAAGATCGAAAATACTAGAAACTTAGATCTATATGAAATGAGACATGGAATTTGAAAACACTAAATACTAAAGAGGCTTAGAATCTTGTGGAGAAGAAAATGGAACAATAAAATGGGAGTTCCTTCATGAAGCAAGTTACACTTGTCTACGGTGGGGGTTCGGTAAGGAAGAAGACGAGGAAGAGCAGTAATGAGAAAATTGAATGAAGAGAGAGAAAGGTGACTGGGATTAATAAATGGAGATGGTGGTGGTAGGTAGGGGTTCTCCACTTGGTTCATGATGAACCAAATAAGCAAACCCAAGCCTAGCCGAACCAATCCCAAGGTGAACCAAGCAATGAAAATGCCAAATAAACCAAGCAGGGAGACATGCAATACGAGTCAAAATACGTACACGTATACCAAGATACGTAAAACGAACCACAGGTATTACAATATCCAGCTCAAGTGTAGAGTCGGGGGAGAAAAAGTGGGCAGGAAGAGGAGGGGGAACCAGCACAGCCGGCAGCATGACCTGGAAGAAGTACAGAGGTTTTGCTCCAGGTCATGCCGCCGGCTGTGCTGGATATTAACCTAAAGTTATTGCCATATCCTAATATTGTATACACCCATAAAACTACCTTTTGTAGCAATTGGTAGGGACCTAATGTAATATGCCCATGCACACACTGCTATAGGTAGTTTAAATCTGCAGGAACGTCACTTAGGCACTGCTGCAAGCACCGCTACTACATTTTACATGGTGCAATTGGCAAAACTGTTGCTACATCAAGAAATTTTGCTACTGTAACCCCTATTCCCAAAATTTTCTATATTATTATTTTCCAAAATCCCTAATTATTCTAAAAATTAGCTAAATATAAAAAAATTAACTGTAATTATTTCGTGTCAGTGTCATTATGTGCATGTCCCGTATTAGTGTCATTGTGTGCGTGTCTCGTGTCCAAATCTTATTGTGTGTGTCCCGTGTCAGCATTTACAAATCTCTGTGCTCGTGTGTCCTGTGTCAGTGTGTGTTTGTGTCATGTGTCCGTTGAGAGAGAGAGAGAGGTTTACCGAGATTAGGGGTTGACTGAGGAAGGGGCCGACTAGAGAGGGTCGAAGAGGATCGGAGGCGTAGAAGAGCAGCTGCACTGTAGGGGATGAGCCGCATCTGGGGTCGCAGGGGCGAAGAAGTTGAGGGGTCACCGGGGCGGGTGGGTCGTCGGAGGGATGGGCGGTCGTCGGGGGTCGGTTGTTCGTCGGGCGCTCGGGATAAAGGGTTTACCCTACCCATCACCGCTGGCCGCCACCCAAAACCGTACCCTGCCCCGAAACCCTAAACCCTATACCCTGTCCATCACCGCCGGCCCCCGCGACAGCCATCCTACCGCCCCCCCTCCCCCCCACGCGACAGCCGGCCCACCCCCCTCCCCCACGCGACAGCCGACCAACCCTCCCCCCCACCAACCCGAAACCCTAAACAGAGAGAGAGAGGGAGAGAGAGAGAGAGCATACCAGAGAGAGCAATATCCCGTCGGAGAGAGCTTCGCCGGAAAATGGGGTACCCGCTAGCTCGCCGGAGAGAGAGAGAGAGAGAGGGAAAAGAGAGTTTTTTGGGGGGAATGAAAAATCTCCCCCCCCATCGGTTCAATTTAAGTTAGGTTACAGTATTTAGCGACGGATTACCGACGGATATATCCGTCGAAAGGTAGCCGATAAGTATCAACTAGATTACCGACTGAACGTCCGTCGCTAGATAGACGCTAATTTAGCGCACCATTTTTACCAGATTTTGCCGCCACAATGTGCGACTTATTAGCGACGTACAAGAATCCGTCGCTAAAGTTTCGTCCAATTAGCGACGGATGTACGACTGATTTTGACGCAAAAAAATAAAAAAAATTCTATTGCTTTCTGACGGTAGCCAGTCACAAAGTAGTCACTAGGTTGCCACTATAGTCGACGGATACTATCTGTCGTTAATTTTTCGTCGTCAATTTGCTGTATTTTAGTAGTGTCTTGACTTGACTTGGAGGTTATCCGACCATGCGCTATTCTCGATTGCATTTCACTTAGAGTGGTTAGGTGACCGTTATTCGATAGGTATAGGTACTTTTGGTGTATGTACTTATGCCTGACCATGACTTGGAACCGTATCTTGTCGCGGAGTAGTTGCCACACCTTGTCCTTGTTTGGTTGTAGGTGTGGTTAACTGCTTCGATGATAAGGTACTGAACCTTGTTATGGTCCGAATTATTATTGAGCAGCTTTATATTCAGTTTATGGCATGTTGTTTATTGTATCTTGTTACGTTCCTCTGAGGACCTGGTGAATTCTCCAGATGTGTCTTGTGATTTTTGCAGGTGCTCTACCTAAGGCCGTGACTTGCGCTCTATTCTTCAAAATATTGCGCATGGATCGTCCTTCCCTTCACTCTATCAAATTACTTTTCTTGTACATTTCTTTCCTATTTAAATTTTATTGGTAGTGAATTTGTTTCCGCCCAACGATTGTACCATAACTATTCAAGTTGATTCTATTTCATTATTCTTTCATTGTGGATGAGATTTAGTTTGTCTTTGATTACTACATTTTACAGCTTATGTATACATGCAAGGTATCCATATATTGGAGTGTACTTAGTATATATACAGCTGGCATGTCTACGTTCCTAGTCCTACGTATTTTGGGACTAGGGCGTTACAGATTGCCTTTTCTTCTGCATGGGACTAGGAAGTAGGCACCTCTAATGGGAGTAAGTCGGTTCGCGGTATAGACGGTTGTCACCTGTGTGTGCAGGTTAATATCCAGACCGTGCTCCATAGCATACATCAGATTAAGCTTATTGCGCTCAAGATAGTTCAATGGTAACCTTTTATTGATGAAATAAGGTATATTGTCAAGAGAAATTACATCATCGGCAAAGAGACTATCAACATGTGCAACCAGATATCTTGCGAGTTTTGCCTCCTCTTTAGCTACCCCATGTGTGAC
Source organism: Iris pallida (assembly GCA_029216955.1). Classification (NCBI taxonomy): domain Eukaryota; kingdom Viridiplantae; phylum Streptophyta; class Magnoliopsida; order Asparagales; family Iridaceae; genus Iris; species Iris pallida. The sequence goes on along the minus strand of JANAVB010011199.1, from coordinate 29,260,587 downwards.
CGGAGGCTGGGGCGACATCTTGGGCAGCTTGACCACCAAGGGTTCTGCTTGTGGCATCGGCTTGCATGAGGGCCTCGGATCAATACTTGGTTGCCGGCTTGTCTTGGGGAGGCGGATAACCATCGGCTCGACAGAGGACTTTGCATCTTCCGCTTGCTTTTGATTGAATTTTGACAACAGGATCACCATCGGCTCCACAGAGGACCTTGCATCTTCCGTTCGCCATTGATTGGATTTCGGCAATCGGATCACCATCGGCTCTCTGATGGGTTTTGGCTCCTGGCTAGACCTCCAGAGTCGAATGACCATTGGTTCCAACTACGCAGCTGGGGCAGGAAAACCGGGCACTTCTTTATGCAGAGTTACGACAAGGTGTGCGGCTTTGCCTGGTTTGTGGGCCTAGAGACAGATTTTCAGAGGTTCCTCTGACACTGTTGTGACCTATGGTTCATTTTGTGTCCCCACATCAACTTTGTACTGCTTAGATTTATCATATAGACGAGCCTCAGACGAATAGTAAGACTCAACCCCTTTGAAGGGATCGATGTCGGCGAATTCCGTCTTCACGAAGCCGTGCTTACTGACATACTTGAAGCACTGGTGGAGCGTGGACGGCACGATCATATAGTCATGTATCCATGGACGCCCCAAGAGGATATTGTAGGACGTATATGCGTCTATGATGTAGCAGGTAACCTCCGTCTTCAGATCGCCGATTTGATATTTCAAGCGAATCTTTCCCAAGGGATAACTTCTTTCCGAGTTAAAACCGCTAATGGCAGTATTGGTCGATGTTAGCCGGTGCATAGGGATGCCCAGGAGTTGAAGCAAGCTTTTTGGGATGATGCTTATTGATGAGCCAGGATCGATGTGCATCTGATCCACCTTGATGTCGCCTATGTATCCAGTGTAGTACAAGGGACGATCATACAAGTTGGTTTTGATCAACATGTCTTGTAGGATAAATACGATATTGGGCATTGTATCTGCGCAATTGTTGCCCTGGAGATCTGCTGACGGGTCCTCCCTGTAGGCTTGACCTGAGCTAAGTAGGTGTCAACATTCTGGAGTGCTTCGCTCAATGCGACGCGAATGTCCTTGGAGAGCCTTAGGAGCTCGTATAACGACAACTTTGCTGGCGTATTAGCCAATTGTGCTAGTATGTCAAAGTTGTAAGGTCTCTCCAGCCTCTGAGGTGCGTCCTTACGAAGCGGCCTGTCGAAGCGGTTTCCTTCGGCTTGGATCTATCTGCCGGTGGAGGCTGAGATGGTCCTGGAATATCAGTAGCAGGCAGCGTTATCGGGTGAGGGTCCTCGACTGAATTACCCAGAGTGGGCTGGAATTATGCAACAGATCGGGTAACAACGACTGCTGTCTCCTCAGCTTCGGCCGAGATTGTATGGCAGGATCTGGATTTCCCACCCTTTCTTTTGCCAGTTGAAGATGGCACCGCCTAGGTAACTTTGGGCACTAAGTCCGGGTGGACCCACATGACCTCTCCTTATGACGTGATAAGAGGCACCAATCCAGTCGTCTGGTCCCATACAGGTGGAAGGTTAGTAACCTCCATCGTTGTCCGGGGAATAGGTACTACCCTATCTTGAGCTTTTGTTGGGAGGAAGTCGCCGAACTGAACGGATACCATGTTTGCAGCCAGAATAACCTCTTCAAAATTCAGCGACAGAGCATTGGAGTTTATGAAGTTCTGGATGTACCGCTTTAATGTGAAGCACTCCTACGTATGGTGGTGGACATAGCGGTAGAAGTGACAATACTTCGAATCCTCGATCTCTGCTGGTCGAGGCTTACGTTCTACATTACGGAGTCGGATCTTACCCGCCTTTAGGAGCATGTCGAAGATAGGCTTGACATGGCTATCTTCAAAAGAGTATGTCATGTCCTTGGGCTTCAGAACTTTTGCTTCTTTTGCTCAGGCTTTTTGGTAGTACCAGCGACCATGGCCTATTTGCCTTTGGTGTCCCGGTTATTGGTGGTACCGCCATTGTTGTTGTTATTGGAGGTGGTACCAGGACGTTTGTCTTTGTCCTCTCCATCTGGGATGTGTAATTCCAGTTGGCGAGCCTTTTTTAGCTTTGCCTCCGTATTTATAGCGCTTATTATGAAAGTCGTCCAATCCCTAAATTGATCTTCGTCCATCCAGAGGCTGATTGCAGGGAGCAACGTCTTTTGGCAGATTTCGATCAAGGAGCTTTTAGGATTGCCTTGTGGTAATCTCATCGCGGTTTGGCAAAACCGTTCGATGTAGTTTCTCGTTAGCTCCCTTTCTCCCTGAACGACGTCCATGAGAGACGACATTGTCACATCATGCCCTACTTCGTAGAACCTTTCCAGGAACATGTGTTTGAAGCCGTCAAAGGAATGGATGCAGTTGTTCGGGAGGTTGCGGTACCAGTCGAACGTGATTCCCTCCAATGCTCCGATAAATAATCGTGTAAGAATGGCGTCACTATGTGATAAGTGGTCTATTGTGACCTCCAAATAAGTCATGTAACGGCTAGCAGAGGTCTTTCCGTCATATAAATCGATATAAAATGGTTTATACCATGGAAGAAAAGGAACGTCTCTCCATGCAGCGGGATACGGCTGTCGTATTCTAAGGTCCTGGGAGGAGTCTCGGGCATTAAATATTGCTCGAAGCTCCTGGACTTCTCTCCTTGCCTTCCTGGCCTTATCTACAACTGAAGAAGCGGATATTCCAGGAGGATCGTCGCCCAGAGGAGGAGCGGTCATGTTTGAGTCCGCGTTGACTGCAGGGCCCAAGCTTGCTTGTCCAGGCGTCCTTGCTGGTTGAGTCGGCAAGGCAACTTTGATCTCGTCTACTGACTTGACCAAGGTTAGGATCGTGGCTTCAAGCGCTTCTAGACGTTGTCGATCACTTGGCCCTTCGTGATCATCTCCTGTCATAAACACTATCCACACGTGGAGAGAGACGGATGGGACCGTAGAGGATGTGCTTTTCGTGTCATACCCTCGCACAGAGAAATCATCAGAAAATGTCGGAATGTCCTCCTCCTCAGACTCGGAAGGGGTGCTACCCCCTGCACAGGAAGCTGCATCGTCTTGGCGAAGGCGGTCACCCTCGGTGACGTCCAAGTGTTTTGCATAATTCCAGTGGATTCCTACCCCCTATGCATCCTCTTGGAACATCGGGTTGTTGCATATGTTCAGGGGACTACCACCCCCAGCTTCATTCACCCCCAGGGACCTCGAGGATGCACCCCCGGGTATTGGAAGCTTCTTTCTGGAATGGGTCCCTAGGTAGACACTCCCTGTGGTTGTAAGCGGCAATCCTCCAGATGAAAGTTTGCTTGCAGTGCTAGTTGAGGTTGTCGAGCTGGAGGAGCCTGTCTTCTTTCTTCCCTTGCCGGTAGGAACCTTCCGAGTTGAATTACAAGAGGTGAAAGGAAATTCTTCATCTTCCGAAATTTGCACATGTTTCTGGAGTTGTCGTCGGGCAGTTGCTGGTTGGTGCAGTCGTTGAAAGACGGACTGCCGGTCTTTGGGTGCTGCCGACTTGTCGCAGCAGCAGTTGATGACAACTTGGGTACAGTGATATCCTAGAGAGGGCTCACCGCATGCCATGGTTGCCTCTCCCTTCTTGCGTTTGTAGATGAGTACTTCTCGCAAGTCGAAGGCAGATTAATCTACCTTTGCATCTATTTTGTGGGCCCGGGTATCATGAGCGCACGGGTGCGTAGGTATCATATTTGCTCCCGGATCTGAGACTAGTAAAAGCACTTGCTCTCGATCGTTGTCGGGAGACTTTTGGGACCTGCCCTGTCCGTTTGCCGCAGAGGGCTGGACACGGGAGGTTCCGTACAACTTTCCATCAGGGGCCCGTGTAATAGTTAACGGTACCCGCTGACGGTCAGCAGATTGAACAATTGACTGGACTTGTTGAGCCCGTACTGCCCTAGACTTCTTCGACTTAGCACCCGAAGGTGCGTAGTAGAAAGAGTCTAAGTTGGAAGCTTCAACATTCTCCATTGGCCGTATGGGGTCTGGTCCGCATAAGAGACGGTCAAAGACAGAGCTTCTAACAGGGCCGCATGGGGCATCATATTTGCTGTCAGGATTGGCTGTCGCATAGGCCATCTGTCTACGGCTAGGATTGGTTGTCACATAGGAAATTTGTCTTCGGCTAGGATAGGTTGTCGCATATGCAATCTGCCTGCGGAAACCTTCCTTATGCGGCTTATTCTTCAACCGCATGAGTTTCCCTTGTGCCCTCAAAAGTCCAGCATCGTAGTATTTTTCTCTGCCGAATTTGGAGACAGCGGGGTCCTCTGTGGTTCGAAGCGAGGCCGCATGGGAGCTTTGGTCGCCATCTTGACTGGCGAGAGGAGTTTCTTCCAGAGCCTGGCGAGGATCAATAGTCTTGGGTCTCCGTGTCCTGTGGGCTTTTTTTCGGTTGGCTCACTTCTGTGCTGGGCTGGTGCTCCCATCGGAGAGCATTTCCTCGAATGCTTGTTGATCAATGCGAACAACAAGCATCTGTTGCGTAGAGCCGAGCTTGGACGTGTCGGATTGCATCACCAATTTCTCATCAGTAGAGAAAGAAGTCCCCAGCAGAGTCGCCATCATGTTTGCCATTGATTATCAAACAAGAACTACAGAGGAACTAGTTTTGATTGCAAACTTTGAAAGTACAACAGAAAGCCTTGAAAGAAATCCTAGGAAATAATCTAAGTACAATTTAGTTTTGATTCTGTGGAGTGACGGTGGAGGCTCGGGAGAAGTGTAGGAACTCTGCCTTATTCCATGGACTATCAGACACGATCTTTGCTCTTGAGGAAACTGCCAGCCTTTTGCATGGGTGTGGTACCCTGCTATTTATAATGATTTCGAAATGAAGCATATTTTAGGCCGCATAGATGGTCTCGTAGCCACGTGGCTGTAACAACACACGAAGACTCGATCTTTGGCTGCCAGCTGGTAGTTTGTTGAGATTTCTTTGTTGCAATAAATCTGGGTGGTTGAGACTTGGTCAACTTGCTACGTGCCCTGTCACAGAGTAGAATCAATTTGTTTGAGACAGCAAATAAGGGGCCGCATAGAGCTTGGGGCACTTTGGACCGCATAGGTCTTCTTTGTATTTTAGTGCTCGGTTATGCTGGGCGCATAAGACTCATGTAGCTCAGGTCGCAGTCTCCCTTAGCCACGTGTCCCACCAATAGTGCCACCAGTCCGCATGAAGTTTGGAGACTTTTGGGCCGTATAGATCCTGCATTCTAGGCCGCATAAGGCTCATGCGGCTCAGGTCGCAGTCCCCCTGGCCGCATGACACCCCTGCGGACCAAGCCTCAGACCGCATGAACTTTCAGGAATGTGGACTCTATGTCTGGTGACATGACACTTCTTGTCTTTTTCGAAAGGTCACGTCTTATCTTCATCTTTTTGTCAGGATGTGTCAGTGTTGTTAGTTTTGTCAGAGGTGTCAGCTTTGTCAGAGGGGCTCCTATGGCTGATCAGCTTGGCCGCATAAGTAACTCTTCCTTCTGCGGCCCGAATCAGTTTGGTCGCATTTCAATCTGTTTGAGACAGCAATAATGACCCGCATGGAATTTGGGGCATTTTAGATCACAGAGTTTGTCATACGGCACTTCCTTCTACGAACCAAATTTTCCTAGTCCAGAGCACCCATGCGGTCAGCTTTCTTTTGTAATGTGATCCGCATGAACTCCATCTTTTCCATGCTTCTACAAAGACCAGATCACCAACTTGAAAGAATCTTTCCTTCACCTTCTTATTAAAGGCTCTAGAAATGTGTGCTTGGTATAGCTCAATATGATGTTGAGCTAATAAGCATTTTTCATCTAGCGCTTCCAACTCTTATAGTCGCAGACAGTAACTTTCTTTGGCAGTCAACTCACTGGCTAAGGCTAAACAAAGAGAGGGAATCTGGATTTCTAGGGGAAGAACTGCTCTACTTCCATAAACCAGATAGAACGACGTACTGCCTGTTGGAGTCTAAACCGTTGTACGGCAGGCCCAGAGACATTCACCGAGCTTCATTCCAGTTTCGCTTGTTTGAAGACACGAACTTCTTGAGAAGTTAGATGATAGTCTTATTGAAAGCTTCTGCTAATCCATTAGCTGCTGGATTGTAGCGGTAGAGGCTAGATTCTGAATTCGATTCTTATCGCAGAACTGATAGAATGCATGGCTCATAAATTATGGACCATTATCATGGATGATCCTGCGAGGTAGGCCGAAGCGGTAGATGACGTAATGTTTGACGAAACTAATCAAGTTTGATATCTTTACTTCGATGAGCGGTATAGCTTCTGCCTATTTGGAGAAGTAACTGGTTATAGCTAGGAACAACCGATGTCCTCTGGAGGATGGCAGGCTGATTGGACCGGTAACATCCATACGCTAGGCTTCAAAAGGCCAAGATGCTGCCGTCGGGTATAGAAACTGCAAAGGTTGATGAATGAAATCAGCGTGGAATTGACAAGCCCTACTCTTCTTTGCATATTCAACAGCATCTGCTATCATCGTGGGCCAATAATAACCCATTCGTCTGAGGCAATTCTGTAATTTGGGGCCTGGTTGGTGTGCACCGCAAATTCTGTCGTGAGCCTCACATATTGCATGTTTGGCTTCTGTGTTTGATAAACATCGTAACAGTAATCCATCGTAAGAACGTCGATATAGCATTCTAGTAGCTATATTATAGTAAAATCTGAGAGATTGCCGTTGGATAGACACTACTTCCTTCGGATCATCAGGAAGGATTCTGTAGACAGCGTAGTCTATAAAAGGAAATCTCTAGTCTTTGATATCGACGTTCGTATCTGCTGCATAGCTGTGATGAATATGCAAGACATCTTTCGCACAGAACAACTCTCGACCAAACACTGTGATCGAATGCTGAGTGTTGAGGAACAGTCAAGGAAGCAGCCAGACCGGCTAAAGCATCTGCTTCTATATTCTGTAATCGAGGTACGTACTCAATGAAGAATCCAGCGAAGGTAGAAGCCAACTCAATCGTCGCTTTGTGATAAGGGATGAGATCATTATGACGAACTTCATAATCCCCTCGAACCTAACAAACTATTAGCTTAGAATTACCATAAGCTTCAAGATAGTCAACTCCTAGTTGTTTTGCCAGTTGAAGGCCAATAAGTAAGGTGTTATATTCGGCCACATTGTTGGTGTAAGGTTCCACGCGAGAATACGCATGGTGTATAACCAGATGATCGGGTAAAATAAGCATGATCCCTACTCCGGCCATAATATTTCCTTTAGGTCATGTTCTTGACGCACCGTCAAAAAACATTCGCCAAATGGGAATTTCCTCAGTTGCAGTGTTAGACTCAACCACTTCATCTGGGATTTCATTATAGAGTTTGGAAGATTCTGGTACTGGATGAGCTGCTAAGAAGTCGGCTAATGCTTGGCCTTTTACTACCTTCTGAGGAACGAACAGCATAACGTATGGAGCCAACAGCATTGTCCATGTAGCTAACGGGAATTAAGAGAACCCGGTTTAGTCATGAGTATTCTGAGAGGATTGACTCTAGATTTAATATGGATAGTTTATCCAGACACATAGTGGCGTGTCTTCTGGATAGCAAATATCAGTACGAGACATTCCTTTTCAACAGGTGTGTATCTGTGTTCGGCACCAACCATCGTGCGGCTGAGGTAATAGATTGCCTGTTCATGACCGCCTTCATTCTTCTGAGCTAATAGGACACCAAGAGAATGATCCATAGCACGAACATATAACAAGAAAGGCTTTCCGACTATCGGAGCCACCAACACTGGGGGCTTGTGAGATACTGTTTGATGTCGTTAAATGTACGCTGACATTGTTCAGTCCAGACGAAAGATACTCCTTTCTTTATGAGCTGAGTAAACGGTTGACACCTTCCAGAAAGATTTGAAATAAATCATCTGATGTAGGCTAACCTTCCTTGAAGTCCACATAGCTCTTTGAGATTTCTTGGAGGACGCATATCGAGAATAACTTTAACCTTCTTCGGGTCAAGATGTATACCCTTTGAAGTGATAACAAAACCAAAGAACTTGTCGCTGGAGACTCCCAGAAAAAACTTGGTTGGATTCATCTTGAGTTGGTGTGTACGCATCAGTTCGAACACCGTTCTCAAATCTTGGAGGTGGTTGCCCTTGAGACAACTTTTAACTGCAATCTCATCTACATAGCATTCCATTGTTTTGCGCAAATGATCGCAAAAAATTGTGTTCATATCTCGCTGGTATGTCGCACCCACATTTTTCAATCCGAAGGGCATCACCGTATAGCAGTATACCCCCAACGGTGTTCGAAAAGATGTGTGTTTTTTATCATCGGAGAACATCTTGATCTGGTTGTAGCCTGAGAACCCATCCATGAAGGACATTCGCTCGAAGCCACAAGTATTGTCGATCATTACGTCGGTGACCGGTAGAGGGAACTCATCTTTTGGGCATGAAGAGTTCAAATCACGGTAATCGATACAAACTCGAACTTTATCGTTCTTTTTCATGACCGAAACAATGTTAGCGACCCAGTCAGTAGGGATGGTAATGGGGCGGGTAGGGGTCGGGGACCATATCCTCCATCCCCATCCCCGAGTAGCGTTTGAATCCCCATTCCCCGTCGGATTTTATTTTTACCCCCATCCTCATCCCCATTAAACAATGTATTTCCCGTCCCCGCCCCGTTAGCACTTTCGGGGCCGAATTTTCTCACCTCCGTCTCTAGTTCGATTAACAAATTTTTATGTACATTATATAAGTTTAAAAAATTATTTTCATTCAAAAAAACTACATGGCATGTTAATAATGGTTTTCATAAAATAAATATATATATTACTAATTAGATCAAGAGAACATACTATTTCCAAAGGGTTACACATATGGATATGGATATAAGTAATCGGGGTTGGAAATTTATCGGGGCGGGGAGTGCTATACCCATATCCGTCATCGAATTCGATCGGGGATTTTTTTAATCCCCATCCTCGTCCCCATTCCCGTTTTTAAATCCCCAAACCCGTCCCCATCGGGTAAAAAAATCGGGTCCCCTTCGGTTCGGGGGGATATTGCCATCCCTACCAGTCAGGGTGTTGTTCTTCACGAATGAAACCACTTGAAATAAGCTTTTTGACTTCACTTTCGATGGCCTCCATGATATCTTGTCGGAACTGTCGTTGCGACTGCTTCACTGGCTTAGCTTTAGATGAGATATTTAGGCTGTACATAGCAACTTTAGGGTCTAAGCCTGGCATATCTTCATAGCTCCATGCAAAGACGTCGATATATTCTCTTATAAGTTGTATAAAGGATTGTCGTTCTTCACCAGACAGACTTTTGCTGATAAAGATTGGATTAGGAGATGATTCATCTCCTAAATTAACTTGGACGACTTCGTCTTCAGTAGGTGGTTCAGGTTGTTTGAAATGTAACTCCCACCTGGTGTCCATCTTTTGAGCCCATTGTTCGAGCTCAATTGATTAGACATATTCTGCAATGTGGTCAACTGACACCATGTTGACGGATAGAGTTGCTTTGAACATGTCTACAATGCTGGAGTCTGAATCCCAGAGGCAGAATCAGAAAAATGAGAACAACGATCAACTTCAATGTCTGATCCTTCAGGAGTTGTTGGAGGAGTAACATAACCCAAATCAATACCGTTTTGTTGATAATAGTTCTCGGATTTGCCGGGAGGAGCAAAGTGACGTATTGGCAATCGTCGTCTTTTACCGTAGTTTAGTCCCTGGTCGCTTTTTATATCATATCCCATGTTCTGGATGATATTCTTGGCCTGCTAACTATATCGGTAAAGCTACATTTTACCTGAACCATAGTCAGCTTCGGCGTTGTAATTGGGAGTAGTAAAGTCCATAACGAACTTTCTTTCACCAGTTATTCGATCGAAGATGATTAGTTCTTCACCCTTCTTTCTCGCTGGAACGATGAAGTAGTGGATATCCTCTGGCCAGACTGTTTACTGCAGACGGGATGTCGTGACCGGCATGCAGAGATGTGGTCTTATGCCATGCTCTAAGGTGTACAATGTATCTACGTACTAGTTTACAGGCTGGTAGACATCAGAGTAATTCAAAGATAAACCTTTACTCAGAAAATATGCAAGTTTTTCTTCAGGGATAACATCATCCACTGAAGGTACATTATTTTGAGTATTGATATACTCATTAAGGGTGTGTTTGGTAGGAGGGAAAAGTGGAAAGAAGGAAAATATATGAGGGAAAAGTGGAAGGAAAGAAATATTTTTTCTTGTTTGGTATGAAAAAAGTGGATGGAAGAAAAAACGGAGGGATTGGTTTTCCCTCATAACCTAAGAAAATCAATCATCCCAAAAGTGGAAGCAAAAGTGGAAGGAAAAGTGCATACCCATCTTAATTTACAATTATACACTATAGAAATTATATTATTTTAAAGTAGTTCAATAAAGTCAAATGGTAAATAAATGTTGTTAGTTGAGGATATAATTGGTAAAGTCTATATTTTTTATTTTCCTTCTTTCACTTTTCTTTCCATACCAAACAAAGAAAAGTATATCACTTGTATTTTCCTTCCATCCTACCAAACACAAAAGAAGGAAATAGTCTTTCCTTTCCATATGGATGGAAAATAAATTTTTCTGATTTTCCTTCCTTCCAGTTTTCCATCCTTCCTACCAAACACAGCCTAAGGGTGTCATTATCCGGGATAGGAGTCACAGACTTGGTCAAGTTCACTACGTAGGGTAACTCATTAGGATTGGGAGGATGGGCTTCAGCAAGTTTCACCCGAGTTGTTTTGCGGAGAGTGATGGTCAATGGTGCGGCAATATCATGACGCTTCTTTTTGACCCAGATTGTGAGAAGCTTTGAAGTACTTTTTGGAATAGTACGTCCTTTGACTCAGATAACCAGGGGACCGTCACTGGCGGATGAATTAAGTTCAGCTTCATCGTCATCTTCGTTGCCGTCATCCTTGGGAGGCTAAGATTGATATAGAGTACCGAATCTCCATAGTAGGCTTCAATACCCTTGAAAGGATCAACATCGGCAAACTCTATCTTCACGATGCCATCACTATGGACGTACATAAAGCATTGGTGAAGGGTAGAAGGAACAATCATGTTCTCGTGTATCCACGGACGTCCTAACAAGATGTTATAGGACACATTGGCATCGATTACATAGCAAGCAACCTCTGTCCGGAGATCACCAATCTGGCACTTGAGATGGATCTTGCCGAGAGGATGACTTCTTCCAGCATTAAAAGCCATGATAGTTGTATTGGTTGCAGACAGCTTGTGCAAAGAGATCCCTAGAATTTGGAGTAAACTTCTAGGGATGATGCTGAGGGAGGAACCTGGATCGATATGCATCCGATCCACCTTAATCGCTCCGATATACCCTGTATAGTACAGAGGTCTATCATGACGATTATTTTTTAGCAGCATGTCCTCTTGTGAAAAGGTGATGTTGGGAACCACTTCCATAGTGCTGTGGCAATGAGGACAAGAGACCAGATCTTCAACGAGAGATTTGACTTCAGCGAGATAAGAGTCGACATGTAGTAATGCCTCACTTAAAGCTTTACGCGTCTCTTTGGAGAGCCACGGTAGATCGAACAATGACAATATGGCAGGTGTATTGGCCAGTTGTGCCAGTATGTCAAAGTTGTAAGGCCGATCCATGCCTTCGGGAGCTGGTGACTTCAGAGATTTGTCAAATCGCGTCTCCTCCTACTTAGCTTTTTCGGCAGTTGAGGTCTTAGACGGACCAGCTTCTGAACTTGTGGGGGCAGCAGGAGCTTGAGAAGGCATTACGTCTTCTTGTGCGGAATCATAAGTCCGCAGGTAAGTCTTATCGGATCGTGTCTCACCAGATAGGACTTCATAAATAGGAGAAGACACCATATGGCATGGCTAGTATTTTTTGCCCCACTTTGCTTTGGAAGACACTACCCCCTGCTTTATTTCTTGCACAAGGTCGGGATAGACCCACATAATCTCACCACGTTCCGTCGTGAGTGGCACCAGAGTTGATGTTGAATCGCGAGCTGGCAACAGGTTGACGACTTCCATTATTGCCTTAGGAATTGGAACTACGCCGTCTGGAACTTATGTGGAAGGAAAGTCACCAAATTGAAGAGAGATCATGTTAAAAGATACGACCTTGTCTTCTGCTTCGAGATTGATAACTTAGCTTTCGTTGAGCTGTTGTATCTTTCTCTTCAAGACGATGCAATCCTTGGTAGAATGGTGCACGTACTGATGATAGAGACAGTACTTGGGGTCGCTGATTCTGCTTGCCTCCTCAGGACGTCGTGGTGTAGGCAATATCAGTTTATCACCCTTCATCAATGTATTGAAAATGGTAATAACATCATCCTCGTCAAAGGAGAAAGTCTCCTTGGGTCTGTCAGAAGAACTTTGAGAATTGGGAGCTCTCTTGGAAGTGTCAACCTTCAAGACTTCTTTTCTTTTACCTCCACGGATAGGGATAGTTTGGGGGTGCTTGCCTTTGTCTTCAGATTTTGGTATCTTCAACCCCAGTAGTTCCAGATTAGGAACGTCATTTTCAGCAGCATCAGCGACCCCGGTAAAAGCGGGCCATGTATCATACTTATGTATACCCAGACAGAACTTTATTGTAGAAAGGAAGTTATGCCTTCAAGTATCCATAAGCTCCGAGTCTGGTATATCGAAGGGCATCTTCAAGGCTAGTCACCTGAAGCGTTCGATAAAAGCAATAACAGTCTCACTCTTCCTCTACTTGGTCTCAATGAGGGCGGACATACTAACATGCTGGCCACTCTCGTAAAACCTATTGACGAATAGCCTCTCCAAGTCTTTGAAAGAGTTAATGCAACCGTCAGGCTGACGACAGAACCATTCAAAAGCTACTACCTACAAGGTGTTGATAAATAGCTTTGACAAGAACGCATCGTCTCTTGGTAAGTGCAGCATCTGAGTGTTGAAGTATGTCATGTGTTGGCGAGGAAAATTCATCCCGTCAAACGAATTTAGCTTCAATGGCTTGTAGTTAGGAGGACAAATGGAATTCTCCCATTCAGGAGGATAAGGTTGAGATATCTCCATCTTGTGAAGCTCGTATTTGTGTGAGATGGTATTGAGACGGGCAACAAGAGAATCAATTGCATCCTGCTGATTGAGCAGATGTTGAGAAACGGCTGTTGTACGGTTGTCAAGTGCTATCGGCGAAGGACCAACCCCAGTATTTACGGGATTTGGAGGAGGTACAACAGAATTGTACTCCCTTTGTAGTGAAGGAGGGTTGTTGCTATGAACCGGACAAGCATATGCTGAGACATTCGGTTGAAGTGGGAGAACAACCCCAGCAGTTTGGACAGCCATGATGCTGGTAAGCATGTCAGTGATCTTGGCGAACGCCATTTCAAGTTTCTCCAACCGCTTGTTGGTTTGATCACTAGCTTCTTCAGGTCTCTCTCCATCCGTCATGTACGCAGATAGCATGCGAGGATGAATAGAGGAGACAGTACAACTGGTGTTGATGCTGTCTGTCACTGAGTTGAAAAGGCCTTCGTCTTCAGGCAGGGGAGGTAGATAGTCACCGTCGGACTCGAAAATATCATCGTCGTCTGGAAGGCTACCTCCGACGTGGAGGTCGTCTGCTTCAGATTCTGAAGGAGTACTACCCCCAGCTTGAGATTCTGAGGGAACACCACCCCCAGCTTGAGAGTCCTCGTCGTCTATAAGGGATCTTGTTCTCGACCGAGTACCCATATAGACTCCTTCAAGTGAAACAGCTCGCTGGCTGTTTGCTGGCAGACTTCTTCTTCTCCTGTTTGTAGAATTAAAAGAAAAGGTTGGATTAGTGGTCCACCTTCTTTGATTGGGGCTCCCGTAGGGAGGACCCCATGAAGCCATGTTGGATGAAACACATAATGGGTCTTCATCATCAGAACACTGCAGTCGTCAAAACACGGACTGCCTTGGAGGAACTTTCGTTGCTTTGGAGCAACAACAGTTGATGATGATACTAGTGCACGGACGCTCTTGTAGAGGCACCTTATGAGTCGCAGTGATCTCTCTCGTCTTACGCTTATGATTTATCATGTCATGCAAATCGACGGAAGGGAGGTTTGCCTTAGAACCCATTTCACATGCATTGCCCCGCTTTGCATATGGGTTTGTAAGGGAAATCGGCACATCCGGACTTAGTTAATGTGCAGGAGGCAACCCCCACACCTAAGTTTCGTGATGACCTTGAAGACAGCCCCGTGCTACATGCATTGGGGTCTGTCTTTTTACTGTGGGCGCATAGACCCTGGAGCATGTCCTTGGGTGCATGATTTCTAGAAGTTCTGGCAGCATGCTTGGCCTTCCTGGCTGTGGGTACATATAATGGATCATCAGAGCCTGGAAGCATAGTGGTAGACAGTCTACTGAAGACAGAAGTCTTCTGACCAGAGTTATGCGCCTACACCATCCTTTAGGCGTATAGCCCTGGGCGCATGCTTTGGGAAATAGTATTATTTTCCCCAGTTTTGTCCTCTTCGTTTGCAAGCTTCGCTGAGTTTGTCCAGAGTGTCGAACACTTTGATTCTTGGCATCTTAGTGTTTTTCTTTGCCAAGTCTCGAGAGTTGAACACTCTGTTGTTGATTGAACAAGAGAGAAGTCGCTGGGCTAATAGAGCCCTGAACAGTATACGCCTTCTTTGCATTGGAAGCATTTGTGGAAGAGTTATGCGCCCACGTGACAGAGTTCCCCTTTGGTTGCATATCTTCTACGGCACTGGCGGGATATGCAGCACGAGCTTTCGGAAGCCAAGTCTTGCGAGACTTGTTTCCCTTCACTGATTTTGAGGGAGTAGAGCCATCCCTCGAGAGCATCTCTTCGAATGCTTGTTGATCGAACTTCACGATCAACATCTTCTGAGTGCTCCCCACTTTAGCGGTATCGGATTGCGTCACCACCTTCTCGTCAGAGGAAAAGGTAGTCCCCAGCAGAGTCGCCATTTTTGTAGAACACTTACAAAAAAGAGAAGAATCATTGTCTTTTCTTATTAGCACAAGGCACCACAAATCGAGTACACCTGAGAGATCCTACACTGAGAATCCCCGAGTATAAAAAGAATTATAAGAAATGGGATGATGGAGATCGAGCGGCAGTTGCTCCTTTACTCCGTTGACACTCCGATTTACAAAAGTTGGACAAAACTAAGAAAATTGCTAACTCTTGGCTCACTGGCAAGAAGGGCAGCAATTTGGCTCTGAAATGCTCTATGTTCCCTTCATTTGAAGAGGCATATGTCCTCTATTTATAGTTATTTTGCACTGAAACGACTGTTATGCGCACACAGGTGGAGAATATACTGATCTTCATGTGGGTGCATAGTATTACTTTGGGCACATAGGATATAGGCGCATAAGAACTGGATGATCGTGGGTAGATCGTGAGGTTGACGTGGCCACATGCTTCGGTGCACAACTGTTCGTGGAGACTGGCGTGGCCGCATGCCTCGGCCCATGACTGATCGTGGATGTTGACCGAGTCGTAGAGCTATTTTGACTTAGGTGCATAGTGTAGGAAGACAACCATGCGCCCGCCTCTGAAAAAATCATGTGGGCGTATAGAATTTACTACATGTGGGTGCATAGAATTGCTACATGTGGGCGCATAGTCACTTCTTTATGTGGGCGCATAGTATGGATATTTTCATGCTTTTACAACCACATCAGCCCCAATATGGCTGCCACCCTCAAACCCAATAAGAAACCCTATATATATAAACCCCAGCAAACCTCGTCTTCCTTCCTTGGCCGAACCCTATTTTCCCCATTTTGTCAAACTTTTGACCACCACCTTGCACCCAACCACCATCAACATCATCTCCTTCAACAACAACAACTTCTTCCTCCTTCACAAAACCTATCATTTTTATCCTCCATCCATCCAACTTCTCAAAACAAACCCTAGAAGCACCATCTTTAGCATCTAACATTCAAGAACCATTGCTAACACCTTCAAAAATCTATCAAGAAGGGATTAGCAAGCAAGCAAAGTAAGAAAGTTGGGATCTTGGACAAGGAGGAGCACCAACAACCCTTCTAGCAAAGAATTTCGGTAAAAACTCCATATTTTTCCATCTCAAACCCCATGCTAATAAATCTGAAGAAAACATGAGATTAATATCTTAAAATTTATATTTTTGATCTCTTTTATTCTATATTTCTATATATAAAGTTTATGTTGGATTATTGAGAAATCGGGTTATGGTAGAACTAGTTTTGAGCACCCTTGATACGAAATTGTAGAAAATTTTAGAATTTATCAAAACTGAATTTAGTGGAGGTTTATTAATGTAAAATATGATTATTATTTTTAAATATTTTTATGAATTTGTCATCTTAAATTTGAATGGAAAAAGTAGGGGTCATTATATTAGCTTTTCGGATAAATTGCTGACATGGAATAGCTAAAATTTATGAGTTGATTTGACATATATATGTGAATTTATTTTCTGAAAAATAATCAGTATTATTTATGTTTTAAAATTTTATTTAATGTATTTAAGTCATATTAGAAATTTGGTGATGTTCAGGACAGATTTCGAGTAGACTAGCTCACATAGAAGTCAACTAGCCATCAATTTTCCTTAGAATGCCAAATCTGGAATTTATAGGTTAATTCCAAATAAATTATATTAAAATTATTACTTTTATGATTTTAGATGATTTATATGCATGCCCTTGAAGTAGGGACTTAACCGAAAATTTTGGAAGTCGAAAACCGTAAAACTAGGTCCCGATGTCTCATGGAAACATGTGTGTTGTTGTGTATGAATTTAATAGTTCTATGAGATATTTAGACATGATTAATATGGTTAAATAATAAAATTATATAATTAGGGCATATTACAAGTTCTTGGTTAAATACTTAAAGTAGTTAATTAATTTTTTAGGATCATTGGATTCCGGAGACCTTGACACGGGACGACATTTCATCGTCACACTACAGAATCAGGCAAGTGTACATTTCTATTGTTTTAGTTTCTTGTCATGTTATTTTATTTTATTTTTTGTATTTAGATTATTGTCATGGACCTTAGTGGATGTCAATACGTGCTTTCGGATTGTATTCGGGTACATTCAACCGTTGAGTTGTCTAGTATTGATATATTGAGCCTTCTTGTGATTCTATGGATATTATTTCCATTGAGACCTATAGGATACGACATGTGATTGACACATATGTTATCCTGGTATCTGTATATTGAATTTCTGAGATACCGAATTTTTCTGATGAATGTAGGACCATGATTGATTTTGTTTTTATTTTCTTTGTAGATGTGTCATAGGATTTGTCGTCTAGATAGAGGTCATATCAGTAAGGTGTGGATACGACTTATTTGATTCTTTGAGAGTTGACGACAGTTACTACTTGCGCGGGCCATGTTGTGCACTATACTTTATAATATGTATCTATATTTATTCGGAGAGAATACATGTTTCCTGTGATACATGTTTCTCTCTTAGTTACTATTGAGACTCCGACACGGCGCGACGGCAATATGTATATTGCATGTTACTTTGGAGATGTCTATGCTTGTGAACGTTGTCCTCAAAGCGTCATACCAGTTTGGTTTAGTTTACCTAACTGGATATGTCAGTTTACTGTACTTACTTTTACTTGCATATTATGTACCTTGTTACGTCCCTCTGAGAACCTGATAATCTCTCCATATTATTGCTGGTTTTCTTCTGGGTATTGTTGAGATCTGACATAGGCATATCGGGAGCTATATCTTTGGAATCTTCACGTGTCGTTAGTTGATGCCGTCTATCTGTTCTTCCTTAAGTATTTATATTCTTAGTTCATAGTATAATTAGTTTTGCGGATGATATTATTATGATTACATAGACACTTGTTCTAATTTATACAACTTATACATATTTTAGCCGGACTAGAGTCTGGTTAAATATGTAGCTGGCATGTTGACGTTTCCTAGTCCTACATATTTTGGGACCGGGATGTGACACTTATATTGGGCATCTATATAGATTCTTTTCTCTAAAATGTATTTAGAGGTTTATGATCTATCATTATTATAAATGGCCTTCCTCACATATATTGGCTCTATTTTTTTATTGCCAATAGTATGGCTAACGTCTCCTTCTCATAAGTAGACAAGAAACCGGTTCTTTCTTTCAAATGTTGGCTCAAATAAGCTATAATCCTACTTTTCTACATTAATACTTCTCCAATTCCCCCTCCAGAAGCATCACACTTCAGTACAAAGTTCTTAGTAAAATTGGGCATGGCTAATACTGGAGGCTGGATGAGGGATGTTTTCAGTTCTTCAAAGGCTTATTGAGCCTCCTCTCCCTATTGAAAAAGCATTCTTCTTAACAAGCTGGGTAAGGGGACCATCTATGGCACCATAACTCTGATGAACCTCCTGTAATACCTTGTGAGTCCAAGAAACACACTTCGGTATAAAGTTCTCAGTAAAATTGGGCATGGCTAATACTGGAGGCTGGATGAGGGATGTTTTCAGTTCTTCAAAGGCATATTGAGCCTCCTCTCCCCATTGAAAAGCATTCTTCTTAAGAAGTTGGGTAAGGGGCCATCTATGGCACCATAACTCTGATGAACCTCCTGTAATACTAATTCTTTTAGGGTTCTAGGCACAGGCCACTCTTTCACTAGCTTCACCTTGTTTTGATCTACCTCAATTCCATGTCCAGAGATGATGTGTCCCAAATAGTTTACTTGCTTTTGAACAAAGTAACACTTGTTCCTCTTAACTTTCAGTTGATGGTTGCTTAGTACTTTAAAAACATCTTCCAAGTGCTCAAGATGACTGTTTTGGTTAGAACTGTATATCAATATATCATCAAAGAATACTAACACAAACTTTCTCAACTATTCTTTAAAACTGCATTCATCAAAGCTTGGAATGTTGATGGAGCATTAGTAAGACCAAAGGGCAATACTAGGAATTCATAATGTCCCTCATGAGTCCTAAAAGTCGCTATATGAACATCCTTCTCTGTCATCCTCACTTGGTGATACCCTGCTCTAAGATCTAGCTTAGAAAATATTTGACCTCTATACAATTCATCAAAAAGCTCTTCAATAATTGGTATAAGGAACTTATCTCTTACTGTATTATGATTTAGAGCTCGATAATATATGCACATTCTCCAAGTGCCATCATATTTTTTAACCATGATTACTGGAGATGAGTAAGAGCTATTGCTAGGTCTAATAATACCTAAGTTCAACATTTCTTGCATTTGCTTCTATATCTCATTCTTGTGAGCAATGAGGATGTCTGTAGGGTCTGTTGTAGACAGGAACTGCTCCTGGAAGTAGTGTCACTTTATGATCATATGCTCTCTGAGGTGGAAGACCCTTAGGCTCTTCAAAGGGATGTATATATTGATTCAATAATGCAGCTATCTTGATCCATCCTCCATCAGAATTGTTACTATTACTGTCTGTGGGGTTTTGGCTGAATTCTTTAGAAATTGGTTCACTGAGTGTACTGTTATCATCTTTCATTCCCACAAACTGCACAGTCTTGCCATTGTCTTCACACTGCATAGTCAAATCATGGAAGTTCTATATTATGTTCCTTAAGGTGCTGAGCCAATTAGAGCCAAGGACTATCTGGCATCCATTGATAGGTAATTATAGCAAAATTGCTTTAATTTTATTCCCTTGACAATCAATGGAGACTCAGCTTTGAGCCCTAAATATTAGGATTTTATATATATATATATATATATATATATATATATATATATATATATATATATATATATATATATATATATATATATAAAGGTCATTTTTGACTAAATATTACTAATAGATTTTATTTCTAAATATAATTCCTAAATAGCTATAAATATTTGGCTATGAGATTATTCCTTAATTCATGATCATGACTAATCAAATCATTTCCTTTTCCTTGAGAATTGCAGACTTCTATCTTGATCTCGATCTTCGTACCGAATCAACGATTGTGGACTATCTCTAATTTGGGGTTATCATGGAATTATTGGAATGTTATAGATCTCGACGTTTTCATCTTTTGGGATTAATTATGACTATAGCTTGATCTATTTTGTGTCGGCACATTCGTGTCGTTCACATCGACTACAACCAACCAAGGCAACTACTTACTTGATTACTTTTATTTTATGATAGTTTTTCTATTACATGATCTAGATATGTATTACTTGATCTTGACACGTTTGTTACAGGAGATTAGTGTTTTATGGATTCATAGTCATGATTATCGTGGTTTCATGCTTATCATTATTTTCATGATTATCGTGGTCATGATTATCATGTTTTATGATTTTCATGTTTCATGAATCTCGTATCGTGACTCGGATCCATGAATGCTAGTCGGATGAGAAAATATCTTAGTAGACATGTAAACTACCCAAACTATTTTCCGTGTCTAATCATGCATGATAGCAGTCGCACAACACGTGTGATGTGCCGTATTTACCCCTAGACGTTTGCATGTCGAATGTGGTATTTTAAAACACTTAGATAGTTGTAGTTTTGATTATTTCATCCTATTCTTGTTGTTGCATGCCATGTTTACTCATGTTTACCTGTTTCTTCTTATATGTCATATCATGATTCTAGTTTTTACCTGTTTATCGTGTATTTCATATTCTATTTCATGTTATATAGTTTCTATCATGTTATGAATAATTTATCATATTTGTACTTGCTCCAGTCCTGACTTGATACCAATATTTTTAGGAGTTGTTGTGCCTACGTTCTTGAACTTCGAATTGATGATATAGTTGAGACTACTCTTGCACCTTGGACCATGAGGTGACCCATGGAGAGATCTAGGCTAGTATTTCTATATTTCAGTACTATGCACTAGCTTCATTTCTATTAGCTAGTTGATTGGATTTATCTTCCTTATTTTATCTCTTCCTTTAGCATGCTATGATTGAGTACATATTGATATTCATTGGACTTATAATAATTGTTCAGGTCTAGACAGCGTTCTACCGTCGATACTGCGGTGTAGGCTGGACGTACCCACGTACTCATGCCCAAACATCTGGGTGCGGGACGTGACAGCACACCCCTATGCTTAGCAATTTGTCTCTACTAGATATTAGGACTTCAAAGGGTTTGTTATCAACTAATGTTAATTCTAGCCTTTTACTGAGTTGAGTATCAATAAAGCTATGTGTTGATCCTGGATCAACCAAGATTATTACAGCTTTGTGCTTTATAGTGCCCCTTATTTTCATTGTAGATTGATGTGAGCTTCATGACAAGGCTTGTAAAGAAATCTCACAACAGTTTTTTTGAACTGTGTACTCCATCATCTGATTCTTCTGCAGTATCAAGATTGTCCCTTTCTTCATCTGCCACTAATGTAGACAACTTTTGCTCTTTACATTTTTGGCCTCTTAACCATTTCTCATCACACAGAAAGCCTAACCCTTTCCTTCTCATGACCTCATATGGAGGTATAGTAGTATTGGAATTAATTTCAGGTTGTGTTCCTGACCTTGTCATCACATTAGTATTTTCTTCTGAACTTCTGTTGATAGAGACTAAACAAAAGGGACATGATGCTGAACTCTAGAAGGAAATGAAGCAGTTCTATAAAAAAATTCTTGCTGCTAACAGCTTGGCTTCATAAAGCATAGCAATTTGCATTGCTACTGGTAAACGGGGGATTAGTAACTAAGACCTCGTATCTTATCTCTTCTTTAACGCCTCCAATATACTGACTCATCAGACCTTTTTCAGGGAGCCCCATCACCTTGTTAGACATTTTTTGAAAATTTAGTGTATATTCTTACACTGTGCCTTCTTGCTTTGAAAGTTTCAGGTCTATCATATGGTCAGTGAATTGGGAGGGTCCAAAATCCATTTTAATGGCTTGACAAAACTCCTCCCAACCTATAAAACCTCCATTTACTTTCATCAACAAATCAAACCAAAATGTTGTTGTCCCTTGCAACTACACAGAGCACATCTTGATCATGTCCCACTCTGCTACTCCATAGTAGTTAAAATAGTAGTTTACCCTCAGTAACCACTCATTCATATCCATATCACTATTGAATTGAGGCAATTTGAGCCTCAAGTGAGGCTGATGCCAGATTGGGCTTCCCATATACCAAATTGATTCCTAATATGACTAGGCGAAGAAATGAAAGGAGATGCAGTAGTTTATTGGTTGGGAACTGGATTGACAATAAATCCTTGAAATGTTCTTAATGTTTGATTTCCGTTGGCCCTTTGCACGTATTGGGGAATTTGCTCTCATGTTGGCAGGGACATGTGGATTGGATGGATTTGGCTCACAAAGAAGCATAGGGTTTGGAATTTGCATGGAGCTAACCCCAAATTGTGGCATATGATGAAGGCACATAATTAAGGGGGTACTGTAGGAGTTTACTGAGATGTATAAGGGGTCTGTACTGGTGGCAGAGGTAGGGGTGGAGGTGGAGCCATGGTTATTGATGGCAGAGTTTTACTTTCTCCTCTAGCCCTCATAAATTCCTCCAACATTTGATCAATTCTAGAGTTGTTTTCTAACATTATGTCAAAGTTGGAGTTATGTTTGAGGAATGTACCTTCAAGAACCAACAAGCGTTCTTCCTCAACTACACTCCGGCAGCTCTCCGGTGATCCTCGACGAGTGCTCCAACAGCTCGAGCTAGCCTCTCGACTAGATTCAAGAATCAGATTGAGTGGCTTTGATACCAAATTGTTAGATCAGTTCCCAAATTGGGAAGAAACTGAGAACTGAAAGCCCAAATTGGGAAAAAGAAACTAGGGTTTCTATTGATATTTGTGAATGATACTACAACTCTAAGCTAGAAGAAGAAGAAGAAATACAGATTAAATTTTCCATACATTCTTCTCACTCTTCGTATCTATTTATACTGCTCTGATACCCCTTGATAGCTTGGTAGTTACATGGATGATAAGCTGGACATGGTTGAGTTGGATGTTTGATGTGGACCTTTGCTTGTTGACTGGATCAAAGCATCAGTTACTAAGCTTAACTGATACCCACCCAAATGTCACTGCTACTTCTCATATGCCACCGTTACTTCTATACTCAGCTATTGCTGCTTACTACTCTTATTCAGCTAAGCTAATTGCTGCTAGACTATGGAATTGTTGAGGTACTTATCATGGAGACTCTTCCTCCCAACCATTTTGAATTAATAAGAGGGTTAAAAACCCACTTTAAAGGCTAGTTTTGTCCCAAAAAATACCTCCATTGCTTAACCATCCATCCCCCTAAACTGAAACCAGACATCAATTTCTTACTATCCTTTATATTGATCTATGAAATCTATGCGTACTTGTAAACCCATCAAACCAAATAGTTTGATGCACGGAAATGCTTGCGTTTCAGAAGCATACATGAAGGCAAAAGTTTGTAATTGCAACAACAACAAAAAAGAGTTTCCATTTCACTATCGCTAGTGTTCAATGCTTCTAAAAGTTCTAAAAATCATGTCTATTTTGAAACTTAGGGGGTGGTAGTCGATCAGAAATTCAAAGAGTTTTTAAAGTCCACCAAAATATGTTGTTAGTCAAAACGAATTTTAAAAGACTTCTCCAAATTTCAACATTAGTCAATTAGGATTTAACGAAATCCCACAAAATACGTCGTTAGTCCATTTTACGCCGGATTTAGCAAGATTTGCTTCCAAGATCCCGCTTTAAGATTTTGAAGGATCTTTACTGCCTTACTATATAAGAAAAGATCCTTAACAATCTTCTCCCAAAAAAAATCTGTACCCCCCCGCCCCCGCGCAGCAACGCTACTATCAAACCTTGTCTTATTTCTTTATTTGATTCTTCTTTTGGTTGCTTCTTCTTTGAGATTAATTTTGGTTTGATTCTTTGTTTGATTGTTCTTTTGTTTGATTCTCAAAACCCTAACCATAGGTGTACAACAAATGCTTTATTTAACAAACCTTCCATTTAGTATGTATGGAAATTCTTTTTGTTTTGTTTGGTGATTAAATTAAATCTGATTTATGTTTTGTTTTTATTGTTTCAGATTTATTAACTTATATCATATGGCACTAAGATAACAAGGTAGAAAACGAAGAAAGGCATGAAGAATATGATATGGAACAATGCTCTGGAAGGTAATTGTTTTTTTTTTTTTTGGGAGAAATTATCAATTTTAATTAGAAAACGAGGAAGGGCAAGAACAAGAGGATAATTGTGTTTTTTTTGTTATTGGAGCAATGCTCATTTTGGTACTTTTTATTGAGTACAACATCGCAATAATGCTTATTTTGGTATTATTTAATTAAATTTTACCTTTATCACTTTTTTACCAAAAATAGTCATTCTGATATATAAAAAAAAATTAAAACAAATTACAATTTTTAAATTTTGAACAAATGAGACAACGAAACTATGAAGAGGAGTGTATGTAACAAATGTTATAACTTTTGATTTGAGCTTGGATGAAAAAAAATATATAATCAAAGAGAATCCATTGAAATCCTTGTATAAATACATCAAAGTCTTAATATCCTTTGAAATCTGCTAGTATAATCCCACGAAATAGTCAAACTCCTTTAAAATTTGGATGATTTGAAATTCTTTAAACTCCTCTAATAATTGACTACCAGCTCATTATATAGCCATCCGAGGATTTTTGTTTGATTCGCCTACTTAATCCTAAGTAATTGTGCATTTATTATGCTTTTTTTTACTTCATGTTGCAACTATTTGATGTTTTATTCATCTCTTCTGCATTTCTTCAAAACAGATCGGGGCACACATTACATGTGAATTTTCTGTGAAAGAATAATAGAGGCACACACAAACACACATAAAAGGGGGTGTAAAATTACAATTTCCAGTAAAACAACAGTAAGGACAGGGAGAGAAAGAGAAGCTTAGAGACAGAAAGAGAGAATTATGACAATTTTAGATCAGTATGAAAGTTTAATTTAGTGGATTACCTTCTTATCGATAAATAATGACATTTTAGGCAAAAATGTCGCACACAAAAATTAGTGATACCCTGATATATGGATTATATATTAGTAAAGGTATTTGGATTAAATATTAGTATAGATGGGGACTAATCTCAAGTTTGCTTCAAGTAGTGAGAAGACGAACAATGTAGTTTGCACTAGTTAGAAAATCATTAAATTGTACATCGAGGACACATACTGCCCTTACAAAGAACTGGATCCATAGCTGAAGTTACTAGAACTTGCAGTTTATGACCAAGTTACATAACTTCTGTAAAATTTGGTTCCGTATTACCCACTCTTAATATCATGCTCGAGGCATAAAAGAATAGAAAAATACTAGTAAGTTGTTCATGAGACCATAGTGTTTTACATATTACAACAATGACATGTACACTTCAAAATGTCACCATCCAACAAATAAATTCAATTAACTCATCCACAGACCTCTGTATTAGTAAACTACAGTATTAAATAGCGAGAAAATGGCACCTGCACATTAGCAAGGTCCAAAATGGTATAGCAGCTTCAGCTTCAAAGGGCTGCTGAGATTTAACAACATTGACCCGGCAGAACAATTTCAATAAAGAACAAGATCATTCTAGAAGGACGGAACTTAGCACAATCCTAAATAATGATACCTGTGAAAATGTTGAGAACTGTCGCCCCTAGACGTCATTATCCAACAGATCCTGAAAGAAGTTCAACCACGGGAATGATAAAAAAAACAACTAAGTATACACCATATTGTAAGTCGAGAAAATTAATTGCTGGGTTGCTAAAATAATCCACACTGAAGCACAATTACAAGAAGGGAATCAGATGACTAACAATACTCAATATTGTAGAATGCATCAAAGATGGCATGTTACCTAATATATGGATAACCCTCAGGATGCTAGCCGCCCAAATAAGATTCCAGTAAAGACAAAAGCTCCAAACCATTTATTTGAAACGAATCTGGAAAGAGAGAACTTGTCACAAACAAAAACTTGAAGAAAATATGCATTTAGAAGATGCTCATAACTAACGATACTCGATTCACATTTAAGAAACAAGAGCCATAGGCATCATATGGCAAGAGGAAAGTGCAATAGAGTGCATGGGGCTTAGGATATCAAGCAGAACTAATAAACCATAACTAAAAATTCTACTTAAATTGTCACGCATGGTACTGAGGATTGCATAAAACGTAAAATTGCATCACACAATGAACTAAGGCTCAAATAGAATTTATTAAGGGTCGCACATTGGGCTATCCTAAAGCCAGTTTGAGATTGATGCTGCATTTGAAAAAGCAGCAATGGAAAGCAGTAGTATTTCATCTGCTTTCAAAATATGTCACAAAATTGAACTGGCTTTTTAACAAAAAAAGACAAGTTGCTGTTACCAAACAGCTTTTGGAACTGCTTTTTCAAAAATAAGCAGAAGCAGCGATGATAAGCAATCGCAAACCTAACCTAAGTCTGTTCACTACAATTAATCTTACAATCGTTCAGTTACAGGGATTTGGAGGCTTCACAACTTTGGAATCCCTTCCAACACTTGAGACCTGTATAAATGAGCCCATCAGACAATGTTCCTAATAAAAGACACTGAAAACACCTTCCCATAGAAGTTCTTTACGACTCCACAGAGATATGTGAAAGATAAGAAACCAAAGCATAGGACCTCGCATTGATTGCAACCTTGCAAAGTTGGAAGTCTGATTGAGGACAACATGATGGAAATCTTCTTGAAATTAGTTTGGCATCTTCAATATTGCCAATAATGTGTACCAAGTAAGAGCAGAAGGTTAGAACTCCTAGAGCTAGGGTACCCACCCAATAGAACCAAGCTTTTCAAGGCGGTGCAAGGCGGCGAGGTAGCAAAGTCCAAAAAAGGCCTAGGCAGGAGCCTCAAGACTAAAGTTTTGGGGTGTGCAGTAAGTAAGTTGAGATAAACTAGGTTAACAAAAACATGTAGTTTACTATTGGAACTTTGTGTTGCGGCCGGCCGGTGTGACCTTGTTGTTCTAGTTTTGTATTTCTACTTGATGTAATCATTTAGACTTTGCTCATTTGTTTAATGTCTCACGCTTTTTCTATCGTAATGATAATATTAGTACCTAAACATGGACGGTGAATTCTCAATTGGAATGTTGTTTTATTTGCAAGGATCATGTGAGCCATAGGTATGTTGTCAATGGTGATCAGATTATTGTAGAATATTATGAGTAATGAATATGTTTATTGATTATCTCTTGGCTATATATAGCCTTATAATCCTCCATCTTACATAAAACCCCTTAATACATTCTAATATACCAACACTCCTCAAGATGGGCGAAAGAAATTCACTAAGCCCATCTTGTTACATCCTCTAATCATATCTCCAGAGCTAAGTCTCTTGGTCAGACTGTCTGCTATCTGATCCTTGGTTGGAACGTGACCTATCTCCAGTAGTCCATTGTCCACCTTGTCCTTGATGAAGAACCTATCGATCTCGATGTGTTTGGTCCTGTCATGCTGTACTGGATTGTTGGCGATACTGATGGCTGACTGGTTGTCACACCACAACTTCATCTTGACTCCTTGATCTACTTTCAGCTCCACCAGCATACTCTTCAGCCATAGCAGCTCTGCAACTCCCAAGGTCATAGCTCTGTACTCCGCTTCAGCTGTCGATCTCGCCACTACTGACTGCTTCTTACTCCTCCAAGAGACCAAGTTACCTCCTACAAATATACAATAACCCGAGGTAGACCTCATCAGCACAGCTAGCCCAGTCAGTGTCACAGTAGCCCTCGATGCTCACATAATTATTCTTCTTGAATATCAGCCCCTTTTCGGGAGTACCCTTTAAGTATCTCAGAATCTGGTACACTGCATCCATATGACCCTTTCTTGGATCATGCATGTAGCGGCTTACTACACTCACTGCAAAGCAGATATCAGGACATGTGTGGCTCAAATAGATCAACTTGTCCATCAGTCTCTGGTATCTGTCCCGGTCAACTGGCTCTCCAGCCTCAGCACCCAGCTTGAACCTCTGATTGATCAACGTCGCTGCAGGTTTGCATCCCAACATCCATGTCTCTGTAAGAAGGTCCAGCGCATACTTCCTCTGAGAAAGAACAATCTCCTCTGCTCCTCGAGCAATCTCAATCCCAAGGAAGTACCGAAGAAGGCCAAGGTCCTTCACCTCGAACTCCTTGCCAAGCTTCCCCTTGAGTCGGGTAATCTCCTGCTCATCATCTCCTGTGATAATCATATCCACATAAACCGCAAGCATGGTGATATGGCCTCCATTCTGACGGAAGAACACAGTATGATCGACATTGATCTGCTGATATCTCATCCCTATCATCGCCCTCCCGAATCTGTCAAACCACGCTCGAGGAGACTGCTTTAGTCCATAGAGGGACTTCTTCAACCTGCAGACCTTGCCCACTGTTTTATCGGTGCAGAATCCTGGTGGTATCTCCATGTACACCTCCTCCACTAGATCTCCATAAAGAAACGTATTTTTCACATCCAGTTGGTGTAGCTTAAATCCACCATTCACTGCCAAAGAAATCAAGGTTCTAACGGTGCTCATCTTCGCCACTGGTGCAAATGTCTCGTCGTAGTCAATGTCGTACGTCTGATTGTATCCCTTTTCTACCAGTCGAGCCTTGTAGTGCTCAACCTGTCCATCTGGGTTCTGCTTTACAGTAAAGACCCACTTGCATCCGACTGCCCTCTTCCCCTCTGACAGTTTTACCAGTTTCCAAGTGTGGTTCTTCTCAAGAGCCCATAACTCCTCGTGCATCGCCGCTTTCCACTTTGGATCGTTCTTTCAACCTGGCAATTGTTAGGTACAGTAATACTATCCAAAGACGCAATGAATGCTCCATGAGAAGAAGAGATGTTATCATATGAAACAAACTGAGCAAGGTCCCAACCATATCTATCATGAGGATTTCCCGCATTGTTGCGAGTAGTCCTCCGTACTGATAATTGTGTGGGAGTAGGAAGAATGATATCACCTGAAAGGAAATCTGGTAGTGGTGGTGTAGGTGTCTCAGGAGTCAAGACGGACGTAGGCAAGCGACTTGGCACTGGTACTATAGGTACCGGTCCTGCAGTTTGCTTCACTTTCCTGCTTTAAGTAACTCTCCCTGAGCCGTGGGCCTAACACCTCTCATCTCCTCCCCCTTTCCTCTTCACTCTTATGCTCCTCCTCAACCGTTCCTCCATGCCATACTCCTAAATCGGTCACCACTCTTACCAATCTCCCTCTCTCACCACTCTTACCAATCTCCCTCTCTCGTCTCATACTCTCATTATCAGGTGAGTTGTCCATGGATGAGGTTCCCTCCGGACGGTAGTATGGTTCATGCTCCCTGAAGTGAACATCCAGGCTCACAAACCTCTTCTTCTCTACTGGACTCCAGCACACGTATCCCTTCTGAGTCGCCGAATAGCCCACAAAGACACACTTGACTGCTCTCGAGTAAAGTTTTCCAACAGACGGTCTGTTGTCCTTTACAAAACATACGCAGCTAAACATCTTCAGCGGGAGTATCCCACTATTATTTTCTTACAATATCTCACATGGAGACTTCCATCCAGTACCTTCGAAGGTATCATGTTGATCAGTTGAGCTACTGTCAACACTGCATGTCCCCACAGACTTTGTGGGGACATTCATGGCGATTATCATGCTCCTTGCCACCTCCAGAAGGTGTATGTTCTTCCTTTCTGCCACTCCATTCTGTGCTGGTGTATATGCACAGGTGGTCTGATGCTGTATCCCGTGGGCTGACAGGTATTCCTCAAGTGCTTTGTTGGTATATTATGTCCCATTGTCAGACCACAGTACCTTCACCATTGCTCTGTACTGAGTCTGGACATATTTATGAAAGTCCCGAAAACAGGCAAAAACATCTCTTATTCTTCATCAAATACAGCTAAGTGACACGAGAGGAACAATCAATAAAAGAAACGAAACGAAATACTTGTAACCATTCATAGTAGTTGTGGCGCACGACCCCCGACATCAGAGTGTATAATATCAAAAGCAGAAGAGCTCCTATGGCCCGCACTAACATATGAGCTCCTAGTAAGTTTGCCTAAATCACATGCATCACATACTTGTTTCTTCTTATTTGCTTTCTCATAAATAGATGGATACAACCTACTCAAAATACCAAAAGATGAGTGCCCCAACCGCTTGTGGTGGAGTATCAGTGTATCCTCGGCACTCATCTTCCATCATCCCATTCCTGTTCTCTCTGCCACAGACACCAATGCCGAATACAGTCCTTCCCGATCTAGGTACCACAATCCATCATCCCAAGTGTCAGTCCCAAGTCTTCGTTCCGTCTCCTTCTGGAAGATCATCTTAGAAATATCAAAAGAGACAATGCATTTTAGTTTGAGGATTATAGAACTAATGGACAAAAGACTGACTGGAAAAGAAGGAGCATGCAAAACATTGGATAATTTTACTGAACCTGTACAATCGACAGTACCCTTATCGACCACTAGCTGGAAAGTACCATCGGTTGTTTGAATGTTGTCCGCCGATGCTAGGTGAGTGTAGGAAGAGAACTCACTAGCATTTCCTGTCACGTGTCGAGACGTACCCGAATTGACAATCCAGTCTGACTGTCTAAGGGAAGACATAGATGCAAAGGCGAGTGAGTCGTCAGTACCTTCCGATGGATAGACATACATAGCAACGTTACCTCTGGCGAAGAATGAGGTGGACGCCTCCTCGGTCCCACTCCTCATGTCTCCATCGTGTGACGCTCTCTGCTTCCTCCTGAATACCTCCAGTATGTCCAGCAGTGCCTGATCCTCCTCAATATATGCACCATCAGCTCTCTCCTCGCTTTCTGCCACCAGTAGGTTCGCTCAATTACCTCCTCGACCACCCCGTCGACCCCCACGACCACGACCACGTCCTCCAAACT
This sequence comes from Iris pallida, assembly GCA_029216955.1. Classification (NCBI taxonomy): domain Eukaryota; kingdom Viridiplantae; phylum Streptophyta; class Magnoliopsida; order Asparagales; family Iridaceae; genus Iris; species Iris pallida. Next base: position 29,229,637 of record JANAVB010011199.1, on the reverse strand, counting down.
GTCCACGTTCATCACCTGAATCTTCCTCGGGTGGTTTGGTGCAAGCATACCTCAAGTGACCCACCTCCCCGCAGTTGTAGCACTGTCGAGACTCTCCCTTAGGTCCTGTGCCGCCTGGATTGGCAACCGCCAGTGCTGACTTCACTTCAGGAGGACCGCATGTCCCTGCCTACAGCTTGATGCGAGTCTCCTCCTGGATAATGGCCGAGATAGCCTCCTCAAGTGTAGGAATCTTCGGTTGGGCTAGAAGTAGTGCTGTCCTCTGAGCAAATACTGCAATCAGTCCCTTAAAAAACTTCATCGTCATCTCCTGCAGACATACACGTCTCTTCTTACACTTCGGGTCCTCGCAGCTCGTCCGATATGAGGAGTTATCGTAATCCAACCACAGACGCTCCAACTCCGTGGCATTCTCCTGCACCATCTTCTCCCCCTGTACGGTGTCGTCGATCTATCCCTTTATCTAGAAAACTCTCAAGTTATTTTCCACACCATCGTAGGTCCTCAATTTCTCCCACACGTCCTTCACCATCTCAAGGCCATCCACTGTGGCGGCAATCGACTGGACTAAAGAATTGAGGAGTCAAATGTATATTACCATATGAGGGGACTTCCGCTCGTCGCGTCCTGCCGAGCCCTCATCTGACTCTGTCTTCTCTCCTGACAAGAAATCCTCCAGGTTCTTCCCTGCGAGGGTTCTCCTCACACGTCGTGACCAACTCAGATAGGTAGCCGGTCCATCAAGCTTCAGATCGATGGAGGGAAGCTCTAACTTCGCTGGTGTTCGTGTCGCGCTCTCATTAGCCGACAGTTTCATCAGCTTCATCAACGTTGCGACCTCCGCAGAGTCCAACTTCTTGATGATCTCCTTCATCGATCCTCCTCTTCTCCGATCACCTCACACCCGTCCCACGATTCACATTCGTCCTTTTCGTCCTCTCCTAGACCCGATCGTGTCTCTCCCCCATCAGATCTAGGCCTTCGATGTCAACGTCCGGAACGACCCGCAGGAGATGCCAGGAACCGCGGCATAAGGCTCCGCGGGAGTCGCAGCTTTGCGGTGATGGTGGCGGGCGAGCTACGCGACGGCGGCGGTGGCGGCGGCATGACAGCGGTGGTGGCAGCTAGGGTTTGGGAGCGGTGGTAGCGGCTAAGGTTTGGGAGTGGGGGTGATGGCTAGGATTTGGGCTCTGATACCATGTAGAATATTATGAGTAATGAATACGTTTATTGATAATCTCTTGGCTATATATAGCCTTACAACCCTCTATCTTACATAAAAGCCCTTAATACATTCTAATATACCAACAATTATTTAGAATTATAGAGTTTGAATTTCAAAATTAAATTTGGTTAGTGTTTTGAAGCCTCAACCAACCTAAAAATTGATCTAATTATAGCAAAGTATCAAGTTTGTCACCTAGATTTGATTGACAATTTATGTTTTATGAAATTTTAGATAAACAAGACACAACAAATATCATAATCATGTATTGCATATGAAAACTATCTAAATTCTTGTTAAAGTAATAAAAATCAACAAATACTTTAAAGTAAATGAGAGTTTACATGTATTGCTTGAATCTGAAACCGGCCTGAATATGATTAGAGGGAGAGGAATTTAGCCTGAACCCTTATCCTAACACGAAATGTTTATAGGATTCAGCTTTGAACCTTGCATAAACTCCACCCCTCATAGGCAACCGAGGTGGGTTGAGGCAGGATCATGACCAGCCCAACTAAACCTTAGTTACATAGTCACCAGCATTGCCGAGGCGCCTAGACGGCCACCTAAGACGAGGCGGGCGCCATTTAAAAGCTTGAAATATAACTTGGATTAGGCTTGCGAAAAAAGGATATTGTTTTTCCTTGTGAGATATGGCCCTTAACAGATTTGGATAGTAGATAAGGATTCACATATAACCAACCCCCAAAAGTTGGGATAGTCTTGATTTTTTGTGTAGTACTAAAGCATACTTTGAATAAGGGTCCAGCCAAAAGTTCCGTCGTTCTCGCGCTTCTACAATTTCCTTTGAGACTATGAGGCAATATTGTTATTTTATAATAAAATAGATTCAGTTAAACATGTTAAGGCGTCTAGGGGTACAACACCTTTTATTCTGGAGAAATGCTTTATTTAGGACTGTACATAATAGTCTTGATTTTTTTTGTAGTACTAAAGCATACTTTGAATAAGGGTCCAGCCAAAAGTTCCGTCGTTCTCGCGCTTCTACAATTTCCTTTGAGACTATGAGGCAATATTGTTATTTTATAATAAAATAGATTCAGTTAAACATGTTAAGGCGTCTAGGGGTACAACACCTTTTATTCTGGAGAAATACTTTATTTAGGACTGTACATATTAACTTCCCCAATCCTCCCCCTTTTCTGATACAATCTTAGCTGTAGCAAACAATCAAAAAAATGGGAATAGCCTTTATAAATTTCCAACTCCATCCATCTTCACTTAGAGCCTTCTTTTCAAAGTTGTGTGATTTTGTCATGTAAAGATCCCAATTCAAGTGTATGATTGATAACATGACCGTACACGAGTCATATCCCAAAATTTGGGATAAAGGCATTGTTGTTGGTGTATCATGTTAAACTTCAAGTGGAGGGTTCAGTGTTGGGTTAATTACAATGGTATAAATTTCGCTAGGCGGGTTTGGTGCGCCAAAGGGCCGCCTAGTGCCTAGATGACCGAACTGATTTTTTTTTAATTTTTGTAGAGTGTAATACACATAAGTAGTTTGTATGTGTAATAAATGACACAAGTATATGAGTTCTCGTGGTAGTGGGGATGTGTTTAACTCCTTCGGGGGGTGGACTGTGTTGGTCTGGAGTTCGAATCATCCCGATGAAGCATGTTATTCATTTTTTTTCCTTTATTTACATTTGGTTGTGGGTTTGGGTGCGGGTCCAGCTTCGAATTCGACCCGCACAGCCATATAAACCCACTTCTCTCCACCACCACTCCTCTTCCACTCTCTAGCAACAGTGGCAGCAACAACAGCAGCTGCAGCAACAACAGCAGTAGCATAGCAGCAACAGCAGCCGCCACCGGAGGAGGAAAGTAAACTTTTGTTTTTTTTTTTTTTGTTTTTTCCATTTCTTTTTAAATTTCAAATTTGAAATATGAATTATTTTTTTTGAAAATTTTCAAAAAGAATTTGGCCGAACAGGCCGCCTAGGCCGAAATCCACCTAGGACCGCCACCTAGGGGGTTTCCAGTGCGGCCAGCGACCCCCTAGCGCCTAGGCGCCGCCTAGGCCGAAATTTAGGACACTGGTTAATTAACATTTGGGGACAAACTGGATTGATATTTTGGTCAACCTGCATGATAAATATAGTTGTTCTTATGTCTACCATAAGAAAAATGCCATCTCCAGAGCAATTCATCATATCTTTGATCCTCTTATAGCATACTAGTTTAATGTGGAAATCTGTTTGAGGATAAACCATGAGAGATGGTATTGAAGACCTACTTGCATCACTATAAGATTTAAGAACAAATCAACTGTCGAGTTATGGTAAGGAAAAGCTATCAGCTAACCAAAAAATGGTAATAACTTTGAGATTCCCGTTTACCAAAGGTACTCACTTTCTATTGCAATCTGCCCTGTTAGATAAATCAACACTAATAATCTGCCATCCTAATTGAGAAGCTGCAACCATCAAAAATGGATAGTATGGCCATGCTGTCAAACAAATATTAAGTTAGACAATCAGTATAAGCTGAACATGATAGTGTATTGTATGCCACATTAGTTTCATATTGAAAATACAATAGGGAATATTGTGCTAACCAAGTTCTGCATTATATCCGCTGAGCGTCAAACTAGCAATGCATGCAATCCCAAATCCACCAATCCAATTTTTTGTCAAACTTCCAAATCTCAGCGCGGTAGACTTTACACCCACTTTCAGGTCATCTTCTTTATCCTGAGAGTTGACAATTAATTTATTACTTTAATATTTACATGAATGTGTTAAAAACTAGTATGCTACATGTCTAAAAAGTAAAAACATTTTGAGTAGAAAATTTGGCCAGAAGTATATAATATTATAGAATCCTACCTGATGCGCATATATTGTGTCATACACAAGTGTCCAAAAGACACCAGCACTATACAATGGGAGAACAATTGCAGGGTCCAAGCTTTCTTTAATGGCAACCCATCCTAATAAAGCTCCCCAATTGAATGTCAAACCTAGATATGCTTGAGGCTGTTATAATAGTACAAACCAACAGAATCACATCATTTTAACTTCACATAGAAATAAAAAATAGAGAAAAACTTAATCAAACAAAAGTCCATACCCAAAAGGTCAGCCTTTTCATGAGAGGATAGGAAAAGACAAGAAGTAACGATGATGCCCCCAGAACACGACTACAATAAAGAAGTTAAATGCAGTTTATTAATGGCAACTATTTTATAAACAGTTTCAACATAAAAGGTTCTCTTAACATAAATAAAAAATTCATGTGTTAGATTCAATAATAGATCCAACTGAAGAAACCAACATGTTTGGTTTCATGACTAAAGCGTCACTGGAGGCATGCGCCCCGAGTAGTCAGGAGATCGATTCCCAGTGGAGACGTTCGCCATAAATACCAGTTCATATATATATATATATATATATATATATATATATATATATATAATTGATCCTATTGATAATACAGGGAAAGAACCTGTCGTCTCTATCAAGATGATTCTATCTCGTCAGATATTGATTCTAGTATCTGGAGCACGGAATATATAGAATAGATCAAGAAAAGAAATATTTGAACTATGATTCATACCTACTATTCAGACCTCGCGACCGGACTCAAAAAAAGATGTCAGATAAGTATTTTATAAAGCAAACGATTTTTCTTTCTTCAGACTTCTTTTGTCCGAAGGACAAAGATTTTGTTGAGTCATTACATCTACTCATTGAATAAGTGATCATCAAATGGTTTTTACTCAGAGAACCTTTGAGTTTAGCTTGGGGCAAAATCATCGTGGTTCTAGTATGAATTTGAGGTTTTAATTGATTCATAGGGTCTCAACAAGAGAATTCCTATCAATAGTAAAACAAGAGTAAATCCGCATTACGTACAAAAAAATAGGGAAGAGAAGATTCAAGAGGCCCATAACGATCAACATAAAGAAAGACGGACGAGCCAACTTGATATTTTTTGGCATTATCATCACAAAGAAAGAAGAGATTCCGTCTTTTTGTTACTATCTTCGGGACAAATCGAATCAAATCAAGCGAATAAGAATAAGAAGTTTTGCACTTTCTATATTCGTGGAAACTAGTATTTGTGTGTTTCTGTTTGAGCCGTACGAGATGAAATTCTCATATACGGTTCTCAGAGGGGGAGTCTTCTTGGATTACCTATCTCAATAAAGTATATGATTGGTTCGAGGAACGTCTCGAGATTCAAGCGATTGCAGACGATATAACTAGTAAGTGTTCCTCCTCATGTCAACATATTTTATTGTCTAGGGGGGATCACACTTACCTGTTTTTTAGTACAAGTAGCTACGGGTTTTGCTATGACTTTTTACTATCGTCCAACCGTTACAGAGGCTTTTTCCTCTGTTCAATACATAATGACTGAAGCCAATTTTGGTTGGTTAATCCGATCAGTTCATCGATGGTCAGCAAGTATGATGGTTCTAATGATGATTTTGCACGTATTTCGTGTGTATCTTACTGGGGGATTTAAAAAACCCCGCGAATTAACTTGGGTTACAGGTGTAGTTTTTCAAATAAGTCGTATCTTGTTCAAACCAATCAACAGAGCTGGGGTTATAGTTGAAGCAGCCAATAGAAAACCGAAATAACTAGTTATAGTAGGCATGAAAGAGCTGAATTAGATATTTTCTTTTGATACATATGTTGATAAAACACTTACCTAAGTTTCTATTTTTCTCAGATACGACGGTAATAAAAAACCAATTGACAGAATAAGTTTAGTTTCAATTGAAAGTTCTTAATTCATTAATCATTATAGATGGATGGCGCTAAAAATAAATAGAGTTACATAGGTGGAAAAAAAATAGACTCATTAGCTGTGACATCGACCAATCCTGTGATTTCGGGTCAACAGATTCATTGTGAAATTTGTGAGTTGAATAAAATAGTAATAAGAACTCACTGTGTCGTGTAACTTATATATATATATATATATATATATATATATATATATATATATATATATATATATATATCCTAACTAATAGCTTAACTACCTAATATTATCTAACTACTTGTATTTGTATCTATAACAAATTCAAATTAAAATATAAATATATCTATAACAAATCATAATTAAAATATAACCATATCTATAACAAATACTAATTAAAATATATTCAAATTATATCTATAACAAATCCTAATTTAAACTATTTTTCAACAATATGAGAGGGAAATTTTTTCTTTTACGCACGTGCACGTGACTAATATATGTAATGGTTGTAGATGTTGGTCGAATATCGATTTTGACAAGATTTTGCAAAATATATCGTTTATGCCATTTTACAATATAGGACGACATATCATGATCAATGTGATATATTTACCACGTGATATTTTAGATGTCGGCTGATATTTTGGTCAACCAGATTTTGTTGATAATTTTTTAGATAAAGGGTTTCAAGCAATGTTTTAAAAGTTGGTGAAGGCGAAGAGGCTCAAATATTATTCGCGTACTAACTACAAATATTGAGTAAAATCGGATGGTACTAAATAGTTCAAGTTTGTTTTATTTTACTAAGTCAAATAAGAGCACTTTAAGCTCATTGTCTTTTTATTAAGTAGCTTAGTCCAACATCGGGATTTGGTGAGAATGAGAGATGTTAACAAAACTATAAATAAAGGGCCTCAGCTATGTAATTGGGAAATGAGTGAAATAAATAAAATTGTGTTTGCTATTAAGTAAATGCTCCTCTTTCTTTCCTAGAAGTTTTGTTATGTCTCTCCTTCCTCTCTTCCATAACCCTAGCGTCCCCCTAACCAATAGTCATTACCCGTTATCCACACGGTTGATTCTAGATTTCAATCAAGGCATATATCACGACGATCTCGCGAGTATTCGAGGAAGAAGGCAACGATGCGATCCATTGAAGATAGCAATCATCGACATCCGACGGAATGGTCCTTCAAATTTAGAGCACGTGATCATACACAACTTAGGTAAGCCTTAACTTGTACTTGGTATCTTACGAATCCCAAATCCATTACTCTTTATGCAAGTACTTATTCATTGCCAAATTCACAAATAGGAAAGAGAGTACTTCTACTAATAACAAATTAGATCTAATAATAATTATTGAACTATCCAATCTAAATAGATATACTTTCCATTAACGTTATCTTGTCAATTAATATTAAAGGACAACATGCTTACTTGTATTGTTGCTAGTTTATTGCTAAAATTCGTCGTGTTTAACTAAATAATCAAATGGGATCTTATTTGAATATTATTAACTTGGTTCTTACACTATACATCTAAAACTCATATTTGTCTTGCATCATTTTGTACAGCGCAACAACCAAGTTAATAATATTCAATATAAGATTCCATTTGATTCTTTAGTTAAAGACGACCAATTTTCAGCAATATAGTAGCAACAAACCAAGCAAGCATGTCTTTTAATATCAATTGACAAGATCAAGTCAATACAAAGTAAATCTATTTAGATTGGATAGTTCAACAATTAATATTAGATATAATGTATTGTTATTAGAAGCACACCATTTTCTATTTCTAGATTTGACAGCGGATAAGTACTTAAATAAAGAGTGGTGGATTTTAGATTCATAAGATACCAAGTACAAGTTAAGGTTTACCTAAGTTGTGTATGATTCAACTTGGTCCAAAGTTAAAGAAGGACCGTCACGTCGAATGCCGATGATTGCTATATTCAATGGATTGCTTCGTGCCTCAAACACTCGTGAATTCATCGTGATATATGCCTTAATTCAGATGACAGCTGGAAATGACTATTGGTTAGGGGGTTGGAATGGGGAAGGGGGCGACTAGGATTATGGAAGAGGTGGGAGAGACGGAACAGAACTTCTAGAAAAGAAAGAGGAGCATTCACTTAATAGTAAACACAATTTTATTTATTTCATTCAACGCCCAATTACATAGCTAATACCCTTTATTTATAGCCTTCTCAACATAGCCAATATCCTTTATTTATAGCCTTCTCAACATCTCATATTCTCACCAAATCCCGATATGGGATTAAGCTACTTAATAAAAAAAACAATGAGATAACATGTGCTCTTATTTGACAGTAAAATAAAGTAAGCTTTGACTATTTAGTACCATACGATGGACATGACTTTGACTCGATATTTGTAGCGATGACGCAAATAATATTTGAGCCTCTTCGGTGCAATGTCCTCATCATTTTTTCAGGGGCGGGGAAGACTCGACACTGTCGAGTGTACATCTCTTGTATGCTCATATTCTTCAAGTATGTTGGAGGTCAACTTTTGCAACACTTTCTCTTGAAGTCCATGTGTCTACAATCTCCGGTTTACCATTTCATCGCACAAGGTATCTATGGAATCATTCATCTCTAGTGGAGACAACCTGATCATAAAACAATATCTTTTTTCAAATATATATAGGTTCAATTTGAAGTATAGAGCCCAGTGGGGGACTCTAAGGTGCATTAGTTAGGTCATTTTGCATTAAATCAACTTAAGGGCAACACCCTAAGCAAAATACGATGAGGAGTTCATAACCCTTTTGTAGCCCACAAATCACAATCCTTGTATTATTCCCAAGCCAAAATTAATACTAAAGTCAACTAGACATTGGCCCTAGAAATTTTGGCTCAATTGGTAGAAATGTTGAAGGTAACTCCAATGAACCTTTTCAAGCTTTCGTTGACAAGTCTTCCTTGTCTAAGATAAGGAAAGGAACTTACAACTTTTTCTCTTACCAGGAGAAAATTCTGATATGTAGGTTTGACGAGCCTCAATCGGTAATCCTGCACTACTTCCTCACCGTCCAGGAGCAAGTTTGGTTAACAACTTTAGGGTAATCAAAACTTTAACTCCTTCACAAATTCAAGATTAATAAAACGTTGAATGAGCCATGTTTGGTGAGTCAAGTCTAGACTAGAACCTAAACTCCCACCTTGACCCACTCTCGAGTCCCTCCCTTAGGCGATTCTAGGTTAAAGACAAAATTGTGTACAAGTCCCCGAGACTTGCTTGTGTATGCCTATTAGGCAAGGTATACAATTGTAGTGTTTCGTCCCGCTCAGTTCAACATGATGAATCAATAAACACAATGGCGTTCAGACTTGGCTATGCAGCGGCTTGCTCGGAGTCCCGCTTGGTCGAGGCAACTTCTCGCTCATGTGAGTGGCTTCGGTGAACTCGTCTCTGCTTCGCCTTCACACCTAATAAAAATGGATGTTTTCTTGAGCACTGAGTAGGTATGCTAATAGAAGAGACGAACCCAAACAGTTAAGGGAATAATCACGTTCTGTATCCGATTTGTGTAGAACATGAAAATATTGAGCTTGATGCCTAGATAGTACTTCACGTTGGTTTTCAAATTGGCACTCGGTCTGTCGATCTTACGACCTAGGTAAAGTAGAGTTTTTCTTTATACTGACACATAGACTATCAACTTGTTGTCATAGTCTATACGTTCTCACGAGTTAAATGTTTTCCATAGCATGCACGTTCTCACGGTCTCAATGCTAGTGATAGCATGCACGTCCCCACGATTTCAAAGGCATGTCATATAGAGTATGACTCGATTGATGGGTAGTGCACGGAACACAGTTGGTTCAAGTTAAGCAGGTATCAAATTGACGTTCCTAAGTCAAGGTTAAAAGTATAGAAACATGAAAAGTTCTCGGGACCGTTAGTCGACGAGGGAGTCCCTGGGTTGGGAAATGCATGGAGTATGAAAAGGGAAAGACGATAAATGGTTCAGAAGTATGGTAAGTTGAGTCGAGTCTTGCATGGTCATTGGACAACTTGTGCACAAGGTATAGTTCCTCGAACGATCACGGGGCACTGGGATCGTGTCGACCTAGAAGGAATGGCAGGTATTACGCGTCCTTCAGCGAGGGTGCGAGTTTGAAGTGTACGTCGCAATACAGCTGCGGGACCTTCGGTGGAGTTCGCGCCTCGCACTCAAACTGTTCCTGTATGCTATGAAGTATGCGGATAGCTAGACTTGCTAGTGACCTTCATATAGATTGAGTCGGCGTGATAGCGACAATCTGCGTGCATGTCATAGATTGAGTCAAGAGTGGATGTACGGCATGCAACACAATTATTAAGCCTAAGATTTGGCTTTAGCAGACACTTGCTTCGGCACGATATGTGGTATTATGGTTTAGTAACTGTGTTGTTGTGTTTGAAACTGGGATGGCCGAAAGGTAAGCATGGGTAAATTTCACATATGTTGTGTGTCATGATTATAGTTTGGAGAAACAAGTAGTTTTGCTAGTATATGCCCTGAAACTGATCTTAAGACAAGATTAGAAAGACCACAAAGAATAGTTCACACTCACTAAAATAACGTGTTGGTTTTGTAAAGGTGGGCGAAAGCCCTCCCTACCAGTGCATTCAATGTACAGATATCCCAACAGTTTGTATGCAAGTTCAGGTAGCAACTCGTTCGGTACGTAGCTCGCTTGGATGCGTCGAGACACGGAATTTCCTTGACATTTCGAGGCATGCGGACGCGTTGAAGACTTCACTTATACGGAAGATAATGTATGAACATCGCCTTCTTCATGTTGTAAGTCTAAGGGCGTGATCTTTTGTTTTGTATTGAGAGATGAGAGAGAGCTGAGTGATTGTATTCAGATAGAGTGAGCTTGAGAGATTGTAATCTTGGCCTCGAGCCGTTTGTAAATTCTGCTGAAGTCCTCAATAAAGATGACTTCATTTTGTATACTTGTGTTGTTCAACTTTTCTGTTCGGGACTTCTGTGTGACGACCTCGTCGCTAAGCTGCTCAATCAGTCGTTTTGGTATATGTCTTGTGTGGGCGCAATTTAGGCTCGCACGACATCACATCCTAGCAAGAACGATCGGTTCTACGGAACCGGGGCATGACAATAATACCTTCACCAATACGCTAGTCCTCCCCAAGGACTAGCCATGGGTCCGAATTAATTTGAGACCTTTATGGCTAAGAAGATGGAATCAGTGACTACCCAAATGACCAACATAATCACCCAGGTTACAAACCATATGGCAAAGATTACTATTAAGTTAGTAGCCCTAGAACAAAACCCCCAAGGTGAACAAAAACACACTAGAGGTGAGTCCAATGTCAGGTTAAATGAAGAGATAGTCGAAGGGTATCAACATAACGACAAGGTCAGTCGTAATCATCGCAACTGTAGGAAGTTTCGAAATGATGATCAAGATCAAGATGAGACCAATCAGATACAGAACGTCAAACTCCAAGCATCCACTTTTGATAGTCGAGATGACCCACAAGTCTTTTCAGACTCGAGTTCAGACATCACCCACTACTTCAAATGGCACTGTCTGTCTGAGGAGTGTAAGGTACAGCACACCACTGTTATGTTGACAGGTAAGGCTAGGACATTTGGGGAGAACATGGAGACCTTAGGTATACAAGAGGTAAACCACCAATGATCGAAATACAACATACACTGTCACATTTCTATGTCCCCTATGGCCTTCAAGCAAAACTTAGCTGACCAATGGGCTCGATTTACCCAATGATCCCTATCTGGGTCATAGTATGTTACATAGTTTGAAAATACTTACAAGAAATGTAATGAACTCGCTACCGAGTCCTCCCAGGCGATCATGGCTATGTTTAGGTTAGTATGAATGAAGACCTACGAACCAAACTTTTACTAAGAAATGTTGTTCTCCTTGAGGACGCATACCAAATGGTTCGAACTCTAGACTAGGCTCGCAAGTACAAGTTGAATGATCGCAAGGAAGAGCCGAAGAAAAGGCCAACATATCAAGCCCCTTGTTCTGTTGAGTCAAATAACAAATCCTTGGCCAAACCCGATCGAAAAGGAAAGGGACTGTTGGGCTCAGCCCCCGTCGACAATCAGTTGAGCAATTTGCGCACCCAATGTTTTAGGTGTCAGGGTTATGGCTACATGAAAAAGTAGTGTCCAAGTCAAGTTCAGACTAGGACCGTCCTCATCGAGGTTGTCCCAACTGAACCTGACAATGACTTGGAAGAAATTGCTCGTGAACCTGAACCTATTTAGATGACAAGTGCGTAAATAAACAATTGAGCTATATTAGGTGCAAACCTTTAATCGATATCTCAACATCCGTTGAGGCTCCGCATAAGCTGACTGTCATTAGATGCACCTTAGCTCAACCTAAGGTCACTAACGATTGGTGTCGTACAACAATCTTCCAAACCACACCCATGATTGGGGAGAAGTCCTGTCGAATCATCATCGACAGTGGCAGTTGTATCAATGTCGTGTCTGTAAGAGCCATCGCTATAATAGACCTTAAACCCGTCCCACACCCGCAACCGTACCAGGTACCATGGGTGAATGATGTGTCATTCAAAATAAAAGAGGTTCCAATTAAGCTAGCCACTTAAGAGAACAATATTTGGTGCAATGTGATCACAATGGACGTAGGTCACATTATTTTGGGTCGACCTAGATTGTTTGACTTTGTCGTAACTATTGTCGGGAGGTCGAATACGTGAGTTTTCGTGCATGATAATAAGAATATTCGACTCCAACCAAGTCAGCCCTAACCCTATGTCGCAGAGAAGGCGGACACACTGAAGGGGAAAACAAGAGTTTACCAATAGGTCACCTATCCTAGCACTTTGGCTCAGGAGACACCCAATAACTCATCCAACAACAGTGTTCTAAATTTTGCTAGGCGAAATCGGTGCGACGGAGGGCCGCCTAGGCAAGCCGATCAGGATTTTTTTTTTTTGAATTTGAAATTTGAAATGTGAAACCCATAATACCAATTTGAAATCCAAACATGTTCTAACTTCTACAATACAATTTATTTATTTATTTTGAAATTTGAAATTTTAATGTTCTAAAATCCAAATCCAAATCAAATCTTAAACCCCAAACAACATATCCACAATACAACTAAGCATAAAAAATCAAAAAAAAAAACGAACAGCCGCGCAAGCCGAACAGGCCCACCTAGGCGCCGAACAGGCCCGTCTAGGACCGAATAGGGCCAATTTTTCGCCTAGGAACACCATCTAGGGAATTTTCGGTGCGATCGGCAGCCGCCTAGGCCAAAATTTAGAACACTGCCCAATAATAGCCTCGATCTTTGAGTAATTCGTCAATGTTTTTCTAGAGGACCTTATGGACCATTTACAACCATTACGTGACATCCAACATAGCATAGACCTGGTTCCTCCCCAACACGCCATAGACCTGGTTCCGGGAGCAATGTTGCCCAACTTGACCTATTATCGGATGAATCCATCTGAACATGCTGAGCTCAAACGATAAGTTGATGAGTTGTTGAGAAAGGATTTTCTCCAAGAGAGCTTAAGCCCTTGCGCGGTGCCCACACTATTCTCGAAAGAAAGATGGATAATGGAGGATGTGTGTTAACAATCGAACTATCAACAAGATAAATGTCAAGTACGTTTCTCCATTCCATGCCTTGATGACATGCTCGATATAATGTCAGGTGCCACCCTCCTCACTAAAATCGATTTTAAGAGTAGCTATCATCGAATTCGATTCCGTCCCGGAGATGAATGGAAGACCGCCTTTAAAACCAGGGACAGTTTGTACGAATGGCTACTCATGCCTTTTGGATTGTCTAATGCTCTTTAGCACCTTCATACGAGTGATGACTCAAGCATTACGACCATACATGGGTAAACTCCTGTTTGTATAATTTGGCAACATCCTGATTTATAGTCACAGTCAAGAGCAACATATTGAATATATTCGTATAGTGTGCGAGACATTAAGTAACGAACAACTTTTCACTAACCCCAAGAAGTGTACATTTTTTTACCGGTCGAGTCATATACCTTGGTTATGTTGTTTCCATGGAGGGCGTTTTTCTCGATCCTCAAAAGGTCAAGGCAATCGTAGACTGGCCCGAGCTCAAAAACATCCGCTCCTTGGTTATGTTGTTTCCTCATAGGACGTTTTTGTTGATCCTTAAAAGCTCAAGGCAATCGCAGACTAGCCCAAGCACAAAAACAACCGCGACGTTAGAAGCTTTTACGGGCTAGCCACGTTCTACAGACAATTCATAAGGGAATTTAGTACCATCATGGCCCTTGTGACCGAGTGCGTCAAGAAAGACGAATTCATTTGGTCCAAGATTGTTGCCAAGGCATTTAAACAGATTATGACGTTAATGACAAAAGCACCCGTGATGAGACTTCTAGATCTCTCAAAGGTGTTTCAAGGTTGCTTGTGATGCCTCTGGCAGCATCGGCATAGGATGAGTTTTGACCATGTTGTTTAGTGAAAAGCCTAACGATGCAATGCAAAGATACTCTACATATAATAAAGAGTTTTATGCGATAATCCAATCTTCCGCTATTAGAGTCACTACTTATTACCACAAGAATTTGTTATCTATTCGGACTACGAAGCCCTTGAGTACATCAATTCCCAAAAGAAGTTGAGCAGACGACATGGACGATGGGCTGAGTTCCTCCAGGAATACATCTACGTCCTTAAGCGACGCACTCGGTCGTCGTATCATGGCCCTCAATCATATAAGTGTGGAGGTAGTAGGCTTCAAGCGTCTTAAAGAAAATTACGAGGCATGTTCTGATTTTGGGCTAATAGATAAGGAATTAAAAGACGAGCACACTCAAGAGTGACGTATTTTTATTAGGAGAGACTAACGGGGTTTTTATTAGAAGATGGGTACTTATTCTGGTTGCGGCTCCGCAAGCTATGTATTCATAATACGTTGCTAAGAGATTTTCTCATTTGGGAGTTACATGCGGGTGGTTTAGCTAGACATTTTTGTAGGGACAAGACGATCGAGACTGTCGTATACAGTTATTATTGGTCGAACCTCAAGAGGGATGTTGCCAAAATCGTTAGCCAATGTCGCACGTGCAATTTGGCAAAGCAACACAAATAACCCCCAGGCCATTATATCCCTAGTATGGACTTCATGCTCGGCCTACCTCGCATCGTCAAAAAGTATGATTCCATCTTCGTCGTGTAGGTGTTTGGTTGGTGAAAACACTAGAAACTCGGAGACATTTTATTTCCCCAAGCTGAATGTGCATACAACAATTTTGTCAATAGGAGTACAAGTCTGAGTCCATTAGAAATAGTCTACAGTCACAAGCCTGAAACAACCGTAGACTTGGTCCCACTTCCCCACTTCCACTTCACTATAGGGTATCTGAGTCTCGGTCTGTAATTGCATCTCACATAACTAAGTTGCATCATGAAATCAGTGTTCAAAATGGCGGTCGAGGTGGCTGCTCTTTGCACCGCTTTTGTTGTATGCGGGTAGGCGGAGGTGAGGCGGCGTAGGCGGACGCCTCGACATAGCAATACCTGACTAGATGGGTTGGCAAAACAGTTTTACAAACATTATGGTCCTATGGTTCACTTTTATGAGACTAAAATTTCATAAATCTTTGTTCTACAATTAGTCATGCATAAACACCCTTAAAAATTTATTATGCCAAAAAACAGTAGTAAAAATGTCCAAAATGTATCAAACGTCTAGTTAGGTGCCTAGGCGGTAGGCAGACCCTCTTCGTCGCGCACCCGCCTACCGTCGTTTAGAACCTTGCATGAAATTAGTGCAAGAGTTCAAACTAATACTAATCAATGCAAAACTCTTGCCGATTCTAACAAATAGTCGCAAAAAATTGAGGTATGGGACGAATCGTTAGTCTCAGTAGGGCCCTAACGGTTTCCCAAAGGAACTGTAAAGAAACTGCACGCAAAAGGTGCACGTCTTTTTAAGATAATTCACAAGATTAATCCAAATGCATATGTAATGGATCTTCCTAAAGATTTTGGTTTTAGTTTGACTTCTAATATTGAAGGTCTGATTAAGTACAAAGTACCTACAATCAATCATTCCTGATAATTCACTTGTGGATTCGGAGGAGCTACCCAACAACCTTGTACCTTAGAGTCCCCCACTAGTTCCTATACCTCAAATTGAACCTATACATATTTGACAGAAGATATTGCTTATATGCAGATGATCATGTTGTCTCCACTAGAGATGGAGGCTTCTAGAGATACCTTGTGGGAAAGTTAAATCGGAGACCGGAGAAACATAGATTTCAATAGAAGAGTTGCACAAGTTGAACTCCAACATGCTTGAAGAATTCAAGAGATACCTTGTGCGATGGAAAGGTAAACCATAGACTGAAGACATGAATTTCAATAGAAGAGGTGCACAAGTTGAACTCCAACATGCTTGAAGAATATGAGCATCATTCGACAATGTCAAGTCTTCCCTACCCCTTGAAAAATGATGAGGACACGCATCGAAGAGGCTCAAAAATTATCCGTGTCGTCGCTACAAATATCGAGCCAAAGTCATATCTATCAGATGGTTCAAGTTTGCTTTATTTTACTAAATAATAGCACATGTTAGCTCATTGTCTTTTTATTAAGTAGTTTGGCCCCACATAGGGATTTGGTGGGAATGAGAGATGTTGAGAAGGCTTTAAATAACAGACCTTAGATATGTAACTGGGCGCTGATTAAAATAAATAAAAATGTATTTATGTCAAGTGAATGCTCCTCTTTCTTTCCTCTAAGTTCTGTTATGTATCTTCCTCCTCTCATCTATAACCCTAGTCGTCCATTTTCCCATTTCCAAACCCCCTAACCAATAGTCATTTCCAGCTATCCATACAATTCAGTCCAGATCTGAATCAAGCATGTATCACGACGATCTCGCGAGTGTTCAAAGAAGAAGATAGCATTTGAGCGATCCATTGAAGATAGAAATCATCGTCGTCCGACGAAATGGTCCTTCGTCAACTTTGGAGCGAGTTGAATCATACACAACTTGGGTAAGCCTTAACTTGTACTTGGTATCTTACAAATCTAAAATTCATCATTCTTTATGCAAGTATTTATCCGCTACCAAATCCACAAATAGGAAAGGGAGTGTTTCTACTAACAACAAATTAGATCTAATATCAATTGTTGAACTATCAAATCTAAGTACATCTACTTTGCATTAACTTGATCTTGTCAATTAATATTAAAAGACAGCATGCTTGCTTGGATTGTTGCTAATCCATTGCTGAAAATTTAGTGTCGTTAACTAAAGAATCAAATAGAATCTTATATTAAATATTATTAACTTGGTTCTTACATTGTACATCTAAAACTTTTACTTGTCCTGCATCAGTTGGTCCAACCATTGAACCATTGGAGTGAAAGGTTCAAGCTCCAACAAGTCTGACATGCCAATCCAACTATTTCGACCACATCAATGTTGCAATTACTTAAAGTTTATACTTAACATTTTTTTTCTTATCCATTTTTTTCTAATCCCTAGTTTCAATAATACTATATCATAAAAAAATTATAAAAATACTAAATCATCTTAGTTTGAATTCCAAAACTATGTTTTTTAAAATCTTAAAAAGAACGCGAAATCTAACTAGTAACAAAACAAAGTTTCTATAAAAAGCGACAAAAATCAAACCACAATATTTTCAAATTTTAAGTCTAATACATTATCCACTTATTAATTAAGGCTAATTCTAAGGGCACCACACCATTTACTTGGGGCTATCCCAAAATTTTTTGAAAAAATTACAAGTTTGCCATCAAAATTTTTTGCTTGGGACTAGCCCAAGAAATCATATAAATATCAACTTAATTTTATTTTCCTACTCTTCTTCTCTCTCTACTCTTTCCTTCTCCTCCACTATTTTCTTCTCCTAAGAATTTCTAGGTCATAAAATTGTAAACCCTAAGCCAAATTGTCTCCCAACCAAGACATTGTGAAGATTTAGGGTGCAAATTTTTGTTATAGTGTCATTGACTTCATCCGTTAATGGGTATGTCATCTAATTAATATATTTGTAGACTTTCTCACAATAATTTCACATATAAATAATGATTTATATGTGTTTAATTTAGAAAAAAGGAATATGGAAGAACCCGGGTCAACGAATGTAGTAGACTCTCGTCCCGATATGTCCGAAGAACACATTCTTGCTTCGGATGCACTCTTGGTAAGCCAATTTTAACATTCATGTCGGGTGAAATTCGGGGCTGTTACAGACAGGACTGCCACTACTCTGGCAGTCCACCTCTACATAGAGGACTGCCCAAACATCTGCAATCCTTCAAAACATAAGGACTGCCAGAGTTGTGGCAGTCCTGATTATTGAAAGGACTGCCAGAGTTGTGGCAGTCCTGATTATTGAAAGGACTGCCAATGTGATGGCAGTCCTGATTATTGCAAGGACTGCCTTGCCCTCTGCAGTCCTACATTTTGGCAGCAGTTTCCAATTTTTTGGTGTTGTGTTATTTTCCTTTATTAACTTTAAGTTATATTGTAGGACTTATCAACTTCCGGTATCGAGGTAGCTGCTCCAATTGGCGTCGATGTAGGCCATTTATTCATGACCGATATGTGTTTTGAATCATACGAAGGTGCGCTAAATTGGTGCCGAGAAGTTAGACGGGCAAACAACATAGTTCTTGTGATATCTAGATCGGCCCGAAACCGTCCGGGACAACAAACCACGGTGGTTTCATGTGAACGAGGTGGTGTGTTCAGAAGCCATAAGAAAGATAAAGTTATCGAAAGTAAAGTTTTAAAAAGAAATGTTGGAACGAGAAAATGTGGTTGTCCGTTCAAAATCTATATTAGAAAGGATGAAGAAGCGAAGTGGACAGTCCAAGTCATGAATGGAATCCACAACCACGAGATTGCTGAAACACTATTGGGTCATCCGTATGTCGGACGGTTGAACAATACAGAGAAGAAGATAGTGGAAGACTTGTCCAATTCCGGAGTTGCACCGAGACAAATATATTCCGTCATACGACATGAAGATGAGAAGAACAAGTCAACAATGAAGTCAATATACAACGCCCTATCTTCTTCTAACGCCATTCGGTCGAAATCAAGAATGGCGATGCAAGAAGTGATGAAGTTGCTTGGAGATAATCATTATGTTGAGCACCATAGAAGACATCCCAGAGCAATGAAGTCATTTCACTCTTTTGGGCTCATCCCGATTGCACACATTTGGCTCGGTCTTTCGCCGACGTGTTAGTTCTTGATTGCACGTACAAGACCAATAAGTTCAAGATGCCTCTCTTTCATGTTGTCGGCTTCACCTCTACATGGAAAACATTTCCAGTTGCTTTTTGCTTCATGAAGAGTGAGAAAGTTGAAGACTACACATGGGCGTTGAAAAAACTGAAAACCTTTTACACCGGTCAGAGAGAGCCCTCTGTTTTTTTTACCGACAGAGAGTATACTCTAATGAATGCTATTCGGATTGTGTTTCCTCAAGCGGATACATTGCTCTGTATTTTTCATGTAAATCGTAATATACAATCTCAATGTAAGTTGAAGTTCGGAAAAGTGGATGGTAAACTTGACATGCAAGTTTTTGACGAATTCAACCATGACTGGAATTGTGTATGGCGAGCCAGCACGATAGACAGTTACGCCGCCGCATGGTACTTGTTCAAGGAGAAGTGGGAGAGGAGGGAGCCGGCATGCATTTCTTACATCAAAGAGACATGGCTTGAACCGCACAAAGAATAATTCGTCTTAGCATGGACGAATGTGGTGAAGCATTACGGTACGACAACTACCAACCGTGTCGAAGGAGCACACTCAGTATTAAAGAGGCATTTAAAGTCGTCCCAAGGCAACTTTGTTTCGGTTTGGCAAGTGATACATCTATCAATAGATCGGACGGTGAACGAAATTAAGGCATCATTTGAGATGAGCTTAAATATTGTCAAGCATGAGCATAGAAAGGAAGTCCTCTTGGATTCTTTAATGCTTGTCATTTCTCACAAGGCGTTGGATTTCATATTTGAAGAGATTGATAGGTCAAAGTTTGTCGGCTTTGATCCTCATGTTTGCGGGTGTGTACATCGACATACACTGGGGCTCCCTTGTGGCCATGAGATTAATTCATATCGTCGTCAGTCCATTCCTATTCCAGTTGTTGCTGTCGATGAACGTTGGAGGTAGTTGTCTATAATGCCCGTGGTGAAGACAGACGGTGATTTCTTCTCTTTGCCACAAGTGAAACTTCTCCACGCACGGTGGTGTGCCTCAGCAGGAGCAGAGCGGGAGTGCCTTGAGGTTAAAATCCAAGAACTTGCATGTCCGGTGACTACAATGCATGAGCCGTCCGTTATTTCCAATCCTAAGGGCAGGCCTCAAACAAGAATGAGTAGTTCACAGAAGAGAAGGCTTGAGTCAACCAAGAGAGATCCATCATCCTTTGAGCATATTGAACGAAGTTTAGAGCAAGCTCCGCCTGCACGGAAGAGCAAGCTTATCATTCGCCGGAAAAAGGAGAAAACGAATATTGCAAACGAAGATACTGTGGAAAGTCAAACGTTGCGTTTGTATATCCACAATTTTCATCCTGAGATTCGTAGTTATATCTGGTCTATTGTTGATGTCCCGGGGGATGGCCATTGCGGATTTCATGTGCCTGCAATACATCTCGGTTATTCTGACAAAGACGGATGGAGGCAAGTGAGGCAGGAGCTGTACGAGGAATTAGAGAGTCGTCTTCCATTATACTCCCGCATCCTAAGCGAAGAAACAGTTGCAAGTTTGTTGACAAGTATTCCTTGCACTGACAGTGTTACCGGGCCAGACCACTATATGTCCGTCCCGTCTGCCTTGTATTTATTTGTTAATCGGTACCGGATCCCTGTTGTACTTTTTTCGGCGGGAATTCGTAATACTTTTTTCCCGATGTGCGCTCCTCCGGCGGAGCACAGACAAACTAATCTATGTACTATAGGTCAAATCAAAGATCACTTTGTCATGCTAAGGATGATCGGTCATTCTCCGATTCCTCCACCTACAACAGTTTGGTACAAACTAGCACCGGCAGAAGCGAAGTCCTGGACCGGGCCTTTTGATCATCAAATCAATCATTGTAGGAAACTGTTGCAGATGGAGGACCAAGAGACTTACTGGTTGGCCACTACGACGTCGAAATCGACTGAATGAAGTTTTCACATTTTGTATATGGATGACCCATTTTGTTGTAAACATTTTGTATATGGATGACCCATTTTGTAAACATTAAAGTATATCATTTTGAAATGTGAAGCCAAATATATGTTTTTTGTTTTTTACTTTTTCCTGTCTGCCAAGTATATCATTTTGAAATGTGAAGCCAAATAATGTGAAGCCAAGTATATCATTTTGAAATGTGATGCCAAACATTAAAGTATATCATTTTTAACTCACACACAGTGAGTTTTCATCAAGACTGCCAGACCACTGGCAGTCCTCATTCACATTAGGACTGCCAGTGGTCTGGCAGTCCTGATCAAAACTCACTGGGTGTGAGTTTTGAACTCACACCCAGTGAGTTTTGATCAGGAGTGCCAGACCACTGGCAGTCCTAATTCACATTAGGACTGCCAGTGGTCTGACAGTCCTGATCAAAATTCACTGTGTGTGAGTTCAAAACTCACACACAGTGAGTTTTCATGAGGACTGCCAGACCACTGGACTGCCAGTGGTCTGGCAGTCCTAATCAAAACCCAGTCCAGTGGTCTGGCAGTCCTCATGAAAACTCATTGTGTGTGAGTTTGATCAGGACTGCCAGACCACTGGCAGTCCTCATTCACAATAGGACTGCCAGTAGTCTGGCAGTCCTAAGCAAAACTCACTGTGTGTGAGTTTTGAACTCACACAGTGAGTTTTGTTGAGGACTGCAGACCACTGGCAGTCCTAGTTCACATTAGGACTGCCAGTGGTCTGGCAGTCCTGATCAAAACTCACTGTGTGTGAGTTTGATCAGGACTGTCAGACCACTGGCAGTCCTCATTCACACTAGGACTGCCAGTAGTCTGGCAGTCCTAAGCAAAACTCATTGTGTGTGAGTTTTGAACTCACACAGTGAGTTTTGATCAGGACTGCCAGACCACTGGCAGTCCTCATTCACACTAGGACAGACAGTGGTCTGGCAGTCCTAAGCAAAAGTCACTGTGTGTGAGTTTTGAACTCACACAGTGAGTTTTGATTCTGGCAGTCCTAATTCATTAGGACTGCCAGTTGTGTGGCAGTCCTGATCAAAAGTCACTGTTAGTTTGTTTTGGCAATTTAAACAATGAATGTACATGACAATTAAGAGATTTAAACATCACAATTTTCAAATTATAGAGAGTTAAACATTACAATTAAGAGAGTTAAACATCACAACATCACAATTATGAATGTACATGACAATTAAGAGAGTAAAACATCACAATTAAGAGAGTTAAACATCACAATATCCAACAAGTTAAACATCACAATTTCCAAAATACAATTTCCAAAATACAAGTTAAACATCATAATCAAATCAGTGATCATGCCGGGCCTTCGTACGCGCCTCCCGATTTTGCATGAAAGGAAAATCGACAGTGTCATCGATATGCTCCAACTGGTTCGCGATATTGACACATTCATCGTTCTGGCAGCCCGATCGGAGGGATTTCGCCAAAGCCTTCACCCGAGTAGCCTGTCAATGGTAACAAAACGTCAATTAAGAGAGTTAAATTTGAAAGTATTTACAAACTATAATTTATAAACTTACCATCTTGACCAATGAAGCATACAGGACATTTTTTGAAGGCAGAGGTCCTAGAGCTCCAACGGCAACGGGCCCTGGATTTCTAGGGTTCGACAACCTAGGATGTCCGACTGCCAAGTAGTACGGCATGTAGTCGTCGCTGCAGTCGTGCATCTTCTGCA
Source organism: Iris pallida (assembly GCA_029216955.1). Classification (NCBI taxonomy): domain Eukaryota; kingdom Viridiplantae; phylum Streptophyta; class Magnoliopsida; order Asparagales; family Iridaceae; genus Iris; species Iris pallida. The sequence goes on along the minus strand of JANAVB010011199.1, from coordinate 29,206,697 downwards.
CCGGTTGTCGAAGTTCTTCCCCCAGCAAATGTCGTTGCCACTCGGAGTAGCAGTCAGTCACCAGTCGAAATAGGGCGACTTGTAGTTCAAAGGGTTGGGTCCCACACGGAGGCTCCAATAACTTTAATGTGCGCTGCGGCACAGTTTGTACGAGGCCAAACTGACGAAGTACTCTATCAGGCATGTAAGGCTCCGTAATATCATAGCATGTGATCATACCATGAAATAGAGATACTGGTTGCAGATGGCGATTATGTTGTCGCAGATCCCGGTATGGGTGCCAAACTATCTGTAGGACAAAAGTTAAAAGAAAATAGTCAACAAATAAACATACCATAAATAGTCTACGCTATCTACGCGCTATCAACTAACCTCTTCTGGCACCAAATTATCCAGAGCATCACGAATGGAAACCAGCGTTTCATGATTTTTAGTTTCCAGCTGAGTTGGCTTCCATTGACACACTCTAGGAAGGTGCTCCTCATAGCGTGGGTTCAGCTCACCCCTCCTGAGCATCGGAAAGTGCTCGTATATCCATGCCTATACAATTTGTAAATAAATAGTCAGTAAATTAACAACAAAATCTAGTTAGTATATTAGTTTAAAATGTTAGAAATTTTCTTACATGAAGTAGAGTCTGGCATCCCGCCATGGTCTTGGTTCCGACACGGGATGCTATACCAAGCTCGCGGTAAAGGTTAGCAAGTATACCGCTGCCCCAGGATATGGCTCCTACGTCGTCTATAACAGATAGGTTCGCAAGATACCTAGCATGTATAGAGGTTTCCGACTTGTCTGGAATGGCAACCGATCCAAGTATGAAGAGCATGTATGCCCGGGCCACCCTCTCAACGGTTTCATCATCCCAATCCTGCGGGCCTTTGAAATTCTCCACCAACCATGACAGAGGAATTCTGTAGGACTTCTTGAAGCCCGGCAGGGTTGTAAAGGTAGTGGCCTCCACCCCAAGGTTCGCTTCTATAAAATCAACTATACGATCGTACCACTCGAGATCCTTCTCAGTACATAAATATTCATTTGTCATGGCGCGCCCCTCCACCGGCAACTCCAGTATCTGATAGACGTCGTCCAGGGTAATGGTCATCTCCCCAGCTGGAAGATGAAATGTGTTGGTCTCCGGAGGCCATCTCTCCACAAAGGCCGATATGAGAGCACTGTCCTGCGTCTTGTAGGCATATCTAGCCAAATTTTGTAGACCGGTAGGAAATATTTTGCTCTGGACGTCCTCGGATAAATGGTTAAGAGACCAGGCAACACACTTCCTCCCGTGGCTCACGGCCCTAAGAATACGAGAGCTCTCCTGTATGTCGTACAAGATAATAAAAATACGATTATGAAATACATATATATATATATATATATAAACGGAAACTTACAAACATAATATACATACCGGATTCTTCCATATATCATAAGCAATGTGGTTGTCGAACGACAACAACATTGAGCAACCCGGGGGACGGACATCCTCCTCCTCCTCAGAAGTATCGACATCGGCCGAACCAACAGGATCCTCAGAAGGTCCGACACCGGGCGTACGGACAGGATCCTCAGAAGGACCGACACCAGAACCACCTCGTCCTAGAATTTGGCTGATAGGTACGTCGTCGTCGTCATCGGAAGAAGACGGAGGACTAGGAGGACCTCGTTGCTTCGAACGAGAATGGGGATGTGGTTGTTCCCCTTGTTGTTGCGGTTCTGAAATTCTGATTGGTCTCTCAAGAGGACGAGGCCGCTCACTACGTTCCCTGCGCAAGGATGCGGTGAGGGGTCGCTTTCTTTTGGGAGCGGCCACAGGACTACAGGACAACATAGGGTTAGTATTAAATAATGGATGTAAAAGAAATTGTGAAGTTGGCCTTCAGGACTGCCATGCTCCTGGCAGTCCATCATTCTATCAGGACTGCCAGAGAGATGGCAGTCCTGTTTTATAACAGGACTGCCTACTGCATGGCAGTCCACTTTGGCAGTAGGACTGCCCGTTCGTCTGCAGTCCTTAGGGATGACGACTAGACGAACAGTTAGGTTACGTTTAAACGATAAAATATGAGATTTTCGATTTCGAAATGTACTTTGAATTGTTCTAACCTAATTTATAATAACATTTAAGAGATTTCTCAAAGAATCGAAATGTACTTTGAAATGTAAAATAAATTATACAATAATTAGAAAACATACCTAGCTTGTGATGACGGTTTCTTCTTCGGTGCCATTGATGATCTTGGAAGAGTTAGGGTTCTTGAGAGGGTTTTGGAGAGTGGATTATGGAGAGAGTGTTAGGGTTTTGGAGAGTAGAGAATTTTTTGAGAGAGCATTTTGAGAGGGTTTTGAACAAGGTTCAAAGTATCGGTATCGGTATCGGTATCGGACATTTTGTATGAGTATTGGTATCGGCAGTATCGGCGGTATCGGCGGTATCGGCGGTATCGGATCGGAGTATCGGATTTTTTGGTATCGGCAGTATCGAATATATATATATATATATATATATATATATATATATATATAAGGTTCTATTAGAACATTGTTTAAAGAACAGTGAGAAAAAATATTTGGTTTCACACACACACACACACATATATATATATATATATATATATATATATATATATATATATAAAATGTTGTGTGGGGGCTCGGTTCCTTCACTTCAAATTTGTTTCTCTCTATATATATATTATATGCTGCTGTCAACCTGTCATGCATTAATAGTGCATGCTGTCAATGACACAGACCTACTTGGACCTACTGTCAAGTTCAAACAGCCAGCCTGTCATGTGTAACAGCTAAGTTCTTTCCATACATCCTTTGTACCATGGTCCCACTTCTTAAATATGACAGGAGACAATGACAGCTAAGTTGTTTCCATATAGTAAACTTAGTATTTTTCTTCCATATATACTTTGGACCATGCTGTCAATTTTTTTTTTAAATACTGTCCGGCCCAATACCAAGCCCTAACCCTAATCTAACAAATACAAAAGTGAGGAGAGAAGAAACTCAGCCTCCTTCCATATTTTCTCTCCCCTCCCCTCCCCTCCCCTCCCCTCCCCGTCCACTCTTCTGCAAGGCGCATGACATGGAGACGACTCTCTCTCTTCTTCTCTCCTCCTCCATAAAATTTTGTGCTGTGCTCCAAGTGTTCTCCGACGACGACAAACAAGGGGAGGCGGTGACAGCTTTGACTTGGTTTGAAATTTTTTGGTTCTTTTTCTATATGAATTTTTTGGCTTTGAACTTCGATTGAATTTTTTTTTTGTTCTTTTTGAATAAATTTTTGGTTCATATCGGGTTCGTATCGGGCCGTATCGGTCCGTATCGGTTCGTATCGGGCCGTATCGGTCCGATACAAACCGATACCATAAAATTTTATTGGGTATCGGCCGATACCGATTTTTTTCCCAAGTATCGGATCGGTTACTTTCAAATCCGATACGATACGGCCGATACGTATCGGTATCGGCCGATACTTTAAACCTTGGTTTTGAAGAGAGAGAATTTTTAAATGATAATGAAATGAACGAGAGGGTTTGGGGGGGGATAGCCCCAAGTAATTTTTGGGACGTCCCCAGTAAAAGTTCCTCAAACCTAGGTTGTCCCCTAGTAAAATGACGCCCCCAGTAATTTACGTGGTGCCCTTAGAAAAGCCTTAATTAAATATACAATACGAAAATGAAAGTAATAAAACAAATAAACAATACAATATTTATAGTAAAGGATCAGTAGCCTAGTGGTGGAGAACTTGTTATAAGATCAAGTGTTAGGTTCAAATCGCATTGTTAACAAAAGTTAAAAAGTCACATTTAATTTTCCTTCTTTCTTTCTTGGGTTGAACCCTGCACTGTTAACTGAACCGTGTCCAGGTTGACCAGTTCGAATGGGCCGGTCGGTTCAACCCGATTCTGAATGGTTTAACTGTTTGAATGGTTCAACCTGTAGAAACAACACAAAAAAAGTGACCTGTTCAAACTGGTTTCTAAAAAACTGGTTTAAAGTGTTAACTTACTTGGACCCTTAAATTACTTGTATAATTTGAATGTTAAATTGCTTGGACTCTTAAATTATTTACTCCTAAATAATGTTTTTAATATATTTTTACTTATTATCTTACTTGGACTATAAATTACTCGATACTTGGACTACATATATATACTTATCTATATATTTATATATAAAAACTAAAAAGTTTGGGAAAGATTTTTTGACTTCCACTGCTCATATACAACTGAACACACGCTTGGTAAAAACAGTCGGTTCCATTTAAGTCTAAGACCAAGATCACACTCAAACTTACTGTTACAGGTCTTTCGTCAATGTTAATGTGGCTAACTATTAATAAGAAAACTATAAACAATTTCTTCATATAAGCACAAACTTATATATCTTTGTGCATTAACTATCACTTTCCTTAACCTAGCTATTACATTGATAAAACAAAAGATGCACCAAACCCTAGCAGGGCAAGTAACATACGACTATCTCAATTTATCAACATATAAAGCCGGTTGCTGCCATATACACAAAGTACGTGTACCGATAGAGTTATCTTGTTAGTAAATATACAAGTATTTACTCCATAGCAAAATGCAGTAAAAAAAAATACTATCAATAACAGCATATATCTATTCGTCATTACAAAGAAATACTCATAACTAAAGATGTGAAGTACCTATAATTATTGAGCTGGAGAAGAATTCCTAAGCCCAATGACAGTTGAAAACAAAGAAAGCTAAAGCCCTGAAAAGGTGTCAATACACCACACGCAACAGGTCTGTACTTGGTGCGCTCTACCTGCATAGAAAATGTTATGTTGTATAAGCAATCAAGCAATAACCATGCAGAAGCGTGTAAAATATTAAGAAATTAATTTGCCATGTCCAATCAAGAGCACAAGGAAATGCTACTTATCTTCTGCCTATCCCATTCTCTTATGTTCTATTTCCATTATCATTTCTCATATAAATGAGGACAACAATCACCGGAATATACCTTCTTATCAATATCCTGGTCAAGAAGATCATTCACTGTGCATCCAGCCCCTCGCAGAAGCACAGCCCCACATCCAAACAATGCTAACATCTTCAAATCTGGTAGCTCTCCTGGTGTTGTTGCCATTGTAATTGACCTAGATCAATAGATATGCATAGAGGATTATAACTCCTCTTTTACCAAGTCGATTTCTTCAATGAAAAATTCAATTATGGCTATCTGTCACATGACTCGTAGAATAGCATATCATAAACATCATAAGAATAACAAGATATCATCTAACGAATTGGAAAAATGCATAGGTTATATAATATAGATAACATTAGAAGTAGAATGCAGGAGATACAAGTTATCACCTTCACTATAGATATTTTTATTGTTTAGGTTGATCCTGAATTTGAAAATCTAGAGGTAATAAAAAGAAAATGAAACGAGAAAAAAGTTCCACCCTATGACACAATTCTAACTCACTCAAGGCATCTATTTATCTTTTCTTGTTTCCATTTAAAAGCATACGACAGAAAGTAGGCCCATTATCTGGTATTGGAAGACCAATCCAGATAGCACGGCCATCAGCTAATGCCACTTGCGTACTGCTAATAAAATCTAGGATTCTGATGAAACATAGAGAAGGAAGAAATTATGATACAGAACAATGGGAAGAGGTCACATGTAACAAATAACAGATAACTAATGATAAACCAAATATTATTAGGTCCTGTAATTTAAAAATATGGCAAGTAGGAAAACCAGAGAAAGCAAAAAAGAAAAGTGGATCAACAATAGCGAAATTGCACCATCAACTCCATAGAGTAAAAGAACTAAAATAATTCCATAAGAGGGTGTCAAGAGCAATTTGCTAGTAAACCATCACTTTAAAGTTTAAACTCGTGCATCTTCCTTCCAAATATCAGCTGCCACAAAGCAGCTTAATATAATAGAAAGAAAAAACAAATAACTTTCTAGCTGCTAATTTTGAACATTCTATAACATGTTTCAATGGAATAATAGGTTTATCCATTTGTCTATGGGAGAAAAATAATAATCTCTTAGTCTACACTTGTAATAGTCGAGGGGGGACTTGGAGGTTGCTCATTTGTTGCATAAGCTTATACTCCATAACCAATATATTGGTCTACCTACCTATTAATGGTCTCATGTTCATCTTGGCTAGGAACTTGGAACAAATAAAGAGGCTGACTTTAGGTTGATAATATGCTCCATGACAGAGCTCATTCCTATGGCACAAAGTTTTGGTGATGATGACCTAAGAGCGAGGATTAGGACGCAAAGAGAGAGAGAAAGAAATTTTGAATGCCATGTGTATATTACCGTGTATATCAAGTTGGGACATTTAATGTGTGACATATTGATCACAACGGGTTTCCTTCTACTCCTTCGGGCGACCTGATCCTCTGTGATGAGCGGAATAACAATCTCTTTGGCTTATAATTGTTTGTCAATAACCCTTATGTTCTAAAAGGTCTCGTATTTGCTCAAACAACTAATTGTCTTCCATTTTTTTGTATATGATTCATCTTTGACCAATGGCATTACTGGAATTTCATCAAGCTCCCCCCCCCCCCCTGCTCATATTCTCTTTTCAAAAACCGAGAAAATGACAAACTTATCTACTTTCAAGAAAGTAATCGTGATGGGAAAAAGTAACATATTATGTATCATTAATGAAGAACTAAGAAGAACATAAATTCCAAAACGAATTGTCGTCCCCGTATCAATTTGTGTGTGTCAAAGTATCAGGACGCAGTGTCAAATACTCCAAGATACACAGCAGAGCCACACCAAAATAAATTTCCTGTCCGTGCCCACCGTGTCGTATTCGTGTGTCAACAGTGTCGTGCAAGCATGGATCAAGTTGGGAGTAAAGAACTACCACATGCAGGGCCAAGCCAGCAGCCAAGTACCGATCGGCTTATCCAACCGCGCCAGAAGCGCGTACGGACGCACGGGATTCGGCAAGTAGGCGTTGATCCAATAACTAGAACCGGAAGAAGCATCATTCGACGGCGGCGGCGACTGCTTCCTCTCGCCACCCTCCCCTTCCGTTCCCGATGAAGTAGAGACCGACGCGATTTGTAGACGACTGCGAGCAAGCCTACCGAAGAAGACTCCCCGATGGTTCGGCGATGGTGCTCTTGGTGGGAAGATTGGGGTTTTCTCTAGGGTTTTGGGGCCGGGAGGAGAATGGGAATGGGGATCGAGAGGATTGCTAGGGTTTTGAGTTTGGGGAATGATGGAGAAGAGGGAGAGAGGCCGATTGAGTCTGCGAGCGGAGCGGGAAAGCAACAGCGCCATTTCTTCGTCGAGGTGGGGGACGATCGAATTGCAACTTTTTGGTTAAACTCTTTCCGAAAATGAGAAATTATGCTGCATGTCTAGGAATCGGATCAATTACAGGGGGAAAAAACTTCACGGTCTCCTTCGATCGAGGAAAAAATACACTTATAAAAATAAGAGACGAAGAGAAAATTGTAGTCAGAAAATTGTTAAGGAACTTATTCTCGTTAACCTATGGGTCCGACTATACACACTCCAACACTTACTTAGCACATTTTATTTTAAAAAAAAATTCTATTCTACCCTTGCTGAGCACACCCCATGCTCCCCTCCCCTCCCCCCCCTCCGCCGACCCTCCTCCTCCTCCTCCTCCCCCGACCCACCTCCTCCGACCCTTCCCCCCTCCGCCGACCCTCCCCCTGCTCCCTTCCCCTCCCCCCAGCTCCGCCGACCCCCCCGACCCGCCTCCTCCTCCTCCTCCCCCTCCCCCCCCCCCCCCCCGGCTCCCCGATCCCCGATGGCCGACCTCATAAACTGTTGGGATTTGGCCTTTCATTGTGAATTTTAGTCCAACATCGGCTAGGCCAAAGGAGTTGTATCTCTATATATTAGCTATGCTAGTTTATAGATGCACATGTGGTGTGGAGGTGCACATGGATGTGCCATGTGGGGTTATTTTTCTAATGGAAAAAGGCTAAATCAACAATTAAAAGCATTAATGTTTTTTGCTCTTGGAAAATTTATTTCCATGGGAGCTAAGCCCCGTAGGGGCTTAGCGACTCGGACTCGGACTCGAACTCGGACTCGGGCTCATGAGGCGTAATGTGGCGTTTTGTTGGCGCACTTTGCACTTAGCACGTCAACATCGTCGCTAGGCGCATAGTGCGCTCGTTGCACGGCCAAATTGCGTGCCAGGTTGCGCGCAGGCTGTGCACAGGTGGCGCAATGTGCGCGTTGTGCGTGTGGCGCAAGGTGCGCAAGACGTGTGGCGCAAGTGGCTCTGTGCGCAAGGTGCAAGGCGCAGGTTGCTAGAGTGGCGCAACTTGCTTCAGATCGTGCCTGTGCATGATCTGAGCAGTTACTGCACGTTCGAAGTGGTTATTACCACATCCCGAATATTGTGCTAACCGGGCAGTTGCTACTCGGGCCTATATAAGGTCTGTAAGCCCCCTGAATTTCAGGGTTTATTTTTATTTTTCTGAATAAATTATTTTCGATAAATGTTTTATTATTTAATTGTTTAGATTATTAATGTACCTTTCCATGACTTTGACTTCTGGAGCGTCAGGGATACCGATCTCTGTAAACTCTCTTCACGAGTTTTGAAGTAGACAAGATTATCTTCGTTTTGATATATCATGTCCCACTTGAAATCGTTCCCTTGTGCTCTTTTTTGTATCACGCAACTTCGGGTCAACTTAGACCAATTAATCATTGAATAATTATTCCCACTTTTATTTTTGATCTTCGTTTGTATGTCACCGTGACTTTTAATTTAGGAGCACCAGACCAGTCGTTTTCTCAGAACCAACTTCTCATGAATGATCTACTCGAGACGCTCTTCATCCATGACCTTCGTGTCCCACTCAGACACTCCATTTTGTGCTCCATTTTCTTCGCACAACTTCCGGGTCAATTTAGGCCGATTTATTTTTCTACCGTGAAACCTGATTTATTTTCCAATTTAATTTCAGGACCCGACATCGATCCAACCTAGTTGACCCCAAATATGGACATGGCCCACCCGAAGCCTACTACCCACATGACGCTTGTGTCCCATTTATTGGAGCCCCTGTATATTATTTATTTAGTCATGATTATAAATCCCTATTTTTAATTCAATTATTGCATCCGGTTCGATTTTGACCCGACCCGGCTCGACCGAACCCGAGCCCAAGCACCATATTGTTCTTTCATGATTGCCCAAATACCCCACATAATTTTTCTATTTTTTTCTATTTTGGAAAATATCTCTTTCTCTCTCTATTTTATAAATATCTCATATATATATATATATATATATATATATATATATATATATATATATATATATATATATATATATATATATATATATATATATATATATATAATCATATAACTCACTCTATCTCCCTCACTTTATACAAACAACCCATCCCCCCCTCCTTTACAGCAGGAGCACACCCCCTCCCCCCTATTCAGCCGACTTCCTTTTCCCTCTCTCTTTCTCAAATATCTAATATCACTCTCTCTCTCTCTCTCTTTCTATTTTTAAACACAACACTCCACCTCTCTTTATAAAAAACCACACACACACTCTCCACACCCACCACAGTCGACTCACATGGCCGAGCTTGGCTCCGGCCACCCCCCCTGGCCGGCCTCCGCCGTGGTCGGTCGTCGACCACTCCACGCACCACCTCTCCTCCTTCTTCCTCCTCCTCTTCAATATCACCATAATACATCACCACCACCTACACCACTTCAAACCACCACTCCCACCATGCAACACCGTCGTCGCCGCCGACGACGAGCCTTCCCCCGCCGCCGCGCCAGGCCGGCGACCACCCCGCACGCAGCAGCAGCTCCGGCAGCAGCTGCAGTAGGCAGCAGCGCACAGGCGCGCACGTGCGCGCGCGCGGGCCGCCGTAGTGCGCCGTCGCGCCGTCACACGGCCGCCGTGGGCGACCCTCCACCGGCACGCGCACCCCCGACGACCTTCCCCTGTCCACCACCGGCCTCCCCGACGTGTGAAACACACGATTCGTGCGTTTGGCACGAGATCCCGTCAGCGCGCGCGAGTTTGGAACTTCAGAATTCGCGTCTCGGGATAGCAACTTCACGCGTGTTTTTTGGGAGATCCGACCGTTGGATCGACGAACTTTTTGCTCCGTCGCAATCTCGGTATATCCATTTTCACTCCTGTCAATTTCGTCCGTTAATTTCGTCGTTTGATACCTCAAAACTGGCCACCAAGTTGACGTTTTAAATTGAACTGTTTTGGACAGTTTCGTGGAGCCGACTTCGTCAGCTCGTAACTTCGCCGTCGCAGCTCCGATTGACGCACTAACAGTTCCTATGCACAGCTGGTATAACCATCTTCCTGTCTCCTTTAGATTTCGTTTCATTTTAAGCACGTTCGGTTGGTCGAATTCGACGCCAAAGTTGGCCGTCCGAATTCTTTAATTTGCACTTGTAAAATTCTATTTTTGAATCCGGCACTCCGGATTCAATTTCTGACACCACCAGTAGAGTCGTGGCGTCGTTCTGGCATGTTTTCATATAAAGTTTGCTTGATTTGGAGAACGTGGGCCCTGGCACGTATTTTGGTGCAAAACGGGTCCCACTTTTCGAGTCAACGGGTCACTTTGAGATCGGCTCATCGGAATCCAATTTCGGATATACCGTTGAGTTCGTATCGTCATTCTGGACTCGCTGACATATAATTTGCTGAGTTTTGAAGACATTTGCTCCGGCACGCATTTCGGTGCAAACTGGATTCCAAGTGTCCGCGTCAACGTATCATTTTGAGATCGGCACATCGGAATCCTATTCGGACATACCGTTGGGTTCGTATCATCATTCTGGATTCGTGGACATATAATTTGCTAGGTTTTGTAGACTTCTATTCCGACACGTTTTTCGGTGCAAAGTGTGTCCAACGACGGACATCATTTTGGCCCGAAATTATCGTTTTGCCCCTGTGTCTAAATTGGACTTATGGGTAGGCTATCCTAGCTAATTTGACCGTTCTGGACACGTTAGTGATATTTATTTTATCATCCGACAACATCTGTAGATTTTGTTTATGAGGCATTCCTTAATTTATAATTATTTATTTTTTCAGAAATTGTTACTTTCTGGTTTTGAATTTTTATATATATTTTAATTATTGTAAAAATATGGAAAAAAATTGTATTTAAATACTATGTTAATTTAGCTAATTTATTATAATTTTTCATCATTTAATAAGTACTTTTGGTATTTTATAAAAATGGGAAAACAGAACTCATTTTCAGGATACATATTTTTGCTGATTTTAATAAATATTTATGAGATTTTATAAATCCCAGAAAAATTATTATAAATTTCTATAATTAACAAGGATCATTTTGGTACTTTATTTTATATATATTTAAGCTTTTGTCTATCTCTAAAATTGTTGGAACTTAGTGTACAGTTTGATTTATTTATAGAGTAATTACGACTTGCAAGTTTTGAGTTGTTTTGAGTTATTATAGTATTGGACCTCACCCTACACTAGTGTAAAGACCCTAGGAAGTTAGTTTGTGTATAGTGGCACTTCACATTAGACTTTTATGCTAGGTCCCCACTTGGCTAGTATCCAGTTAGGAGTCGTGTCACACCACTAGTGTATTATTGAGCATAGCTTAGAACTGAGTTTGTATATCATTATGACAGGACACCGGACATCTATATCTTCGTACTAGTATTCTTGCTTTGCTCGAGGCAAGTACATCTACAAACTCATTTACTGTCTTTTAATGCTAGAACATGTATTAACCAAGATAGCAAATTAAATCTTCACATGTTACATTAATTTAGTCCCTACCATGCTTAGGACAGTTATCATATCTTCACATGCTTCTTACTGGTTCCCCGTACATGTTTCACTATGCTTATATCTGTCCGAGTATTCCCATGTTCTATACCGTCCCAGTATCTCTTACATGTTTTTATCGTTCTCGTATCTCTCACATGTTATATATATATGGGTTATGGGAAAACTGACAGTTGAGTACGTGATCATGCCCCACTCATAGTAGCGAGCGAGGTCGCATTTTATATGCATACCTTGTCGCAGGCCTTATCTCAAAGCTGTATTTGTACGTATGTACATCTATCGCCTTTACACTTGTACGGAAGTACATTTCATTATGTGCCCCAGCATATTGTACATCTATTGACCGATCACGTACCTGCTACAGTTTTAAACATTACATATACATCTGTCTTTATGACATATGTATCCTTGCCATGATAGATTATGAGATTTACCATGATTCCAGATATGCCATGTTCCCTGTGTTACTATGATATTGTGATCTCAGTTGTACCATGAGGCCATGTTTCTAGTATTTTCTGTTTTATAGACTTATCACACCATGTTTCTTGTTGTACATCTCTTTCATTATATGTTCAGTACTTTAGTTGTAGAGGTTGTACTTGCTCCCGTCCTGACAGGATAACGTTGTAGGTATACTTTTCGAGAAGAAAATGCTATGTGTTACATATTATGGCACTGATTTTGAGGACCTGGCCTTAGCTCCAGAAGAGGCCCCAGCAGGAAACCTTGCTTAGTTATTTTCATGTTTTTGAGACTTAGATTTCGGCCTGTACTTATATTTGGATACTGGAATTTGTCTCCAGTTAGATACTTTGGAAGTGTATTATTAAATCTGTGCTTATGTTACCTTCGCTTATAGATGCTGTGTTGTGATGAACCTTAAATGTGATTTTAGAACTGTTAGTAACTTAGATCATTTATTGTTTATTCTAGAACAGCTTACTGCGCTTTAACCAAGCGTAGGCTGGACATGGCTCGGCCCGGCCCAACAATTTGGGTAACGGGTCGTGACAAGGTCTCCTCTCTCTCACAGGTAGATATACGATACAAAACATATTCAGAGAGTTACGTAAGTTTACAAGTGTTTCTTAACACAAGTAAACAGAGCCTGTCAGAGAGAAAAAGAGAAGCTTTGCACCAACGTTGCTTTTGCACGGGAGTCCGTGTACGATCCGAGGAGTCAGAAGAGTAGGAGTGTTCCAAAGTTTTCCGATGAACTTGCTCGTTCCTGGAAGCTATTCGTGTGGGACGAATATAGCTTTGAGCAACGGTGATCATTCACCCCAACAGGCTATCTTCCATCTTTCGCCTGTCATCTTCTTCGCTGTTGTGATTACAAAATCTTCTTAGATTCTCGTATATCATATGTTGTTGTGGATTACGAAATCATTTTAGATTCTCGTAATATAATAACGAGATCTTCTTATATCTTCGTTATACTTGCGCAACCTTCCTAGAAGTGTTGCGTTGGAACATTGTTCTTACAATTGTTTCATATTCTCAGTTTTCTTTTTGTGCCCCGACACTAACAATCTCAAACCTATATTGCTACGATGGAAAACTTTAATGCTTCACTCCTCAATATTGACTTTTGTAAGTTAGAAAAGTTTGATGGAGAGCATTATCAAGTCTGAAAGAGGAAGATTTATCTCACTCTTCAACTCAGAGACGTTGATCACGTGCTTCTTGAAGAGGAACCTACTGTTCTAGGTACTGGGTCTGCTGCCGCTATCACTGCGGCTACTAAACTTCAGGCCAAGTGGAGAAGGGAGAATAGCATTTGCAGGCTGCTTATCCTGAATGCTATGGAGGATTCCCTAGCAGAATCCTACAGTAAAAGAACTATTGCCAGAGACATATGGGAGTCTCTGGAGAAACTGTACGAAGAAGACAAGAATAGGAGCAAGATATTTGTGGTTGAAAAATATCACAAATGGCTCTTTGAGGACGAGAAGTCCATGCTGCCGCAGGTAAGGAATTCCTGAAGTTACGACAGAATTGGAAGAAAAAGCAATGCCCCTCCCCGATAAGTTTGTTGTTGGAGGGATTGTCTCAAAGCTCCCCGCTGGGTGGAGTAAGTTCTATGCAAACATGCATAGGAAGAAGCTTGAGATCAGTCTTGAAGATCTCTTGCAGGAAATCTATGTTGAGGACCAGATGCGGGCTTAACTGAAGGTGAACACACTGTCCAAGCAATTGGCTAACGCCAATCTGGTTTATACCAAGTAATCAAGGGGGAAAGCAGACGGCTTCTCACAGCAAGAAGAAGGACCCTAACAATCTGAACGTGAAGGGGACTTCCTTCAAGCGAAAGAAGGCAAAGTCTCAGATGCCTTGTTTCAAGTATGGCAAGAAGGGCCACTTCAAGAATGAATGCAAAGCAAAGACCAAGCAATCAGAGCAAGGAGAGCCTAGTAAGGTATATATGATCACTGACATTGTTGCTATGATTACGCAGGTTGATGCGGTAGGGACTGACTCTGACTGGTGGGTAGACACTGGAGCCTCCTGCCATGTCTGCTCCAGTAAGGAGTGGTTCACCACCTACACACCTACTTCTGAAGTGGTTATGATGGCGAACCAGGCACAAGCTGAAGTGCTCGAGATCGGGACGGTGGTGTTGAAGCTGACTTCGGGGAAGTCTCTGACGCTTCAAGGCATGAAGCACGTACCTGCTATCGCCAAGAACCTGATCTTAGGAGGCCTACTCTGCAACGCATGCCTCAGGATGGACATCAATGCTGGCCAGATGGTGATGTCTATTAAGGAAACATATTTCGGAAAAGCTTTTTATACCGAAGGGATGTTCAAAATTCAGCTTGTGAATCAGTCCAATGTAAATAATGTAATTAATGCAATCACTCCTTCTGCTTATACTCTTGAGTTGTGGCATAATAGGCCATGACATGTTCATTGTAAACGAATAAACAGAATGTCTAATCTAGGACTTATCTCCAAGTGTGGGGGTAAGGTAGAGAGATGTGAAGTTTGTGCTCAAACAAAGATCACAAGGAAACCCTTTCTTCGGGTTAATCGAAGTACAAATCTTCTGGAGTTGGTACACTCCGATATCTATGACTTCAAACAGTTCTCTACAAAGGCCGGGATGAAGTATTTCATAACCTTCATCGATGACTTTTCAAAGTATGCGTTCATCTACTTGCTGAAGGCTAAAGACGAAGCATTCGAGAAGTTCAAGGATTTCAGAGCCAAAGCTGAGCGGCAGACTGGACAACAACTCAAAAGAATAAGAAGTGATCGAGATGGGGAGTACATATCTCAGGAATTTGTATCGTTCTGCAAAGAACATGGAATTGTCAATGAGACTACGGCTCCGTACTCTCCTCAATCAAACGGAGTAGCAGAGAGGAAGAACAAAACGTTAACAGAAACGATTAACTCAATGTTGTTGACTGCTGGCCTTCCTAAGTGCTACTGGGGAGAAACTGTATTGATGGCCACTTTTATTTTAAATAGAGTACCTCATGCAACTTCAGACGTTACTCCTCATGAACTCTGGTTCAAGTTAGACCTAACTTGAATGTCATTCGAGTGTGGGGGTGTCTGGCTTATGTGAAGCTCCCAGATCTGAAGATTCAGAAGCCGGGGACAAGGACTACGAAGACGATCTTCTTGGGTATGCCGAGAAGAGTGATGCTCGAAGATTTCTTGATATTGAGTCAAATCATATCATTGAATCTCATGACACAAAATATTTTCAAGACAAATTTGTAAGGCACAAGAATATTGTTCTTACGGATGTACCGGAGAACATTAAGGGTGCGCAGGAAACTGAAGTCTTCAATGAAGATGTGGTCCAAGAAGATGTTGTTGTTGAAACAATGATTGAACCAGAATAAGCTGAGCCGTCAGCTAAGCGTATGAGGAGGCCGAAGGACTTTGGAAGTAACTTTGTCACCTATCATGTGGAAGCAGATCCGCTTACCTATGATAAGGCGATGAAGACCAGAGACGCAGTTTTCTGGAAGGAGGCGATTGATAATGAAATTGATTCTATCACCTCAAATAACACTTGAGTGTTGGTTGATCTTCCTGAAGGAGCGAAACCCATTGGATACAAATGAATCTTCAAGAAGAAGATGAAAGCAGACGGAACTATTGACAAGTTCAAGGCTAGGTTGGTAGCCAAGGGGTTTTTTCAAAAGCAGGGGATTGACTACTTTGACACGTATGCTCCAGTTGCCCGGATGACCACCATCAGAATGTTGATTGCTCTTGCAGCAATACATAAGACGATGATACATCAGATGGATATGAAAACGCCTTTCCTAAATGGCGAGCTGACCAAAGAGATATATATACAACAGCCAGAGGGATTTGTCGTCAAGGGTCTTAAAGACAAAGTCTACAAGTTAGTAAAATCTTTATACGGTCTTAAACAGGCTCCCAAGATGTGGCATGAGAAATTTGACAAAGTTATAAGGTCAATTGGCTATATGGTTAGCGAGACGGACAAGTGTGTTTACACGAAGTTCGCTGATGGAAGATGTGTGATCGTTTGTCTGTACGTGGATGACATGCTTATCCTAGGTACGGATATGAGCTGTGTCACGGAGACAAAAGAAATTTATCTCGAGCAAGTTCAGTATGAAGGACTTAGGGGAAGCTGATGTGATCTTAGGGATCAAGATCATCCGGACAGACACATGACTAGCGCTGTCACAGTCTCATTATATTGAGAAAAATTATCACTCGTTATGGGTATCGGGATCTTCCAGGGATCAATACGCCGTATAGGTGTGATATGAAGCTGAAGCCTAATTCAGGAAAAAGTGTCAGGCAGCTGGAGTATGCAAGCATAATCGAAAGTTTTATGTATGCTACTACTGCCACAAGGCCTGACATAGCTTTTGCCGTGGAAATGCTGAGTCGTTTTACGAGCAACCCAGGTGTTGAATACTGGAAAGCTGTGAAACGGGTTATGAGAAATCACAAGAAGACTCAGACATATGTACTGTACTACATCGGAGATCTGTCGGTAGTAGAAGGCTTCAGTGATGCCAGCTGGTGCTCAGAGGTGGAGAGCGAGAGGTCCACAGGTGGATTCATTTTCAAAATGGGTAGAGCTGCTATATCGTGAAAGTCGAAGAAGCAGTCTATGCTCTCGCGGTCATCCATGGAATATGAGTTCTTTGCTCTTGATACCGCAGTCGAGGAAGCAGAATGGCTTCGGGAGCTCATGTATGATCTTCCAATGGTTGGGGCACAAATACCGGCGATACCGATATACTGTGACAACCAGGCGACTGCGGCGGTGGCATCAATGACCTCTTCAACGGGAAGAAGAGGATTGTGCGGTTGAAGCACAGGACAGTACACGATCTCATCAAGAGGGATGTTATTGCAGTGATTGATGTTCGGAGTCAGGGAGAACCTGGCGGATCCATTCACCAAGGGCCTCAAGCGCCAGCTGGTCGATGACACTGTCACGACCCGCACCCTAGAATAAGGGCACGTGACGTGGGTACGTCCAGCCTATGCCGCAGTATCGGCGGTTAGAAACGCTGTCCTAGGTCATAACATCTAACAGATAAGGGTAATATACAGTTATACTCCCCGAATGGGGGTGACATAACACAATATAACTCAACCACATCTAGGATAGAACAGGAATGAGATAGAAAGATAAAGATAGATAACATCTAGGAATGTAACATCACAGAGATACAAATCCAGAATTCTAAGTGACTAAAGTAAATACATCTCAGAATATCTCAAGTCTAATACAGTAATCCCAAAATAGTAAGGCAATCCTAAACTAATGGAAGTAACATCAACTGCTAGCAGGTACAAGTCACTAGTGATGTCTAATGCTGCACCAAGAGGGATAGACACCAGAGCCTCATCATTCACTGTAAAATTTTCAATAGGTCCAGTCAGGACGGGAGCGAGTACAGTACATCTCAACAAAATCATAACCGTTAGGAAATATAAACATGCTAGAGAGTAAGATACAGGATCTGAAGAATAATATGATAAAAGAGAGAGACTGTAAGTAAATAGCTACAATATATAGAACTAACAGTGCTAGTGATTCAGAGCACAAGATGGTTATGTAGACGGCACGATGTTATACACGAGTAATCTACAGAGGTTTGTACACGAGTAATCTACTGGATTGAATACATAACCACTTCTACTCCCCCGTCCCAATCAATACACAAGGATCCAGCTACGTTATGTTATTGTACACGAAGGTCATGTGAAAACATGATTATACACGATTCACACGTTTCGTACACGAATGTAACAAATACAAGGAGTACACGATATTCCCGATAAAGTACACGAACACGAATACCCGATGTATCCGCTAAGGGGATAACATCGCACAACCAGATCCATATAGTACTAATCCGTGTTTCCAACGTGTCAGCATCATGTAAAGTAATCTAAAGCAGGAAATATAATCCTAAACAAGATATGAAATGATCAGAGAATGTACTCGCCTGTAACCGATAAATCTGAGAGAATATAGACTGTCCGAGGAGTGGTGTCTGTCTCCTATTAGAACAGCACAAGTCTATGAGTCTACAATGATGATAAGATGCAAACCAATGCATTCTACATGAAACTAGGTCAATCTAGACCAAAGTCAACTCTTGGTCAACTCTGGTCAACCTAGAGTCAAACCTAGTCAATAGTCAAATCTAGGTCCCACCAAACCATTCTAGGTTCTAACAAGTCTCCTCTAGATTATATTATGGCTAATAGCCTATTTAGGATACATCTATCCAACACCCTATAACCCACAACACAACATTATTATCTATACTACATTAGCCTTATGACATTCCATACTCTATGACATCATAACACAACCCCCACAACATTACACATATCAAGACACCATATATACCATATATATTAAATTACACATACACATATATAGGAAGGCCTGTATTTATATATCTAATATATACAAAATCATATATAGGAATCCTATATATAACAACTCAAAATGTAATGCATATACATGAAATGAGAGGAACAACTACTAGTATATGTGTGTGTGAATCAATACAAAGGTGTGTGTTGGTGTACCATAACATGAGGGTGTGTGTCAAGCTAGAGAGGACATGTGTGTGTGAGTGAATGTGAGGCTAAAAACTGTGAGTGAAATTGTGGTGTGGTGTGGTGATCAGAACTGGAATACAGGGACCAATTCCCAGGTAGAAATCATCAATAATGAGTGTGTTTCATGTATTCTTGGATAGTGTATTAGTTACAATTGAAATCAAGGGTTAACTAGCTCAGTTTACAAAAGTAAAATAACAGTTCAACAGTTTAAAGGGAATGCTAACTCATATCATGAATCCTTTAACTAACCCAAAACAGTATAATAAGGAAAATACTCATTCAGTTATAGTAGTGAAGTTAAACTGTGCATGCAGGGAGGAAGGTAATTCAGTGGTCAAGAGCTAATCTCAGATTGCTAAAAAAAACAGTGAAGGGGAACAACAATCATTCCCAGATTTCACACTTGAATACCCAGGTTTACACACTGGCAATGTATATTAAAAACCATTCTTAGTTTGACAGTTTAAGGAAAGGGAAGACCTCTGTTAAGAATAACCACCCTCACATATTACCCAGGAACAGTGGCAATGATATCACAGGTTAGGACTAAAACTCAGATTTGCACCTAACATTACATTTCAGAAAAAAAAACTCATGAACCACCATAACTAATTAGCATGCCCCAACATGAAAACCCATATTCAGTTCAGATTTAACTCTCAAGAATCAAAGACATTTAATTAGTTCCAAATGTGACATCTTAGTTAGCAGTAAAACAGTTTCCAAATGTCAAAATAACTCAAAACAATCCCTTAATCATATACCCAGATTTTTTTGAATCCAACCCACATCAAATTGACCCCAAAACCTCATACATGTAGGTAATACTTAGATGAACACATTAGGGGTTCAAGAACATGGAATTAACTGTGTTAAGAAGGTTTAAAGGACTGCTAAAACTCATTATGAAAAACTGGAAAACTGTAAAACAGGGACAGTGAATTAATTCCAGTTAAGAGTGAACAAAACAGGGAAAATAATGAAATTAATCAAAAATCAATTAGACTGGAATTTAACAAAGCACGATGGAAAATATCAAATGGGGAGAACATGACACTAGGAAATAATTCCCGATCCTCACACAGGATCTCACATTTCACACCTTGTTGAACAACCAAACTGTCAAAATTCTATATACACAACCCCAAGCCAATTTTCCATACCTCACACTTAGCTAACATATAACATGACATGTAGGTTCAATTTAAATTGAGAGAACGTAACAGGAATAGGAATTTCAAATCATTTCAAAACTGGGGGAATACAGTATCTTAAGTATCAGAGTTTTTACACTGTTCTATTCAAATACGAACCCAAACACCATTTAAAACCCAAACAAATGTGTAGCATGGTGTAGCAGAGATTTAACATGATAACTAAGATCTATTTAATCATTTAAACATAATTAAAAACATTTTAAAATCGATTTACACACAGCACACGATCCAGAACCCACGCACCCAAGTGGTTTCCCCGTGCACATCAAAGAACGTGTCCGACACGACACGAGGACTCGTGAAACTTGGCAAGCCTCGTGTCAGTCATTGCCCCTATACCTATACCAATTTTCTCGTGTCGGCATCGCGTGTCCTGTGCGCAGTAGCTCCCGAGTAGCAGGGGAGCTACAGTGCCGCGCGCGCACACCCGCACACACGTGTCCCGTGTTCCCCACGACACGACACGAACAATAGCACACGACACATGGAAACCCTAGACGACACCTAGATCTAGTTTCCTGATCAAAGAGATTACGAAATCTCAACTGAACAGTCCTTTGGGACATTTCGTCGAGCACCTATCACAATGCTCTGATACGTGTCCGATGCGGACACGAAACGAGCCCAAAACCTAGGGTTGGCTGTCCCTACAGTTGGGTGAGGGCTAGGGGACCCTAAAAATGATTTTTACAGGAATTTAGAGGCATTACAAGGATTATACCTATAGGTGTTCCAAGCTCTAAAAAGCTCCAAAAAGCTCCAAAGAGGAGGATCTCTCAAAGCACCAAAAGCTCCCCAAATTGTTTGCTCCCTGTCAAAACTTATTTCCAACAGCAAGAGCACAAGATTTAGAGCCTATAGAAATTTGTTTGAAGGAAAAAGAACTTAATTTGAATTTATTATGAATTTATGAAGATTGAACTTACCCCTTTCTAAAAACTTGATGAACCCTAAGAAAAGAGGCTAGCCCTAAAATTTGGGAGGATATATAGGGGAGGGGCTATCTCTTGGCTGGCCATAGGGCCTAGGACTAGGGTTTTGGCTAGTTGGTTGAGTCCTAATTGATTTAAGTCATGATTATGACTTGTGACTTCACAAGCCATTCTTAGACTAAACTAATTCCTAATTTCACCAAATTAATCCCAATGAGTTCATCCTCATGAACTTAAGTCAACCTAGGTTCTCAAATCCTAATCTCTTAGTCAAGACCTAGGTTAGCCACTAGGTTAGTCTACAAGGTCAACTTAAGTCAAAGTCTCTAAAACACCAAAAACAATTATTCTAAAAATCACTCAAAAATCACAATAATTATAATTAATAATAATAATTCAATTTAAATTCTAAAATTTTAAAAATGACCAAAATACCCTCATTTGGAAAACTGGGTGTTACAATCCTACCCACCTTAGAAAAATTTCGTCCTCGAAATTAAGATGATCGTACCCCTTCTAGGTCAAACCCCCACAATCAAAATCTCAGAACCTATTTAAATCATGCAGTTGGAAAATGTAACCTATGGGGTCATGGCATGTAGTATCAGTCTGGGGTCTTATCTAGTTACACCAACATACTACAGTACTAGGCAATCACAAGATATCAAAACATACAACAATATGGTAGGGTGCATAAATTTTCAAAGACTGGCTAAGCTATAGGTCAAGGACTCACCTCCTACTAGGTCTGATGGCTGGGACTCCCTCCCGAAGGCGGAGTCCTGGCTGGGATAAGTGCAGCAGGACAGTCTCGCAGTCTGTGTGCAGCTGACCCACACAACAGGCACACTCCTCTTCTCTTCCTACAGATGTCCCACACATGTCCAGGCTTCTTACAGAAGGTGCAGGTAGGCACTCTCTCAGCTGGCCTCTGCTGAACAGGAGTCTGGACTGGGTAGGCTGGCCTAGGCTGATAGTCTGGGTGCTCACGGGGCTCTGGGTATACACTGCTCCTCGGCCTCTTAGAATTTGGCTTCCCTCCTGAATGTACCAAATCCCACAGCAGTTGGATTCCACGACCCTGCTCCTTTAGGATCTCAGTCTGAACTCTCTGTGTCTCCAACACATCCTGGAGAAGTCTGGATATCTGAGCTCCGTCAGGAAACAAACCTGCCGAGGGTATGGTATGGGGTACTGCTCTTGGAGGCAGAGGAGGAGATGGGGAAGAACTCTTGGTCTCAGATGAGACTGCCACTTTCTCCTGAGTAACAGGTGGTGGAGGGGATTTCTCTGGTGAGGATGCTAACACCTCCTCGATGGCGGGAGGTGCCACTACCTTTGGGTCAGCCTGAGGGGTCACTACCTCCTGAGCAATAGGAGGTGGAAGCACACTGTCAGTAGCTGCAGCTGCTCTCAGGCGACAGGATCGGGTCATGGGTGCCATACTGGAAAGGATAAAACACAACAATCATTAAGGCTGTACAGCAGTCTACCATCCTATCTGAAAACTGGTATTTATCAAGAAAATAAAATAAGACAACTACCAATCATCTATAAAGGGTACTATTTAAGAAAATCAAAACCAAAAGTTTAAGGAACGAAAGTCAATAGCATTGAATCCAATCACAATCTAATATATATAGGAGAGAGTGTGTTAGGGGGGATAAAAAAACTATCATTATGTAAAGGTGATATGGTTAGTATGAAATATACATAAAAGTGTATAGGAGGATTTGAGTCTCAACTGTAGCTATCAAGTTACACTATTCATGGCATATTGGTTAAGCAGTCTACAAGGTACAAGCTATTTACTCATAACATGCATGGCTAACCATATATATAAGTATACCTATAGGGCTACATGAACATAACATAGAGATGAAGGGTTAGGTTTTCATGGCAGTTGTGAACATTAGTGTAGAGTGTTAAGTGTACATGGGTTAAAACTTGAAATAAGGGGTTCAATCATTCAGTTTAGCTCATTATTACATATTAGATCTGAAATTGAACTACACATATTGAAGCAGTGTAAAAATGTAATCATGAATTCAGTTTTCAAAATTTTGGAGAATTCGAACATCAAAACCAACTCAATGTTTACCACAACCACAACCTAACATGTAAGAGTATGAACCTAACATTATATACCTGCACACAACCATGTATACGGCTCAAAACATTACAATTTAAAACTGTAATTTGAACTAAACTCTTAGAATCCAAGGTTAAGGGTTTACTATGTACACAGTCTCAGATTTGACAATTCAACACAAACTCCACCAAATTTTTTTTTGAAATCAAGCCCTGTATATAACATACATGTGTAGTGATGTAAGCCAAACTAATAACATGAAATTTAAATTTAAATTACGAATTTAATATGGAGTAACAGAGAACTAGTCACTGATACTGCACTATATTGGAATACTAGGATTTTGAGAACTTAACATTAATCATGTTAACATGCATTTAGATAGGTTGGTAAACAAGTGTAGTACATACGTGTCAGGCAAGTATCTGTGTCCACTATATATTAGCGTAATACCAGAATCAATGACAAGAAGAAAATAATGATAAAATCTGTTCTGCCTATCTGTTTAAAGAATGAACTATTTGAAACCACAGCTATAACATCAATCTAAGTTAAGGTCTAGCAGAAACACCAATTCATTGTATTAGGAAGAATTTATTGCAAGAAGTTACACAAGATTATAGTAACAGCTAGGCTACTCCTACTCATACTCCTACTCCTAAGTTATTTGATGATGGGGTACAATTTATACAACAGAATGGTACGATAGAGATGATATGTTAAAAACCTTCTCAAGATACAATCTGATAATCATATGCGTCTATCCAAAATCATGTTACTCAGAGTCCTCGCCATGCCAGTAAGCAAGGCTGCGAAAAATGATAGATTCCATAACTAGGGTATGCACCTCTACAATCATGTCATCTGGAAATCTCGCTGTGCCGACTAGTATAGCTACGAGAAATTCCAAATCTCATAACCAAGATACGTACATCCGAAGCCAGGTCTCTATGTTTCCGCCACGCCAGCTAATATGGCTGCGATAAACTACAGGTTCCATAATCATGTAGACGTTTTATCATCCATGTATTCCCGTCAATATATGTTATCAGAAAATATCGTAACTCAGGCCATAAAATTCATCTCGATGGAAAAATCAAAATCAACAACGATTCATCAAAGTCCAATTCAACAATCAAGGAGTGAGAGCGAACAAAACAAGGGGAAGGATTTCAAATTGAAGTTTAATAAGATTCTCAAGGGTCATCCCAGGAATCTTTCAAGAATTCCTAACTGTGATTGAGTACCCTTAAAAATATCCTAATCCTACTGCAGGCTGTAGTGATACTCTAGTTCGAATACCACTACATAAACTCGACCTGCATGGGCCACCACTAAAAATGTGTCACAACCCGCACCCTAGAATAAGGGCACATGACGTGGGTACGTCCAGCCTACGCCGCAGTATCGGCGGTAGAACGCTGTCCTAGGTCATAACATCTAACAGATAAGGGTAATATACAGTTATACTTCCCGAATGGGGGTGACATAACACAATATAACTCAACCACATCTAGGATAGAACAGGAATGAGATAGAAAGATAAAGATAGATAACATCCAGGAATGTGACATCACAGAGATACAAATCCAGAATTCTAAGTGACTAAAGTAAATATATCTCAGAATATCTCAAGTCTAATACAGTAATCCCAAAATAGTAAGGCAATCCTAAACTAATGGAAGTAACATCAACTGCCAGCAGGTACAAGTCACTAGTGATGTCTAATGCTGTACCAAGAAGAATAGACACCAGAGCCATCAT
Source organism: Iris pallida (assembly GCA_029216955.1). Lineage (NCBI taxonomy): Eukaryota > Viridiplantae > Streptophyta > Magnoliopsida > Asparagales > Iridaceae > Iris > Iris pallida. The sequence goes on along the minus strand of JANAVB010011199.1, from coordinate 29,181,713 downwards.
TCACTGTAAAATTTTCAACAGGTCCAGTCAGGACGGGAGCGAGTACAGTACATCTCAATAAATCATAACCGGTTAGGAAATATAAACATGCTAGAGAGTAAGATACAGGATCTGAAGAATAATATGATAAAAGAGAGAGACTGTAAGTAAATAGCTACAATATATAGAACTAACAGTGCTAGTGATTCAGAGCACAAGATGGTTATATAGACGGTACGATGTTATACACGAGTAATCTACAGAGGTTTGTACACGAGTAATCTACTGGATTGAATACATAACCACTTCTACTCCCCCGCCCCAATCAATACACAAGGATCCAGCTACGTTATGTTATTGTACACGAAGGTCATGTGAAAATATGATTATATACGATTCACACGTTTCGTACACGAATGTAACAAATACAAGGAGTACACGATGTTCCCGATAAAGTACACGAACACGAATACCCGATGTATCCGCTAAGGGGATAACATCGCACAACCAGATCCATATAGTACTAATCCGTGTTTCCAACGTGTCAGCATCATGTAAAGTAATCTAAAGCAGGAAATATAATCCTAAACAAGATATGAAATGATCAGAGAATGTACTCGCCTGTAACCGATGAATCTGAGAGAATATAGACTGTCCGAGGAGTGGTGTCTGTCTCCTATTAGAACAACACAAGTCACTATGAGTCTACAATGATGATAAGATGCAAACCAATGCATTCTACATGAAACTAGGTCAATCTAGACCAAAGTCAACTCTTGGTCAACTCTGGTCAACCTAGAGTCAAACCTAGTCAATAGTCAAATCTAGGTCCCACCAAACCATTCTAGGTTCTAACAAGTCTCCTCTAGATTATACTATGGCTAATAGCCTATTTAGGATACATCTATCCAACACCCTATAACCCACAACACAACATTATTATCTATACTACATTAGCCTTATGACATTCCATACTCTATGACATCATAACACAACCCCACACAACATTACACATATCAAGACACCATATATACCATATATATTAAATTACACATACACATATATAGGAAGGCCTGTATTTATATATCTAATATATATACAAAATCATATATAGGAATCCTATATATAACAACTCAAAATGTAATGCATATACATGAAAGGAGAGGAACAACTACTAGTATAGTGTGTGTGAATCAATACAAAGGTGTGTGTTGGTGTACCATAACATGAGGGTGTGTGTCAAGCTAGAGAGGACATGTGTGTGTGAGTGAATGTGAGGCTAAAAACTGTGAGTGAAATTGTGGTGTGGTGTGGTGATCAGAACTGGAATACAGGGACCAATTCCCAGGTAGAAATTAATCAATAATGAGTGTGTTTCATGTATTCTTGGATAGTGTAGTAGTTACAATTGAAATCAAGGGTTAACTAGCTCAGTTTACAAAAGTAAAATAACAGTTCAACAGTTTAAAGGGAATGCTAACTCATATCATGAATCCTTTAACTAACCCAAAACAGTCTAATAAGGAAAATACTCATTCAGTTATAGTAGTGAAGTTAAACTGTGCATGCAGGGAGGAAGGTAATTCAGTGGTCAAGAGCTAATCTCAGATTGCTAAAAAAAACAGTGAAGGGGAACAACAATCATTCCCAGATTTCACACTTGAATACCCAGGTTTACACACTGGCAATGTATATTAAAAACCATTCTTAGTTTGACAGTTTAAGGAAAGGGAAGACCTCTGTTAAGAACAACCAACCTCACATATTACCCAGGAACAGTGGCAATGATATCACAGGTTAGGACTAAAACTCAGATTTGCACCTAACATTACATTTCAGAAAAAAAACTCATGAACCACCCATAACTAATTAGCATGCCCAACATGAAAACCCATATTCAGTTCAGATTTAACTCTCAAGAATCAAAGACATTTAATTAGTTCCAAATGTGACATCTTAGTTAGCAGTAAAACAGTTTCCAAATGTCAAAATAACTCAAAACAATCCCTTAATCATATACCCAGATTTTTTTGAATCCAACCCACATCAAATTGACCCCAAAACCTCATACATGTAGGTAATACTTAGATGAACACATTAGGGGTTCAAGAACATGGAATTAACTGTGTTAAGAAGGTTTAAAGGACTGCTAAAACTCATTATGCAAAAACTGGAAAACTGTAAAACAGGGACAGTGAATTAATTCCAGTTAAGAGTGAACAAAACAGGGAAAATAATGAAATGAATCAAAATCAATTAGACTGGAATTTAACAAAGCAACATGGAAAATATCAAATGGGGAGAACATGACACTAGGAAATAATTCCTGATCCTCACACAGGATCTCACAGTTCACACCTTGTTGAACAACCAAACTGTCAAAATTCTATATACACAACCCCAAGCCAATTTTCCATACCTCACACTTAGCTAATATATAACATGACATGTAGGTTCAATTTAAATTGAGAGAACGTAACAGGAATAGGAATTTCAAATCATTTCAAAACTGGGGGAATACAGTATCTTAAGTATCAGAGTTTTTACACTGTTCTATTCAAATATGAACCCAAACACCATTTAAAACCCAAACAAATGTGTAGCATGGTGTAGCAGAGATTTAACATGATAACTAAGATCTATTTAATCATTTAAACATAATTAAAAACATTTTAAAATCGATTTATACACAGCACACGATCCAGAACCCATGCACCCAAGTGGTTTCCCCGTGCACATCAAAGAACGTGTCCGACACGACACGAGGACTCGTGAAACTTGGCGAGCCTCATGTCAGTCATTGCCCCTATCCCTATACCAATTTTCTCGTGTCGGCGTCGCGTGTCCTGCGTGCAGTAGCTCCCGAGTAGCAGGGGAGCTACAGTGCCGCGCGCGCACACCCGCACACGCGTGTCCCGTGTTCCCCATGACACTACACGAAAACAACACACGACACATGGAAACCCTAGACGACACCTAGATCTAGTTTCCTGATCAAAGAGATTACGAAATCTCGACTGAATAGTCCTTTGGGACATTTCGTCGAGCACCTATCACAATGCTTTGATACGTGTCCGATGCGGACACGAAACGAGCCCAAAACCTAGGGTTGGCTGTCCCTACAGTTGGGTGAGGGCTAGGGGACCCTAAAATGATTTTTACAGGAATTTAGAGGCATTACAAGGATATACCTATAGGTGTTCCAAGCTCCAAAAAGCTCCAAAAAGCTCCAAAGAGGAGGATCTCTCAAAGCACCAAAAGCTCCCCAAATTGTTTGCTCCCTGTCAAAACTTATTTCCAACAGCAAGAGCACAAGATTTAGAGCCTATAGAATTGTTTGGAAGAAAAAAGGACTTAATTTGAATTTATTATGAATTTATGAAGATGGAACTTACCCCTTTCTAAAACTTGATGAACCCTAAGAAAAGAGGCTAGCCCTAAAATTTGGGAGGATATATAGGGGGAGGGCTGTCTCTTGGCTGGCCATAGGGCCTAGGACTAGGGTTTTGGCTAGTTGGTTGAGTCCTAATTGATTTAAGTCATGATTATGACTTGTGACTTCACAAGCCATTCTTAGACTAAACTAATTCCTAATTTCACCAAATTAATCCCAATGAGTTCATCCTCATGAACTTAAGTCAACCTAGGTTCTCAAATCCTAATCTCTTAGTCAAGACCTAGGTTAGCCACTATTTAGTCTACAAGGTCAACTTAAGTCAAAGTCTCTAAAACACCAAAAACAATTATTCTAAAAATTACTCAAAAATCACAATAATTATAATTAATAATAATAATTCAATTTAAATTCTAAAATTTTAAAAATGACCAAGATACCCTCATTTGGAAAACTGGGTGTTACAGACACAGCTTGTAAAATGGGCTTGAAGGCATTTTGATATTGTATTATTGTATTCCTACCATAAAGTTTTATACTAATAGTTCAAAGAGAAATCTACTAGGCATCTAGCTTTTGGTTCAAGGGAGGACCACTAATCGAAAGAATATCAGGAACGGTAGGTACATGTTCTATTGGGCATGGAGAGGTTACAGATCTATAACTACTGTTGTCTACTATTGTTTTCTATGGAAAATGGATCCTGTGGGAAGGTTGGCTTAAATGCCTTAATGAGTTCTCAAGCAGAGTGAATGCCTGGTGTGTTTACAGGAAGTACGGTAGAACAACACTACAAGGAGTGAAACTCCATGCTACTATGGGGTGACTCCACTATGAGGTTCTTAAGCATAGGGTAATGCCTCGGCTTTGCTAGCCAAGTCACAGCGGCGTAGCACCGCAAATAGGCAGTTAGCCTAATACTGTATGTTAAAATAAAGAGGGGTGTAGTCAGCACTACAAAGAGGAGGAGTTCCTCATGTTACAGTGGCACGACACCACGATGAGGTACCCAGTTAGGGATAAAGCCTCGGCCTTGTAAGCCATGTCGTTGTGGCGTAACACCGCAAGGGAGCCTAAGGCTTCATGCTGGGTAGTTTGGCACTACAAAGAGGCGGTTGCCTCATGCTATAGTAGTATGACACTACAATGAGGTTCCCGGTACGGGGTAAGGCCTCGACTTTAAGCCATGTCATAGCGGCGTAGCACCGCAAGGGAAGCGCAAAGCGCTTCATGCCATGTCTCTTTATAATGAACTCACCTATAGTGTATGGACAAAGAGATATCATGCCGTCTCTTGAGGGTAAACTTGTAGACGTCCAAAATTATATACTAAAACCAGGCTGGCACATGGCCTTTAATGTGTAGCCAGAAGCACATGTAACTACATTATGTGAGTGGAAAGAATTTCAGCTATGATGCAGAATTCAAGGCTTAGTCCATTCTTGTATTATAGTCTGTTGTTTGACCCATGCGGAAAGATTCAAGTCGTCAGCGATATCTCTCCTAATGCATGATGGACAATTACTGTAGGGAACACTTATACCCATATATAGAGATATATGGGGGATTATTGGGATTTGGCCTTTTATTGTGAATTTAGTCCCACATCGGCTAGGCCAAAGGAGTAGTATCTCTATATATTAGCTATGCTAGTTTAGAGATGCACATGTGTATGGAGGTGCACATGGGTATGCCATGTGGGATTATTTTTCTAATGGAAAAAGGCTAAATCAACAATTAAAAGCATTAATGCTTTTTGCTCTTGGGAAATTTATTTTCATGGGAGCTAAGCCCCTTAGGGGCTTAGCGACTCGGACTCGGATTCGGACTCATGGGCTCATGAGGCGTAATGTGGCATTTTGTTGGCGCACTTTGCACTTAGCACGTCAGCATCGTCGCTAGGCACATAGTGCACTTTAGTTGTGCTCGTTGTGCGAGCCACTTGCACGGCCAAATTGCGTGCCATGTTGTACGGCACAGGTTGTGCAGCCTAGGTTGTGCGACCAGTGTACACCAAGTTGCACGCCAGGTTGCGCACAGGTTGCACCAGGTTGCGCGCAGGCTGCGCACAGGTTGCGCGCAGGTTGCGCACAGGTTGCACAAGTGGCGCAATGTGCGCGTTGTGCGTGTGGCGCAAGGTGTGCAAGACACGCAAGTCGTGTGGTACAATGTGGCGCAAGTGGCTCTATGCGCAAGATGCAAGGCGCGCAGGTTGCTAGAGTGGCACAACTTGCTTCAGATCGTGCCTGTGCATAATCTGAGCGGTTACTACACGTTCGAAGTGGTTATTACTTTGTATATTCAGCAGATATCAGTCTAACCCAGGACAAGAGCACTAGACTACCGTAAAGCATATTTTGAAGTACCTGAAAAGGACTAAAGAGTATATGCTAGTTTACCAGGCAGATAGTTTAGTTCCCTTGGGGTATACAGACTCAAATTTTTAGTCAGATAGAGATTCCAGGAAATCTACCTCAGGTTATGTGTTTACTTTGGGAGGTGGAGCCATTGTGTGGAGGAGTATCAAACAAAAATGTATTGCTGATTCCACCATGGAAGCCGAGTATGTGGCAGCCTCTGAGGCAGCCAAAGAAGCGGTTTGGCTCATAAACTTGCTGTTGGACTTGGATGTGGTACCTAGTTTGCCTAAGTCTATTACACTTTATTATGATAATAGTGGTGCAGTTGCAAACTCGAAGGAACCACGAGCCCATAAGACAGGCAAACACATTGAGCAAGTACCACCTGATACGAGATTTCGTAAAGAAAGGAAAAGTTGCTGTGATCAAGATAGCATCAGCCGATAACCTAGCTGATCCCTTTACAAACAGCTTACCAGCTAAGGCTTTTGACAGTCATATTGAGGGAATGGGAGTCAGATGTGTAGCAGCATGGCTTTAAGTATAAGTGGGAGATTTGTAACAGTATACTGAAAATCAATGCTTTGAGTATAAGTGGGAGATTGTTAGGGTTATATACTAAAAGCATCACTTTTGTAGTAACCTTATTTCCTTAAATTTTGAATGAGAATCATATGGACAAATGTTTGCATATTATATTTGTTGCAAGTGTTAATGCAAATGTCTGATATTCTATATTGTAGATAATATGGTGTGTGGTGTCACACAGAAGATCATATTATCAGTTTCCTATGGAGTATATAAATAGTTCACAACCTAGATGGACTTGGACAATCTATTGGAAAGGTTGTAGTGTAATCTGGTATTAGTCTATCTTGACTATAGGTTTACACTAGTACACTTGTGTGTGTTGAACAGGACCACTTGAGGTTGTTCTCTTTGTACTGACTACATAAGAACAAACACCTCTGTTATTATGGATGCTTGTACTCTTAATTCGGATATAATAACGGACATGTATATGCAATGTGCATTACTTTGACACATAAAAGAGTGAGATTCATTATGGATCAACAACCTCTATGAATTGGGTAATAATATTGTATGTATGATGGGCTATTGATTATAAATAGAATCCATGTTTCGATACATCGGGTTGATGATGTCCTCTTAAGGAGCTCATAAGGATTGTCATATAAACCCTGCAGGTAGATTATATCCGACATGACAAATAAAGTTGAGCGGTACTACTTAAGGATAAAAGATGTCGAATCAATATAGTTGTCAGTAACTTAATTGATCGACGGACATACGATATCTTAACATGGGGAGCCAAACGAGCATATAATAAAAGAGCCCACAAACATAATTTGGGATTAGGGAGGTAGTGCAACAATAGCTCATTAGTGGACCGAGCTATTGTTAATGGGCCTGGATTGTGTGTTCGGGCTGAACACGGGATATCCAGATCCGTTAGGAGGCCTAACCCTAATTTCTCCTCATGGTCCCTGCCGTAGCCAATATATCCTCTATTCTCTGGCCGCCAGATTACCGATCAGAAATCTGAAATTTTTTCTAAATTCGTAATTCACGTAAGGAGAGATAGAGAGTGCTGCCAAGGAGAAAGAAAAGGTTGGGAGATCGTCGCCCATACGACGTCCAACTCGAGGAAGGAATACGTGCAGAAGATCTTGGGGTCGTCCGCTCGAGATTGCCAGGAATTACTTATCTCCTTTCCGCCGCAGGTATAATTCGTGAACCCTAGTTTCCGTCTATGAAGGGTTAGAACACGTATTAGATCTGTTTATCTTTCTATCGATCAATACGCACACCAAAGGAAGGGTCCTGGGAATCCCCAGTTCCATCAATTACCACGTCCCGAATATGTGCTAACTGGGCAGTTGCTACTCGGGCCTATATAAGGTCTCCTCTCTCCACAGGTAGATATATGATACAGAACATATTCAGTGAGTTACGAAAGTTTACAACTATTTTTTAACACAAGTAAACAGAGCCTGTCAGAGAGAAGAAGAGAAGCTTTGCACCAGCGTTGCTTTTGCACGGGAGTCCGTGTACGATCCGATGAGTCAGAAGAGCAGGAGTGTTCCAAAGTTCTCCGACGAACTTGCTGGTTCCTGAAAGCTATTCGTGTGGGGCGAATATAGCTTTGAGCAACGGTGATTATTGTAGTGCCCCGTCCCGCTCAGTCAATCGGAGGAATCGGAACGCCGACGGCATTCGAACTTAGCCTTGCAATGGCTGTTTGAAGACATTGCTTGGTCGAGGCGATCGCGCGCTCATAGGTGGTAGTTTCGGTGAACTTGCCTCATCTTAGCCTTCACATAATAAATCGCATGTTTTCAACTTGCACAAGTAGGCTTGATAATAAAAGAGACGAATCCACATAGCTAAAGGGAATAATTCGACAGGTCGAATTGAGTTAGAATATGGAAATGTCCAACGGTTGGCTTAGAGTCGGTACGGCGTGCTTTGAAAATGACACTCGGTCCTTCGTCCCGTGGCTTGGGAGAAGAAAGTTGGTCTTCGGTGCAAAAGCTAAGAGTTAGCCTAAGTCATAGGCGTCACCCGCATAAACGCTTAATAAACTGTACACGGTTCCACTGCGCAAGGCTTGGCATAGCCTTTGCTCGTCCCTCGGGTTAAGTTATAGGCTTGAGTAAGTTAGGCAAAGTTATGTCGGTCGACCTAAGTCATTCCAAGTGTTGTCCCGCTCATTCTGCGGTTGTCAAGTTAAATAGTCCCACGATCTCAAGGCCCGTCGACTTGGGCAGGAGTGTTACGTAGAACACGGTTGGCTTAAGGCACAATGCACGGACTTAGTGTTTAAGGCAAGAGCCACGGTTGTTTCAAAGTGAGTTTAGAAAAAGGGCCATCAAATAGTCATTTCTAAGTTGAGTAAAAAGGATATTGCATTAAGGGAGAAGGCTCGCGACAGTGGGTCGTCAAGGGATCTCAATAATCAAGGGAGAAGGCTCGCGACCGTGGGTCGTCGAGGGATCTCAAGGATAGAAGCCTTGAACATGGTTTTGAAAGAGAGAGTAACACTGAAAGAATGATGACTGTGTGAGACGTCAGTTTGAGTCGAGTCTTGCATGGTCATGGACAACTTGTCGACAAGGGCGATGTTACCTCGAGTAGCAACCCTGGGCCATGGGACCGACTCGGCCTAGGAGGAAATAGGATATAGTGGTGCATAAGGTTTAAGCACAGGGTTAACGCGGGAGCTTACAACGGATGCTAGCTATTTGCGTTGGAAGGTCCCCGATTTAACAAAAAGCTATACATCTCAGGATAGCTTGTGATGCTAGTGGCCAAGTTCATATAGATGTCGGCAAGTAGCGGCTATCCGCGTGTATGCCTTTGGATTGAGTCGAGTTGAATATGTACAAGTTGGAACACAAAGTTTGGGCCTAAGATTTGGCTTCAACATAGGCGTCGTGCTTCGGCATGAGACGTGGCGTCGAGTCTCAAGTGTTGACATGTGAGTTGTATAAGTTGGGTTTGAGTTGTTCGAGTTTAAGTCGGGAAAATTGTCTCAAGGCAAGTTGGTTAAGTGACACTAAGTTCACAAGTCTCAATTGGGTCAGTTGATGATTAAAGTAGTAAGGGCTGCGATGCGGCGATATGGTTAAGTCTCACTGAGTTGCGAGGTACGGCCTCAGCAAGGGTTTGTAGCACGGTCACACGGAAATGGAGCCTCATCGCGTAGTTGCGTCTCTGAATTTAAGCCGTAAGGCAAACACTCGATAGTTTAACGTTGTTGGCACGAGAAGGGTCCTGAGGCAAGGTATGAGTTAACGTTGTCGTTGCAAGCACGAGATGGTCTAAAGACACCAAATAGGCAAGGCGTCGGTCATAAAACTGATCCTAAGGCAAGACTAGAAAGACAATTGATAAGAAAGGACTATGTTGCACAAAGTGAAAAACGTGTTGGTGTTGTATGGATGGGCGAGGAGCTCATTCCACCAGTACAGTTGAGTACTGACACCCACATAGTTTCTATTGCAGGTACAGGTAAAGCTCATGGCGCAGAGCTCGCTTGGATGCGTCGAGGCACGAAGTTCCTTGGCGATTCGAAGCGCACGGCCGCATGGAGTCAAGACTTATACGGGACATAATGTATGGACATCGCCTTCTGAAGCTTCCATCAGCTCAAGACTTGTATTTGAGAGATGAGAGAGAGCTGAGTGAATTGTAATGTGAGATAAGTGATTATAATCTTGGCCTTGCGCCCATTGTAACTTTTGTTTCAACATCAATGAGAGCTTCTTTTGAATGAATTGTGTTTTGTTCTAATTTCTGCCACTATTATTCAATGTCTCTGCATGGGACTTCTATGCGACGATCCCATCGCAGCCGCTGAAATCGGTCGTTATGGAACCCGCCTTGCACGAGCGCAATCTAGGATCGTGTGGCATCACGCCTTAGCGAGGACGATCGCTCCTACGGGAGCGGGGCTTGACATAATGGTATCAGAGCACGGCTTTACGTCCTTGGAGTATCGATTGAATTCTTTAACTCGTTGTTTCTGCGAACTCTGAATGTTGCTTCCGCATATTGATATCGTTGGTGCGCTCTCTCTCAAATGTCCCACGAGATGTCCATACAATAAGTCTAACTATTTTGCAAAATATAGGAGAACAGTTTTTGACAAATAAAAAGATGGTTCGCGTAAGCACGGTTGGCTAAGTTGGACTGGGCATATACACCAAAGTCGCGTCGACCTTAGAAAAGTCGAGTGCGGGATTCGAATTGTGTTGGTCGAGAATGAGTTAGACTTGATTGAGTAAATGAGATGACTCTCGATAGGGATGCTATCGAGCGACGATGTTATCGTCGGTGCGACATATGGTGAGCGTGCTTAAAAATTTGAGGAATTGTTCGAACGAAAAATTTGAAGAAGTCGATTTTGATTCAAATGATAAGTTGAGGATTTGTTAATGGATTCATCCCTGAGTGGTGTATGCGATAGCCTCAGGGATGTCGATCGATCGGTTGAGGATTCGGGGTGTCGGTAAGTCTATCAGCAAGCGTCGCACATATGCAAAGCCTTAGATTGAGTGAGTTGTTGTCATGAAGATTGATAAGTTGATTCGACCGACATAGAAATTGACGTGCACGAAACGTGCACGGGATTGAGGATGGTGCGAGTATGAAATGCGAAGATGATTGAGTAGATAAATCAAATCGAAGAAAAGCTAAGGTGTAGTGAACGATGACTTGATAAAGGGAATCGATAGGTGAAATCGAATAGAGAAAGTTAGCACGATGGGAAGATATCATACATGAAAGGTTTGATTTTGAAAGTTACGCAAATGACTTTGAGTATTAGAATGGATGTCGTCCGATAAATTAAATTAGCAAAGGGACGATGCGAATTGAGGAAATACGTTGGTCGATGAATTAAGATAAACGGATGAATAATACGCGAATTTGGGTTTGAGGAAATTGATGTTGTGAATGATTTGAGCGATAATGATCGAAATTGATTTTGAATGTCGAGGAGATTATCCAGTCGGACGATAGCATCGTTCGTACGACTCAAAATTTGGTTGTAAAGGAAGATCGTCAGGTTATGTATATCATCGATGGTATTGAGGCGTATCAAAGATCGATATAATAACTCGGGGCACTCTGACTCGGCGAATGACGATCGTGCAAGTGTTATTGTTCGGTTGGATGCTATACTTAGAATTTTGATCGAGATGAATGTTGGATGAAAATGATTGTGTCTTGATGGTTACGCGGATAACCACAACGTCGACGATCTTGCCTTGCACGAGCGCAACTCTATCCTCGCACATGCGTTGCGTCGGATTTGGGGCGATCGTTTCGCGTGAGCGCTGACATGGTGATTCATGTCGCGGGAATGATCGAACTGAAAAAATCAGGACGCGACAATTTGATTGTCTCGACTTGTCGGTTTGATGCGAAGGAAAATTCGAGAATATTTAGACTTGTGATTGATGAATGAGATAAACTTGAAGAATGAGTAGGTCTAATCCGTACATCGAGAATGAATTAGTCTAGATGTAAAATAAGAGTTACGTTCCGATGAGGATAATTATCCTGCAGGAACGCGCATGGTGATTCATGTCCCCGTGGATAATCTGATTTACGTGAGATCGGGGCGTAACATATTGTTAAGTCAGACGACCTTGTGATCGATTGCATGAATTGGAATAGATGACTTAGGGAATATGGAATATAAAATTTTGGTTAGTGACTAAATTGTGTCATAGCGTGCTTGAATTGAGAAGGATTGATAGACGAACTATTGAACCTGTTTGAAGAGATAGAATATACGAAGATGGTTTGTTGAACGAGCGATATTGAGATGTCGTGGAATTGGTTGAAAGTAAGTTGTCGTAGGATGGCTAGGCTGAATGACTCAGATCCCGTACGACAAAATGTTAGGATGTGTCGGAAATCTATGCTCGAAGTTTAGAAATCGGAGTGATGCGAGCTTGGGTAGCAACCCCCATACTATCAACTTGGTTTGACCTTAGGATGGGGTCGTGTTGATATTGTTGTTTGGGAACTATGATTCCAATACTGACGGAAAGACATAGCCTAGCGGTTAGGCAGACGTCCGAGTACGAAGTGGTAGGATTTGTGGAGGCACCACTCGCGAGTATCGGCTGACATGCATGTATACAGGGACGCCCGAATATGTGCACGATCCGACTCGAGTGGTGATGGAGGATTCTCTATCACGAGGCTTGGCTGAAATACATG
>JANAVB010011199.1:29166315-29169208 GCA_029216955.1 Iris pallida | reverse complement strand
ATCTCTTTGTTATCGAAGATGACTTGCTCTTGGATTGACCTTTGCTACTCTTGAAAATTCTTTTCTTGTTATTATACTTCTTATGTAGATTGGTTGGTAGTGGATTTGTCTCCACCCAACAACTGTACAAATGACTAATTCATAGTTGAGTTTATAATGCTTTTATTCTTATTCTGTGGATGAGATTAGTAAAATCATGGCTATTTATATACTACCAAATTTAGCTTATGTATATTTATTATACGCTGGCATGTACGTTTTAGTCCTACGTATTTTGGGAGGAGGCGTTACATATTTTTGTGGTGGCCCATGCAGGTCGAAAAATTATTTGGTTACTTAACTGTACGAAGCAAGCCTGCATATGGATAGAGTCTAGGATCTCATCCACATGCTTGATCTCCATCCTTGATTCTATTTTTGAACTCTCGCTTGACTGTCTTGATTTGCATCTTGTTGATCTCTTTCTACCGTAATTTTTATCTTTTCCATCGTGCTTGATAGAGGTTAGAAGATGACTCATACTAAGGTATATATGTTCTATTGTTCAAATACCTTATTAGTCGAACTCTTGTAAGTTGGGTAGAATGCCTTACCACCTAGCATTCCCTTTATCTTTGGACTCATTAAAGAATACTAAGAGGATTACCTAGACTATAGAGCTTAGAGGTCCATACCCTATTTTGGTCGAGCAAAGCTTTAGACAAGAAGACGGTATGATAATTGTAGAGGCACAAACACCTGACAATACTTAATTCTCAAGGAACTTTAACTATTTATACTTTTCAACACAATCTCACGTACATATATTTTTGGACTATCTTGACTGATGCTGTGTATACCCTAGCTTTATAAGCTTATTCTTTATCGAGCTTATTCAGATATGTTTATTAGGGACGCCCACTAACATATTATCTAATTAGAATTGGTGTATTATGGTCTGATCAACCTTAGTGCACTTGGTTTGCTCTTCATATGATTTTACACATGGATTGTGATATAATTGACAAATATACTTGCCCTCTAGGATCTCATCCGCAATGCCTTGACAACTCTCCTTAAATTATTCAATCGCCTTTGGAACCCGTATTCGTCTTCGATCCCTCTCCTTTGAACTCTTTATAGTTTTTGCTTTACTTATTTTAAAAAATGAATGATCGTATTTGAGAAAGATAGACACATAATGTCTCCCTTAGTTCGCCATACACCTATGGCCATGAAAGTTATATATACACATATTTTCCATCTATTCGAAATCAAAAAATGATCTTCAAACTTGATTATATCTACTGTATCACGTTATCTATTACAGTGCATTATTTGTTTATAATCAAAGGTCAGGGTACGATATCACAACCAGATTTTTTTCTAACTTCATTAATCATTGAATCGTGTCTTAGTTTAATTTCGAAAATAAATTATTGAAATGTATAGGTTGTAAGCCCCGCTAAATTTTACGATTTACTAGGATTACCAATTGATTAGGATAAGTTTATGATGATAAATCAGTGCCTCACGAACACCCACTTTCTATTTAGATCATTGATGTCATAACCGTCACATTGATATTAGAAGCGCAATACTAGTTGTCAATTCCAAAAAAATCATATGCAAGACCTAGACGAGTCCACCTTCATTTAGGCATATCATGTCCCACTCAAACAGTCCCCTTGTACTCCATTTTCATAGTACGACTTTTGGGTCAAAAAGGCTAACTATAACCCTTACCGTAATACTGTTGTACTTTACGACTTCAATTAGAGATCCAACATCGACTCATATCTTTCAACCCAATATATGGTTGTGATCTACTTGAATCCCACTATGCACATGCCACTAGTGTGCCAGTCAATAGAGTTCACATGTGCTATATACACAAAAATCATATAAGGCACATTTTTGGCTTAAGGAACCTAGTTAACCAATCCGACTGGCAATGGCCCAACCACTTGAGTGTGTACCTATTCTAGATTACTCTAACCTAATAGGAATAGTTTAGCTTGATTTTGTGGGATCTTGTCCAGCTAATGTAGATTAAAACCCAAGATTCATTCAATAATGATTGATGTTCAATTAGGGAACCATTAAAACTCAGTTAAATCCATCCATGATATCGCCATATTTGGACTATAAAACCAAACCTTATGAAATAGGTCCTACACATATTATATAGTCCCTATCACTTCGTCCACTAATCCTTCTCCATAAATCCCTTAACCGTATATCTTCGGTGTTATGCGATGAATTTGTACCAACTTGTTTTCGGTTATGCTTGGCCAAACCTCGCATACTGCATTGACGAACATGGTCCATATATGAGTAATGTTAAATAAGTAATACCTTTGCTTCCTTTAGAGATAGTGACTACGATCAAAAGTACCTCATATTCTCATACACTCCTTGAAATTTAACCTTTTTAGAAGTCCTATTATTGTGCTTTCCATGATTAACCAATTTCTGTAAGTTGGGTAGAACTCTCAACTCAATGTACTCCATCTCTTAGAGTGGGATGCCAAATTTGGATTCCATTCGTAACCGTTCTTCCATCTGTTTGGAAGTTGTGATACGATCTTCGTATTGTATTTTATATCCCTTTTCTCGTGTGTTTAGATAACCGTAGTAAAGATCGAAATCTTGATTATTCAAATTTTGTTCTATCATAGAATCGTTTTTTAGTTTCGAGAACAGAATTCCTAAAGTGTATAGGCAAGCCTCGCTGAGAATTAGCAAATGATTGGGATAGATTAGTTCTAATTGAACTAAAAAACAGTGGTTCATAACGTCCACTCTTATTTGTATCAATTGAGACCCTCTACAGTGACTTTGATATTTGGAGCACAACACAAGCCTTTTCTTCCAACAAATTTACACTTATGAACTAGAAGAGCCACTCTAC
>JANAVB010011199.1:28893815-29163815 GCA_029216955.1 Iris pallida | reverse complement strand
GATCATAGCTGTCAGGATATTAGGTATTTTTGAAAACTACCTGAACAATAATGTTGACAACCTATAGGGCTTCACAACCCTTTTTTAGATTGCGATTTGATCGAATATGCGTCGAGAAAACGATTCCTAAAATTCGACAAAAAACAGTTTTCAAAACGATCAAATTTTAGAAAATTTTACCGATACAGTGTGCGCCCCGACAAATCGAGTGACGTGATCACGATCAAAAAATATCGAAAGGTACGTATCGACTTCGTGGACGTAGGGATTCATGGAACTCGATTTATTGTGTGTGCGACGAAATCTAACATATCGGTCGAGATATCCCGTATCGGACTTTTTGCAAACTAGACAACAACTTCGGGCATGTTTGTAATCTCAAGACGGAACTTGCGCCAATGGACTTATGTTATTTTTCTGGTGTGAGCCAAGTTTGGTCTGATTTTGAGACGGTCGACCGGAACGCTTTATTGCGGGCATACGACCCGATCCAACGGTCGAAATTGTGTACGGCTCACCGAATCGAACTTTGGACATACGGTTAAGTTCGTATTGTCAAACGGACTCGTAGACATATAATTTGATGACTTTAGAGACCGTAAGTACTAGCACACTTTTCGATACAGAGCGGGTCCAACTGCGGACATCGTTTTGATACAAAATTATAATTTTGCCCATGTCCAGAATTGAACTTATGGGAGACCATTTTAGGCATTTCTGTTATGCCAAAAATATTGGTGATATCTGTTCCAGCATTCGAGAACATTTACGGAACTTGGCCTTCATTGCTTCACTTATCTGTCGGTTCAAGCTACTAGATACTGTAATTTTGCACACCACCTCATTTTGCACACCACCTCTGGTAAGTTACATGCGTAAAGGTTTGTTCTTAACTACATGATCATAGTAGAATGGTTAGGTGACCTTAGTGGTTGTCATGTCGCACTCCATTCTAGTCGTGGCATAGGGCAGTGTCACATCACAAAATAGTGTGCTACCCTTGTCCGTGTTTGGTTGTAGGGACGGTCCACTATTTATATGATAGGATACTGGCCTTGTTATGATTATGACTACTTCACTATTACCTTGACATGTTACATATTTCATATTTAGTTTATATGGCATATTTATATGTATCTTGTTACGTCCCTCTAAGGACCTAGTATTTTTCAGGTGTGTGCTTTTATGACTTTAACGCAGGTGTTCTAGCCAAGGCCATGATCTTCTCTTTGATATCGAAGATGACTTGCTATTGGATCAACCTTTGCTACTCTTGACAAATTCTTTCCTTGTTATGTATTACTTCTCATTTAAATTAGTTGGTAGTGGATTAGTCTCCGCCCAACGACTTGTACAAATAACTAATTCATAGTTGATTTTATAATGCTTTTATTCTTATTTTTGTGGATAAGATTAGTGAAATCATGGCTATTTATATACTACAAAATTACATCTTACGTATATTTATTATATGGCTAGCATGTACGTTTTAGTCCTACTATTTTGGGACTGGGGCGTTACACTCACTTAATCTATTTCGGAACACCCATTTGGTACCAATATATTGACCAATAGGTTTAGGAACAAGTTCCCAAACTTGGTTTCTCTCAAATTAATTAAGTTCCTCTTGCCTGGCATCAAACCAAAATTCATCCAGAAAAGCATCTGCTACTGATTTAGGTTCTACTTGAGAAATGAAAGCTACATTTGCTGCTATGTCTCTAGTAGAAGAACGCGTACCTACTTCCTTAGATACATCACCTATAACAAGTGTCTCTGAATGGTTTGGCATGAATTTCATCTTCTTAGGCAGACTCTCCAGATAGTTATCGTTGGTAGCAGTATCTTCAGGTGCCTTGGATTTGTTTTTTCCATCTTCGTCATCACCGTCGCTAGATTTCTGACTATTGAGCTTCAAAAGAAACATTAATAGATTCTTGAACAATCATAATTTTTTTATTGAAATCTTATATCCCTTACTCTTGGAAGCATACCGAGGAATATTCCTCCGTCTGCCTTCGAGTCGAACTTACCCAAGTTATCCTTGGTGTTCAGGATAAAACAACGACATCCAAAAAGCTTAAAATAAGAAATATTTGGAATCTTTCCAAACCATAATTCATAGGAGGTTTTCTTCGATATAGGTAGAATTAGCACCCTATTTAAAACCTGACAGGCTGTACTTACAGTTCTGCCCAAAAATATTAAGGAAGATTATATGGTTAAGCATGACTCTAGCCATATCGTTAAGAGTTCTATTTTTTTGCTCTACAACACTATTTTGTTGAGGAGTTCTAGGACAAGAAAATTCATGGTAATACATTATCATCAAAACTTTTTAAATTAGTATTTTTGAATTCGCCGCTATGATCACTTCGATTTCGATAATCATGAAGCCTTTTTATTTTGTACCTTTTTATAAATTACTTGAAATTCAAAAATGGCATCGCTTTTATTAGATAAAAAGTAAACCCAAGTAAATCGAGAAAAATTATCAACTATAACAAAAGCGTAGAGCTTACCGCCAAGACTAGTAACTCTACTAGGACCAAACAAATCAATATAAATTAATTGCAAGGGTCTAGAAGTGCTTACAACAATTATGGATTTAAAGGATGACCTGATTGCTTTATTCTTTTCACAATCTGAACATACCATATCTCTTTTGAATGAAATTTCTGGGAGTCCTTTTACCAGCCTTTTAGTTGATAGCATGAGATAGTGTCCATATTTGCATGTCCTAGCCTCATGTGCCATAGCCAGCTTTCATTTTGATTGGATACTAGGCGCTTACCTGCACCGTTAGTATGTTCCAAAAAGAAAACATAAATATTTTCTTCCCTAATCCCTTCATATACGAGATTACCAGTAGATATTTCATATATAGAACATTTATCTTTCATAAAATTGATACCATAACCATTATCAGCCAAATTACTAATGCTCAACAGGTTATGTTTCAATTATGTGACTAGACAAACATCTTTTATTTCTGGTAGGAAGATATACCAACAGTACCAGTTCCTATAATATTACCTCGAAGATTATTATCAAAGGAAACATACCCTTCTCTCTTCATCGATAGCATAGCGAATAAGGATGCATCACCTGTCATGTGCCGCGAACATCTGCTATCGATGATCCACTTACTTTTAGCATGAGAAGGTTGAAGATCCACCTACAAAATGATTAGATGTAACCATTGGTACCCATTTCTTTAAGGGTCCAGCATGATTAGTTTTGGGAATCCAAATAAGTACATTTGTGTCAACTAGCTTTCTAGCTCTGTGATATGTGCCCGTGTTCACCATAGTATGTGCATGTCATTTTTGAAATAGTGCTCTTATTTCTGTGTTGACAAGTTTCTTGTGCGTCTTTCTTAGAAACCTGTATGTGAAAGCATGGTTGTGAGAAACGTGTTGCTTATGTGTTTTTCTTGGTTTAGTCCTTTATGGTACAAGGACTAACCTTAGGCTGTGTAATATGGGTGACCTGTTTGCCTAATTTGATCTCCAACTTTTTAGAGGTTGCATAAGGCTCTTCGAATTTAGCAGTCATATCTATGAGTCTTTGTTCAGTGACTAAGCGTCTCTTTCTCTATTTCATATAGGTCTTGTACTTTGACATAGTCTCTTCTTTTTGTTCTATAGTGAGGATAGCCTCATGATAGTCCAATCTAATTTTGGCAATCTCCTCCGTGTTACCAGTAGTAGACGTCTTTTTGATATCTTCAAGAAGATTAGACAATTTAGCTACTTCGGTTGTGTATGCCTTTATCTCCTTGCGAGACTGCTTATACTTGTCCAACACATTTTTGTGCTCTTTAAGTAATTCACTAAAGGTATTTCTAACTAATCGAATGTAAATCATCATAGACGTTTTATGATACCTTACCGTATGTCATTAGACAGACATTCGTACTGTTGTTGGGTCTGTCCTCCTTTTCTGATTCACTGGCCTCACTTTCATGCCAGATGCTAGTGTTTGCGTACTTTCGACTAATTGTAGCTTTTCTACTCAATCTTGATCGGTCGTATGGACTGCTTTTCTTCGTTAATTGATAGTCCTTCTTTATATGCCCCGAATTCTTGTATCCAAAGCAAATAGTTTTTCTTCGTTGCTTTCATGGATATCCTTCTTCTTTCGGTTTGATCGCTCAAACATTAAGAATTTTCTGAAGTTCTTGACAGTAGGGCTTGTTCATCACCATCAGAATCTTCTTCGTCAGTATCATTGCATGAGACTCTTCTGGCTTAAGCTTTGAAGGCGATAGATTTTCTTTGGGGGTTGCCTATTCAAAGTCTTGTAAATCTAGCTCATCGGTCATGAGCTTGCCCATAAATGTCTCCAATGTCATCGCGGTGAGTTCGTTTCCTTCTATGATCACGGTAGCCTTCGATTCCAGTTCTTAGTTAGAGCCGCAGTACCTTCTTGATCTTCTCGTGATTAACCTTTCAAAGAGATTGTAGAGAAGTAGTAATATTAAGTTAACGAGTGAACATCTGTGTAATTGATTCACCGAGTTTCATCTTGAATGCCTCGTATTCTTGTGTCAATCTACTGATTTTGGACTCCTTCACTTGGGAAGTTTCTTCATGAGTTACCTCAAGAAGTTTCTAAATTTTATTAGATGTGGCACAAATAGATACGCGATTGAACTCAGTTTTATCAATTGCACAGAATAATGCATTGATGGCTCGTACATCTAGACTAGCCTGTATTTTTTTATGCCCAGTATATTTGTCAAGGGGCTTGTCTACTAAAACACCATCAATCACTGCTCTAGGCGGTTTCTTGTAACCATCTATAACCATCGACCAAAGATCGAAGTCCAATGACTTAAGAAAGAAACTCATTCGTATTTTCTAATGTGTGTACTTCGTTCCATCAAATAGTGGGGGTCTATTTGTGGATTGCCCTTCACCGTTGAATATAAATTTAACGGTTGTTATATATACTCTCTAGGTGGTTATGTATATGTATAACCTGCTCTAATACCAATTGTAGGACCGTTGAGCACCTTTAGAGGGGTGAATAGAGTGTGTGAGTGTGCAGCGAAATAAATATCACAATTAAAAATTATGTACTATGGCCAGTGTGAGCAAATGATATAATAGTAAATAAAATGCAGTAAAGTAAGGCTAAGAAGATTCAAACTCAGTGACACAGCGATATATTATTTTCCCTCATAGAGGACTAATCCAGTCTCAAGTACTCCTGCTCGATGTTAATCCACTATGACACAAGATTTAACTTAGTGCTTGCAACTCTTACAACACCATGCTTGGGGACAAGTGCACGACCGATTTCAACAACACCGTGCTTGGTGACGAGTGCACGACAGACTCCAGAAGGCGATTGAAAACTGGAACATTTTCTGAATTAGACTCTAATACAACTCTTTAACACCAAACTCTAGAATAAACATAAACTATACTGGCTTGGCTAAGAGTACTATATGCTAGATTTGAAAGTGTTGCTCGTAGAAAACACTTTAAAGGAACAGAAAGAGAATGAGATTAAACGAATGAGTGATTTGAAAATGTGAAAGTCCTCCTTTATTTATAGTATTTTATTGATCGAATTCGGGCAGAGTTCTGATACAGAATCTCGCATTCGAACATTGAATGCAGATATCAAGGGGATTCAAAAATTTATTGAAAGTGTCCTGACCGAACTCGGCCCGAGTTCTGGCCGAGTTCTGCCAGAGTTCTGACAGAACTATTTGGGCCAATCTTGATGTGGTGTGGGCTATTTTTGATTGTGGACTTTGGATAGAAATTTGTGTGGATAAGATAGGCTATATTTTTGTGAACTGAGATTAGCTAAGCCAGTATCGATCCTGATCAATCTTATATTTTTTCTAGACTCAAATAAAGATAAAATACAGAATAAATATGTAAAAATCTTGATCTTGATTCCATCGCTTTTGGTTCTTGATGACGACAAGGCGTTTGTAGCTTGTAGCAGTAGTACATGCAGACTTGAAACATGTAACCTGTAGCTTTATATATTTTACATATAGACCAAATTTGATTGATTATCAAAATCAAATATGATCATGACCAGTGGGCCAACAATGTCACGACCCGCACCCTAGAGTAAGGGCACGAGACGTGGGTACGTCCAGCCTATGCCGCAGTGTCGGCGGTAGAACGCTGTCCTAGGTCACAACATCTAACAATTGAAGGTATAGCAGTTATACTCCCCGAATGGGGGTGACATAACAGAATATAAAACTCAATCACAGCTAAGGTAGAACAGGTAAATAGATAGATAATGAAAGATAACAAATCCAGAACAGAGAATCACAGAGATACAATCCAGAGTTCTAAGTGCCTAAAATAATACATCTCAGAATATCTCAAGTCTAATACAGTAATCCAGAATAGAAAAGACAGTCCTAATCTAAAGGAGTGTCATCTACAGCTAGTGGCTCTGCTGCTGGTCCAAGTCCAGACACTCTAGTGTGGCACCGTAGTAAGTAGGGCAGAACGCCTCAGCCTCGTCCTCTGTAATATTTAACAGGTCCAGTTAGGACGGGAACGAGCACATATCTCTCAACAGTTCATATCAGGTTAGGAGTATAAATCATTGCAATAGAGTAAAATACAGGAAGTGCTGAATGGAAGTACAAGTAAAAAGAAGATATTTGTAACTGGAAATAGATACATGATAGTAAAGACTGTAAGTGACTACGTGATTTAGAGTACAATATGGTTATGTAAACGGCTTAGGGGCACATGAATACAAATAAGGAGGCACATTTATACAGCTACTTGGGATAGTGTTCACATAACCAATTCTACTCACCCCGCCCCAATCAGTACACAAGGATCCATTCAAGTTACGTTATAAGCACATGAATACAACTAAGATACGTGAACTCATGTAATGAGTAGTACATGAGGCACGTGAAAGCACATGAGAACATGTAAACATGAACTAGTACGAGTACAAGGAGTACCTGATGCACATGATAAAGTACATGAACATGAAATACCGATACCCGTAGAGGGATAACATCTCAGGAAGGGATCCATATAGTACTAATCCGTGAAGATACGTGTCAGCATCAAGTAGAGTAATCTAGAGCATGAATATATCCAGACAGGTATGAAAAGATCAGAGAATGTACTCGCCTGCTATCTGAAAGTCGAGATGAAAGTACTGTCCGAGGAGTGGTGTCTGGCTCCTATTTAGAACAGTACGAGTCACAACAAGTCCAGAATAGAAATATAATGCACTACAATGCGTTCTACATGAATCTAGGTCAATCTAGACCAAAGTCAACTTTTGGTCAACTCTGGTCAACCCTAGAAGTCAAACTAGGTCAACCAAGTCTAATCTAGGTCAAACTAGTCTAAACTATGTCTAGCAAGACTATTCTAGGCTTTCTAGACTAATCTAGGCAATACCAAACTATTCTAGGTTATAATATGACTAATAGGCAAAACCATGCTAAAAATCTACAATTCACCATAACAATATACAATACCTTAGTCCTAGGGTATTCTATACTCTATGACACATATCACCACCGCACATATCAAGACACCATATATACCCAATATATAAATATACACATATCACACATTATATATCTAACTAATATATGTATAGGACTAAAACATCACAAGGCACATTTTATTTACACACAAGAAGTGAAGGGAACACATGGTGAACTAATGAATATGTGTGGAAGGGAAGTGAGGGTGGAAAACACATGAAACTATGTGCAAGTGTGTGTAACAATAGGCTTGTGTGTGAATCAACACAAAGGTGTGTGTGCCTCATGAATATTGTGATAGATTAGAGAGTGAGTGAGGACTAAAATCTGGGAGTAAACTGTGGTGTGGTGAGGTGTGTGTACTGTTCAGCAAACTGAAAAAAAATAGGGATTAATTCCCAGGTTATACATTAACAGTTTTAGAAATAATCAATACACAAGGATTCTCAACAATCAACATCAATATGAATGGAAGGCAAAATCTGGAACTCAGTTGAATATAACATTAATATTTCAGATTTCCTGAACACCCCCACTCTCCATAACAGTTAACAAACTCAACTCAGATTTGATATTGAATCAATAGTTCAAACAAAACCCAAGATCAGTTAATAAAATCACTTAACAGTCCCCCTCATTGCATTCTCAGTATTAGCCTCAATACTCATCCTAATCAAACCAATTTCGACACACCAATAGAATTTATATAGGAGAACAAGTTATAGGTTTAATTACATGTAAAAACAGTGTTTAATAGGTTAAAATGATGTCCAAAGTTCAATTTTCAAAATCTGAAAAAAAATAGTAAACAGGACTATTTCACAGGTTTTGAAAAAATGGGAATTTGGCATTTAACCATCAAAATCAGTTTAAAATAGTGAACTAATGGTTGGTAACAATTAAACATAATGTATACATGCTCTGTAATTTGTTTGTGTCCACAGAAGTGGACACAAACGTGTCCAGTCAAAAAATACACAAACAGTGCACAGTCAGTCCACTCGTCGTGCACGTGTTCATGTCGATTGTGTGCACGACACGACACGACACAACCCACGTGGTTGTGTCCCAGGGTTGACCTAGTGTAGGGCTAGGGATAGGATACCCTGACACGTGTCCACATTGCGTGTGCAAGACACGGGACACGCGTATCAGTGGCTAAAAACGACAGCCACTGAAACAGTGCAAAACCCGTACGCACGCTCGTGCGTGTCCGACACGACACGTAGGGCTCTAAAAATTGGGGAGCCCCGTGTCAGTGTCAGTCCCTAACTATACGTCGAGTCTCACGTGTCGAGGAGGCGTGTCCTAGGCACTATGTCCCCCGAAGTGCAGGGCATGCACAGTACCTGCGCGCGCGTGTGCACGGCAGCATGTACACGTGCCCGACACGACTCGACACGACACAAAAACTCGACACAACTTCAGAAACGTGTAAGCGAGCCCAAAAGCTAAAATCCTATTCAAACAAAATTCCAAAATACACACGAAATGCCCATTTGGGCATTTCATCAAACACCTAACAATAACCACTGATACGTGTCCAGAATGGACACGAAACGACACGAAAAATTTGGGAAACCCTATTACTACAGTTAGGCTAGGGTTAGGGCAACCTAGAAATGATTTTTACCCGATTTTAGGAGCTATGGATAGGATTTTACCTATAGGTGTTCAATCTCCCAAAAAGCTCCAAAGAGAAGAATCCTTCAAACCACCAAAAGCTCTCCAATTGTTTTCTTCCTGTCAAAAATTATTACCAACAGCAAGAACACAAGATTTAGAGCCTAATGCAATTTGTTTGAGGGAAAAAGGACTTGAAATGGATTTATTATGAATTTGTGAAAATGGAACTTATCCCTTTCTAAAAACTTGCATAAACCCTAAGAAAGAGGCTAGCCCTAATTCCTAGGAGAATATATATAGGGGGAGGGGCTGTCACTTGGCCGGCCATAGGGCCCTAGGGCTAGGTTTTGCCTATTTGGTTGAGTCCCTAATGGTTTAATCATGATTATGACTTGTGACTTCACAAGCCATTCCTAGACCAAACAAATTCCAATTTGCCCCAAATCAATTCTAATGTACTTGAAATCACTAACTTAGGTCACACTAGGGTTTCTTAACCTAACCAAGATGTCTTGACCTAGGTTAGCCAATAGGACAGTCTCCTAGTCATCACTAGTCAAAGTCAACTATAGGGTCAAAAACAATTCTACCAAAATCACCAAAAATCACTAAAAATTATATTAAATATATTTAATAATAAAAATCCCAAAATAATTCCAAAATTTTGAAAATGACCAAATTATCCTCAAGCTAGAAAAGTGGCAGTGATAAATCTACCCCCCTTAAAATAATTTCGTCCTCGAAATTAAAGGCGAAACTAAACTGCTGAGAAGGATAGAAAAGTATACCTCAAGGTCCAAAAAGATAGGGGTACCGCTCGCGCATCTCATCCTCCCGCTCCCAGGTAGACTCTCCTGGAGAATGATGCCTCCATGCGACGCGTACCAAGGATATCACCTGGTTCCTCAATACCTTCTCCCGGCGATCCAAAACCTCCACAGGCTGCTCTAGATAACTGAGAGTAGGTCCAACCTCTATCTCCGAGTGATCGAGCACATGGCTAGGGTCAGCCACGTACCGCCTCAGCTGTGATACGTGGAATACGTTGTAGACGCCCACTAGTGCAGGTGGCAAGTCTAGCCTGTATGCCACGTCACCGACTCTCCCGCTGATAACGAAAGGGCCGATGAAGCGCGGGCTAAGCTTCCCACCTCCACCAAAACGTATCGTACCACGAGTCGGAGATATCCGCAGAAAAACCATGTCTCCAACCTAATCACAAGCAAGGTCTCAAGTTACTAAAAATCAAACACGATCAATCAACAAAACAAACAAAACAACCTACTTCTAATCCTAGCTCTAAATCTGTACCTCAAACTCCAGCGGCCTCCGGTGGCTATCGGCCCAGTGCCGATGTCTGTCCTGCGCCACGCGAAGTCTGTCCCTGATGAGCTTCACCTTCTCGGCTGCGTCAACAACCATCTCTGGTTCCAGTAAAGCTCACTCTCCAATATCATCCCAAGATAAGGGTGTACGACACCTACGCCCGTACAGAGCCTCAAACGGTGACATCTCAATGCTGGCCTGAAAACTGTTGTTGTAAGCAAACTCCACCAAATGCAGGTAATCCTCCCAGGAACCTCCAAAATCTAGGACGCACGTCTGCAGCATATCCTCAAGGTTCTGAATAGTCCTCTCTGACTGTCCGTCCGTCTGGGGGTGGTATACGGTACTAAACTTGAGCTGAGTGCCCAAGCTAGTCTGCAGACTCCTCCAGAAATGGGAAGTAAAGCGGCTATCCCGATCTGAGACTATGCTGACGGGAACTCCGTGAATCCTGACTATCTGCCTCATATACAACTCCGCCAGCCTCTCTGTAGACGTACCCACCTTGAATGGCAAGAAATGGGCCGATTTGGTCAACCTGTCAACGATGACCCAAATCGCATCTTTCCCTCCTGGTGTAAGGGACAACCCTGATACAAAATCCATAGTAATATGCTCCCACTTCTACTCTGGAATGGGCAGCGACTGCAATAATCCCCCGGGCCTCTGCCTCTCAGCCTTGACCTGCTGACAGATCAAGCATCTAGCTACGAAGTTGGACACCTCCCTCTTTATCCCGTACCACCATACATGCTCTCGCAGATCCCTGTACATCTTGTTGGCACCAGGATGTATAGAGTACTATGATCTGTGAGCCTCCTACATAATCTGCTCTCTGAGCTCCCCGCTAGGCACACATAACCTGGCACCATGCCTCAGGGCACCATCCTCTGCAAGTGAGAACTCAGAATCCTCCACTCCCATACTGATCCGCTCTCGGATACACCGCAGAGCCACATCATCAAACTGTGTCACCTTGATCCTGTCCATCAAGTCTGACTGTATCTGAAGGCCACATAACTGTATCTGCACTCCGGGAACAATCACCTCTATCCCAAGGCTCTCCAAATCTGCAAGCAGGTGCCGATCCATAGTCAAACACATGGCTGTCGGATACCTACTCAAGGCATCGGCAACCACGTTGGCCTTCCCCGGGTGATACTGGAGTGCGATATCAAAGTCCTTCATCAGCTCAAGCCACCTGCGCTGCCTCATGTTCAACTCCTTCTGAGTGAACACGTACTTCAAACACTTGTGGTCTGTGAAGATCTCCACCCTCTCGCCATACAGATAGTGCTTCCATAACTTCAAAGCAAAAATTACCGCCGCCAGCTCCAGGTCATGGGTAGGGTAGTTCTTCTCATGAGGACGTAATTGCCTGGAAGCATAGGCAATCACCTTCCCATGCTGCTGCAAGACGCAACCCAGCCCCTTTCCTGAAGCATCACTATAAATAGTGAATCCACCTGATCTTGAAGGCAATGTCAGAATCGGAGCTGTCGTAAGCCGCTTCTTCAACTCATCAAAAGCTGCCTGACACTCCTCTGACCAAACAAACTCAGTATCCTTCCGGGTCAACCGTGTCAACAGCTCTGCAACCCGGGAGAAATCCTGCACAAATCTCCGGTAATAACCTGCCAGCCCCAGGAAACTCCTGATCTCTGCTACTGAAGTCGGCGCTGTCCAAGCCTCAACTGCTACAATCTTCTTAGAGTCAACTGAGATACCATCTCCAGTCACCACATGCCCCAAGAAGTCCACCCGGTCTAAGAAAAACTCACACTTGGAGAGTTTTCCATAAAGCTGCTCCCGCCTGAGAGTCTCTAGCACTATTTGCAGATGCTCCTCGTGCTCCTCCTCTGTCTTAGAATATATCAAGATATCATCAATGAACACCACCACGAACTTATCCAAGTACTGGTGGAACACCTTGTTCATTAGATTCATAAACACTGCTGGTGCATTGGTTAGCCCAAACGGCATAACCAAAAACTCAAACTGCCCGTACCGCGTCCTGAAAGCGGTCTTGGAGATATCCTCCCTCCTCACCTTCACCTGGTGATAACCCGACCTCAAATCAATCTTGGAGAACACCCGAGCTCCGCTCAACTGTTCAAACAGAACATCGATCCGCGGCAGTGGGTATCTGTTCTTGATTGTCAGGTTGTTGAGTGCCCTGTAGTCGATACACATACGTACCGACCCATCCTTCTTCGGTACGAAGAGCACCGGTGCACCCCAAGGTGAAGAACTCGAGCGAATGAAGCCCTTGTCCTGCAGCTCATCCACCAGCTTCTTCCGCTCTACTAATTCGCTGTTGTTCACTCGATAGACATGCTGAGAGATCGGTTCTGCGTCGGGAACCAAGTCTATCGAGAACTCTACATCTCTGTCCGGTGGAAGCCCTGGCAACTCCTCTGGAAATACGTCCATAAACTCTGCGATCAAGGGATGCGGAGCCACCTGCTCCTCGACTGAAGCCCCACAAAAGACTCCGCCGTCCTGCTCTGCCTGCCGTCGGGTGTACTCAAACTCTGGATCTCCTGGCGCCCCGAACAAAACTCTACCCCCACGGCAATCAATGCGGGCGTGGTGTCTACTCAGCCAGTCCATACCTAATACAATGTCGTAGTTCGGTAATGGCATGACTAGTAGACTCACCCCCAACTCTCGGCCTCCCAAAATGACACTCCGCCCTCTGCAAACATCACTCACGAGGATGACCCCACCCCCGGTCGTGATCTTGCAGGTCCTAGGCAATGGTTCCGAAATCAAACTATGTCTAATAGCATACGATACAGACACAAAGCTGTTGGAAGCCCCGGAATCAAAGAGTGTAAATACTGGAAGGGAGTCGAGAAGAACCGAACCTGCTATCAGCTCTCCGATGACCTCAGCATGCTCAGCTGCCATAGCGAAAGCTCGCCCCTGCTGTCCACCCCGTGCCTGCTGCTGGTGCTGCTGGAACCTCTGCTGCTGGATCGGCAGGGCTGGTCCCCTCTGCTGGCCTGCCGGAGCCTTGGCTCCACCTCCCTGCTGTCCTCGCCCAAAAGCCCCTGGGCAGTCCCTCAACTGGTGATCTCCAGCACTACAAAGTAGGCACAAATGACTATCGGACGAGGTGCCCTGGCTTCTTGCAGAAGGCACAAATGACTATCGGACGAGGTGCCTGCTGCCCTCTCTGCTACTGGTGCTGCTGTACTGGCCTCTGCTGCTGATGTTGCTGCTGATACTGCTGCACTGGCCTCTGCTGCTGCTGCTGGAAGTGAGGCCTCTTGGCCTGCCCCTGACTGCTACTGCCTGACTGAAAGTCTCGACCTCTCTTCTGCCTCAGTCCTAGGTCGTCCTCTGCCGCCATGGCCCCAGAATAAATCTCAGCAAATATAGCATTTCGGTCGCTCTTAGTCAGCGACCGAATCTCTCTAATCAGACCTCGGCGAAACTTCCTCGCCTTCGTCTTCTCCATCAAGTCATCAATGAACCGGGCCAGTCGACAGAACTCTCCGGCATACTCTGCCACCGTCTGGTTCTCCTGAACCAGAGCCTCAAACTGCACCTCGATCCCACCCAAGGCTACATCGGGAAAGAACTGCTCCTTGAACAGCTCCTTGAACTGGGCCCAAGTCTGGCCCTCCACTCCAACTCTGGGATCAGCCTGATACCATGCTCGGGCCAAATCCTGCATCTAGCTGTCTGCCGCCTCGATCTGTAGTCGATCTGGTATCTCTGCTAGTCGAAAAATCTCCTCAATGTGCTCAACCCAGTCATCTGTAACGTGAATACCCTCCTTGTCGAAGAACTCCCGAGGGTGCATCTTCTGGAAGTCCTATATATCCTTCTCCCTCTGACGGGGCTGCTGCTGAGTCCCCTGAGCTGTGATCATCTCCACTGTGGTACGAACCAGCTGGTGCGCCTCATCGATCCCCTGCCGGAAATCGGCAGTCTGTCTCGTCTGCTGCTGCTGGTGAGACTCAAGAATCCTCTCCATGAAGAAGAAGAGATGGGCAGCATCTACCATCCCCGCAGGTGGAGGCTGCTGCATGGGAAGGATCTCTGGAATCACAACTGGCCTCCTGACTGCTGGAGGTGCTCCTCCAAAAGTGGTAGAAACTCCCACTTCTGAGGGCTACACTGGCCCTGTGGCACCGGGAGCTGGATGCTGGACACGAGAGGTGGCAGACCCCTCCCCAGCCTCTCCCGTCACGGGGCGATACGATCGCGTCTGAACCATCCTGGAGACACAGATCAAACAAGAAGCAATTACTGAGAATGAGTCGAAATAATCAAAGGAGGACAGTTTAAAATTCTAAGGAAGATAATAAGCAGCAAAATAGATATACGAAATCTGATAAGGAGTTTTCCTAGTGTGATTGAGTACCTTCAAACATATGCTAATTTCTACTGCAGGCTGCAGCGATATTCTAGTTCGAATACCACTACACTTATATCCTAGACCTACATGGGCCACCACTAAAAACGTGTCACGACCCGTACCCTAGAGTAAGGGCACGAGACGTGGGTACGTCTAGTCTACGCCGCAGTGTCGGCGGTAGAATGCTGTCCTAGGTAACAACATCTAACAATTGAAGGTATAGCAGTTATACTCCCCGAATGGGGGTGACATAACAGAATATAAAACTCAATCACAGCTAAGGTAGAACAGGTAAGATAGATAGATAATGAAAGATAACAAAATCCAGAACAGAGAATCACAGAGATACAATCCAGAGTTCTAAGTGCCTAAAATAATACATCTCAGAATATCTCAAGTCTAATACAGTAATCCAGAATAGAAAAGACAGTCCTAATCTAAAGGAGTGTCATCTACAGCTAGTGGCCCCTGCTGCTGGTCCAAGTCCAGACACTCGTCTAGTGTGGCACCGTAGTAAGTAGGGCAGAACGCCTCAGCCTCGTCCTCTGTAATATTTCAACAGGTCCAGTCAGGACGGGAACGAGCACATATCTCTCAACAGTTCATATCAGGTTAGGAGTATAAATCATTGCAATAGAGTAAAATATAGGAAGTGCTGAATGGAAGTACAAGTAAAAACAGAAGATATTTGTAACTGGAAATAGATACATAATAGTAAAGACTGTAAGTGACTACGTGATTTAGAGTACAATATGGTTATGTAAACGGCTTACGGGCACATGAATACAAATAAGGAGGCACATTTATACAGCTACTTGGGATAGTGTTCACATAACCAATTCTACTCACCCCGTCCCAATCAGTACACAAGGATCCATTCAAGTTACGTTATAAGCACATGAATACAACTAAGATACGTGAACTCATGTAATGAGTAGTACATGAGGCACGTGAAAGCACATGAGAACATGTAGAAACATAAACTAGTACGAGTACAAGGAGTACCTGATGCACATGATAAAGTACATAAACATAAAATATTCGATGCACCCGTAGAGGGATAATATCTCAGGAAGGAATCCATATAGTACTAATCCGTGAAGATACGTGTCAGCATCAAGTAGAGTAATCTAGAGCATAAATATATCCAGACAGGTATGAAAAGATCAGAGAATGTACTCGCCTGCTATCTGAAAGTCCGAGATGAAAGTACTGTCCGAGGAGTGGTGTCTGGCTCCTATTTAGACCAGTACGTGTCACAACAAGTCCAGAATAGAAATATAATGCACTACAATGTGTTCTACATGAATCTAGGTCAATCTAGACCAAAGTCAACTTTTGGTCAACTCTGGTCAACCCTAGAAGTCAAACTAGGTCAACCAAGTCTAATCTAGGTCAAACTAGTCTAAACTATGTCTAGCAAGACTATTCTAGGCTTTCTAGACTAATCTAGGCAATACCAAACTATTCTAGGTTATAATATGACTAATAGGCAAAACCATGCTAAAAATCTACAATTCACCATAACAATATACAATACCTTAGTCCTAGGGTATTCCATACTCTATGACACATATCATCACCGCACATATCAAGACACCATATATACCCAATATATAAATATACACATATCACACATTATATATCTAACTAATATATATGTATAGGACTAAAACATCACAAGGCACATTTTATTTACACACAAGAAGTGAAGGAAACACATGGTGAACTAATGAATATGTGTGGAAGGGAAGTGAGGGTGGAAAACACGTGAGAACTATGTACAAGTGTGTGTCTAACAATAGGCTTGTGTGTGAATCAACACAAAGGTGTGTGTGCCTCATGAATATTGTGATAGATTAGAGAGTGAGGACTAAAATCTGGGAGTAAACTGTGGTGTGGTGAGGTGTGTGTACTGTTCAGCAAACTGAAAAAAAAAATAGGGATTAATTCCCAGCTTATACATTAACAGTTTTAGAAATAATCAATACACAAGGATTCTCAACAATCAACATCAATATGAATGGAAGGCAAAATCTGGAACTCAGTTGAATATAACATTAATATTTCAGATTTCCTGAACACCCCCACTCTCCATAATAGTTAACAAACTCATCTCAGATTTGATAAATTGAATCAATAGTTCAAACAAACCCAAGATCAGTTAATAAAATCACTTAACAGTCCCCCCTCATTGCATTCTCAGTATTAGCCTCAATACTCATCCTAATCAAACCAATTTCGACACACCAATAGAATTTATATAGGAGAACAAGTTATAGGTTTAATTACATGTAAACAACAGTGTTTAATAGGTTAAAATGATGTCCAAAGTTCAATTTTCAAAATCTGAAAAAAAATAGTAAACAGGGACTATTTCACAGGTTTTGGAAAAAATGGGAATTTGGCATTTAACCATCAAAATCAGTTTAAAATAGTGAACTAATGGTTGGTAACAATAAAACATAATGTATACATGCTCTGTA
Source organism: Iris pallida (assembly GCA_029216955.1). NCBI lineage: Eukaryota > Viridiplantae > Streptophyta > Magnoliopsida > Asparagales > Iridaceae > Iris > Iris pallida. Next base: position 29,146,495 of record JANAVB010011199.1, on the reverse strand, counting down.
ATTTGTTTATGTCCACAGAAGTGGACACAAACGTATCCAGTACAAAACAATACACAAACAGTGCACAGTCAGTCCACTCGTCATGCACGTGTTCATGTCGATCGTGTGCACGACACGACACGACACAACCTATGTGGTTGTATCCCAGGGTTGACCTAGTATAGGGCTAGGGATAGGACACCTTGACACGTGTCCACGTTGCGTGTGCAAGACACGGGACACGTGTATCAGTGGCTAAAAACGACAGCCACTGAAACAGTGCAAAACCCATGCGCACGCTCGTGCGTGTCCGACACGACACGTGGGGCTCTGAAAATTGGGGAGCCCCGTGTCAGTGTCAGCCCCTAGCTACACGTCGAGTCTCACGTGTCGAAGAGGCGTGTCCTAGGCGCTGTGTCCCCCGAAGTACAGGGCATGCACAGTGCCCGCGCGCGCGTGTGCACGACAGCGTGTACACGTGCCCGACACGACTCGACACGACACAAAAACTCGACACAACTTCAGAAACGTGTAAGCGAGCCCAAAAGCTAAAATCCTATTCAAACAAAATTCCAAAATACACATGAAATGCCCATTAGGGCATTTCATCAAACACCTAACAATAACCACTGATACGTGTCCAGAATCGACACGAAACGACACGAAAATTTGGGAAACCCTATTACTACAGTTAGGCTAGGGTTAGGGCAACCTAGAAATGATTTTTACCAGATTTTAGGAGCTATGGATAGGATTTTACCTATAGGTGTTCAATCTCCCAAAAAGCTCCAAAGAGAAGAATCCTTCAAACCACCAAAAGCTCTCCAAATTGTTTTCTCCCTGTCAAAAATTATTACCAACAGCAAGAACATAAGATTTAGAGCCTAATGCGATTTGTTTGAGGGAAAAAGGACTTGAAATGGATTTATTATGAATTTGTGAAGATGGAACTTACCCCTTTCTAAAAACTTGCATAAACCCTAAGAAAGAGGCTAGCCCTAATTCCTTGGAGAATATATATAGGGGGAGGGGCTGTCACTTGGCCGGCCATAGGGCCCTAGGACTAGGTTTTGCCTAGTTGGTTGAGTCCCTAATGGTTTAATCATGATTATGACTTGTGACTTCACAAGCCATTCCTAGACCAAACAAATTCCAATTTGCCCCAAATCAATTCTAATGAACTTGAAATCACTAACTTAGGTCACACTAGGGTTTCTTAACCTAACCAAGATGTCTTGACCTAGGTTAGCCAATAGGACAGTCTTCTAGTCATCACTAGTCAAAGTCAACTATAGGGTCAAAAATAATTCTACCAAAATCACCAAAAATCACTAAAAATCATATTAAATATATTTAATAATAAAAATCCCAAAATAATTCCAAAATTTTGAAAATGACCAAATTACCCTCAAGCTAGAAAAGTGGCAGTGACAAACAATATATAGAGTAAGTGAATGGGCAAAAGGTCTTAATATGTATGTCTTAATAGACTACAATTTACTAGTCTTTTGCTACCATGGACACGGTAGCGAAAGATTAATGAATTATAGTCCCTTAAGGCATACACATTCAGATTTTTTGCCCATTTATTTTCCTTCATGTATGTGCCTTATATTTTTTGTAGAAGTCAACATGGCATATATTCTCGATGAGAGTCACTAAAGTTACAACTTGCCTGCCCTAGTCCTTCCAAATATTATTCGCAAGTTCTTGGGGGATTAACTCTAAAATAATACAAATATATTAATAGAGAGGAAAGGGTGAATGCATATATGGCACCGACTCCAGGGCGATGCGTACATTTGTGTACTTGATACCTTCATCATATGCTTATTCTTCACTATAAAGGAGAAATTATTTGCACTTACTATTTTATCTATTATTTTCCAATGTATGATATTATTTCTAAATAGGTATTTTATGTTTATTAATATGACTTATGTTTTGTGTCTGGACTTTTAGCCTCTCTACAATCATTCTTTGTGGTACCAGTAAGGAGAAATCCCAAACACAAAACATAAGTTACATCAAACACCTATCTAACAAGAATAGTATATGTCTATATATATATATATATATATATATATATATATATATATATATATATATATATATATATACAAAAAAAATATACATCAAACACAAAACATAAGTTACATCAAACACATATCTAACAAGAATAGTGTGTGTGTGTATATATATTTATATATATATATATATATATATATATATATATATATATATATATATATATATATTGTTGTATTTTTAAATATGGTTGAATATTATATAAAAATTCTACAACGGATTACGCCAATTAGTTGTACCAATTAAATTTATTTGTTCTATCTTTGTGTTTCTTCTATTCCAAGGTTTCCAGCTATCATTTTGTGCCATTGAAGGTTCAATTGGACGAGTATTCTATGATAGGTTGCGCCTGATCTCATTTATATTATGATTGTGCTTTTCAGTCTGTTTTGTGCCAATGAAGGTTCAATTAGATGAGTATTCTATAGCGGATCTTGTCTCATATATAGTGTTATGTATCTGTGTTTTGATTGGTTTTTAAATAAAAAATATGTTCAACTTAGAGATGGATTATCGATGAATTGGCGATGTCTGGCGATCGATCTATGATGTACGGGCGACGTTCTAGTCAAACTCTACTTGCATATCAGAAATAAAACCCATGTATCATAAAACATGGTTCGTCACCATGGCATCGGTAATTAGTCGCTTCCTCGTCGATTTATCAATGCTAGAAGGGCCGAATGTTCGTCATCGTCACGTCGGCTATTGTCACATTGTCGCCAATTTATCACCATTAGGAGGTTTGAAAGTTGCACATTGTGGCATCAGTATTTAATCGTTTGCTCGTTGATATGGCATCGTTAAACGGGTCAAATATTCATCGTTATATTACGTCTAGGTCAGTCATTGATTCGTTGTATGATAAAAGCATCGTTAAGTCGATGGTGCACGTCGCCATTAGTTGGTGCACGCACGGTCGTCGACATTTAGTCGCAGGGCACCTTTGGGATAGCAATCAATGACCAATTTTGGTCGTTTGGGCATCGCTATTTTGGTATGGCGACGAAGTTTTCGGTTGTTATATGCAAGTATTCTTGTGTGTCCGTATTTTAAGTCAAAATAGATAAATCAAGATCCAAGAAAACTAGAAAACCAAACTAAGCTAAAACTTGGGTGTGGAAAAACATAAGAGTGTAACTAATAGCAAATTAGGGTTACATTAGGCTAACACGAAAATTTGGACAGTTTTCTAAAGCGGAAATCCAAAATCCAAAACTAGTTATGGCCCAACAAAGTGAAGAATAGTTTCCAAATGAAGTGAAGATTAGCTTTTCAAAGGACCTATTAACACTTTATTCTCGTGTTCTTTTGTTTCCTTGAATTTTTTTTATTTGGAAGATACAGATCATACTTCTATAGATTGTTAGATCATTTCCTAAATTTATTATGAAATGGGCGAGATCTAAGGGTATGAGACATTTTAATGGCAGAAATTAAGAATTGGACACCCGAATTGGGGAAAAAAGATAGGGTTTCTATTGATATCTATGACTGATTCTACAACTCTAAGCTAGAGGAAGAAGAAGAAATTACAGATGGGTACGTTTTTCATACTTTCTTCTCATTCTTTACGTCTATTTATACTGCTCTTATACCCTGGCAGTTAGGCAGTTACATGGTTCATAAGCTAGACATGTCTGAGCTAGATGTCTGATGTGGACCTTAACTTACTGACCGGATCAGAGTATCAGTTACTAAGCTTAATTGATACGACCCAAATGCCACTGCTACTTCTATACTCATCTACTGCTACTTACTCCTCTTATTCAACTAAGCTACTTGATTTGTGAGGTACGTATCAATATTCCCTCCTTAAATTGACCTAGTCTTAAGGTCAAAGTAAGGAAATCTTCTCACAAAGTCTTCATTAGGCACCCATTAGGCATTGTCCCTATTGCCTTTCTTCTACTGAACCAATAGATCAACCGCAGCTTTATTTCTCCTTTACAGCATGCTTCTCTCTAGTATATAGTCAGGCTCTAGGAGTACTTCTTTTCTTAAAGTTGGTGTTCCTGGCTGTACATTAACTATGATACTCACTTTGGCCTTGAGTTGTGAAACATGGAACACAGGATGGATCTGTGAATCTTCAGGCAACGTAAGCTTATAAGCAACATGTCCTATTTTATCCACCACTTGATAAGGATCAAAATATTTTAGGGATATCTTTTGTGGTCTTCTTTGGCCTACTGAGATTTGTTTGTAGGCCTATAGCTTTAAGTAAACCCAATCTCCAACCACAACGAAGATCAGTCAGTCTTTTCGTTCTATCTGAAGCAAGGTGCAAATTGTTTTTAAGAAGTTGTAATGCATTATCTCTCAATGCTAGAGCTTCTGCTACCTCTCTGTCCTTAAATATAAGTGAGGATCCCATCAGTCTGAGGGTAATAAAAGGTACATTACTTGAGTTGAGTTCTTTGTAGTCTGAAAAGATCTTTCTAAAACAAGTTGGTAAAGATAGCATCTTTGTCTGATACAATTGATTTTGACATGCCATGTAATTTGAATACTCCCTCTATGAATACTTGGGGTACTAATAAAGCAATATAAGGATGGGTAAGAGCAAATAAGTGAGTATATTTGGTGAGCCTGGCTACTACCATAAAAAAAAAAGTAGACTTTGTAGGACCGATATATTAAGCAATATATACTCTATAGGGGTGAATAGAGTGTACAACAGAATATTAGCAATTAGAATATAATCACTACTATATCACTATCATGTCATGGTAGCTATGTCATAATTATGTAAAAGCAGTAAATAAGAGAGACAGAGAGCAAACGCAAATATATCGATATATCCTGGTCTCCCTCTTGTGAGGACTAATCCAGGCCGGACGACTCTTGCTCTGAGTTAAAATCCACTCTTAGAAACACAAGATTTTATCAAAAGTGCTTGTCGACTTCTTACAACACCGAGCTTTAATCCTAAGTGCTCGACCGATTTCAATTGTGAAGTGCGAACTTCTTGATTAAGTCTCCGATTACAACTCTATGAAACTTCTAGACCATACCGTACTGGCAGGTAGACTAGAAGTTGTAAAATAGGCTTAGGATTTGAAAATGAAAACTTTTAATCGCTGAGAAAGCTTATAGAAGAGAATATAGAAAGTGAATGAGTGAATTGAAATAAAAAATTGTTCTCTATTTATAGGATTTCTGAAAATCGAGTTTTTGTTGAATTTGGATGCCAAACGTTCAAAAATTTAACCATTGCAGCCGAGTGTGCAAGAAGAACAGGTTTATAGGGTTTACAAAATCAGGTACCCGAGTTCGGGCCGAACTCTGTCTGAACTTTGGTATTCCTATTTAGTTCAGAATCTAGGTTAAAAAAATGGGTTTGGGGCTTTCTGGGTTATTTTTCAAATATAGGTTTTGGGCTATTTAAAAATGAGTTCCTTTGTAAATAAAACTGGATAGTTTGAAAAACATTTCGGGTTAAGCCTATTTGCTAGTACGACATAGTTTATATTTCTTCTAGACTCAATAAAATTGTGAAAAATATATTTGAGAATAGGAAATAAATACAGACGAGATGCGACGACTGAGCAAATCTTGAACGTAGCAGTACTAGTTGTCGTAGTCCGTTGTGAGTAGCCCGTATATCGAGTCCGAGTTTAGACGATTATCAAAATCGGCTCGACCATTACCAGTGGGCCAACAACCTCCTCCATTTTTATAATTGACAAACCTTGACCGATATAACACCTTGATCAAAACAGGTCTAAAAAATCCTTCAAAGTTGTACCCTCTCCTTTTGATAAGTGTTGTAGTTTCTTCCCCGTTGTCACTTACCAAAATTCTCCCCCGCAATTAGTGCATACAAAAAGACAAACCTGAAGAAAGAGATAATAAAGAAGATATTTCACAGAGGAGTTAAATTGAAGAAGTTGTATCTATGCTAAACTACGAAACATGAAATATGTGCATATTGCCAAACGAAAGAGAATACGAAGAAAAAAACTACTAGCTTCCATAAAGAAAAACATCTACTAAGTACAGATGAAACTGAAAGAGTTTTAATCCATGCAAGCAACTAGTGAAAATAAACTACATAAACTGATACTATGTGTTCTCAGAATGTAAGACATTTCTAAGACATGATGACAATAGATAGAAAATCTACTAAACATGGTATCTAAGTTAAAGACGGTGACAGCTAGATATCATCAATCCTCGCCTATGTCAGTTCGGGCCAAGTTTGTCCAGAACTCTGCTGAACTCTGTTTTGGCTAGTTTGCAACTGAAACAATGTTCACTTTTGCAAATTTATCAATTCATTTCAACTTTTTAGTTCAAAAATTATTAATTTTAAATTTTAATTAATATAATTAAAATTATTTAACAAATTATTTTTTGTTACGTATTTGATCATCTCAGATTAGCTGTAGGGATACTGTCCCAGCTAGCGGAGATCCATGAGGGATGCTTAAGTTCCGTTTTGCTTAAGTTCTTATCGCCTTGGTGACAGATAGATTATTTGTGGGCTTGTCTCCGAAACAATCGTTATGTATTAGGATTAATTTAATAAATAAAGTTAATTAGTATTATTGATATCTAAAATTCTTAATTCTCGACGTAAGTAGTTGAACTTATCTTCTGCCAAAAGTTTAGTAAAGATATCAGCTAGTTGATTTTTTGTGTCAATATATTCTAAATTAATGTCTCCATTTAGTTGATGATCTCTAAAAAAGTGATATCGTATCTCAATATGCTTGGTGCGTGAGTGACATACAGGATTTTTAGTCAAATTGATTGTACTAGTGTTGTCAAAGTATATAGGAATGTGTGAATATTGCAAGTTGTAGTCTTCTAGGTTTTGCTTCATCCATAAAATTTGTGCACAACAACGTCTTACGGTGATATACTCAGACTCAGTAGTTGATAATACAACAGAATTTTGCTTGTTACTAAACCAAGAGACTAAAGTTTTGCCTAGGAAATGACACGTGCCGCTTGTACTTTTTCTATCCACTTTGTATCCAGCAAAATAAGCATTCGAATAACCGGTTAGGTCAAAAGACATAGTTTTAGGATATCATAAGCTGACAGAAGAAGTGCTCTTAAGGTATCGAAAGATATGTTTAACAGCATACAAGTATGATTCCTTAGGGTTAGCTTAGAAGCGTGCACATAAGCAAATACTAAACATTATATCAGGGTGACTAGCAGTAAGATATAATAAATCACCGATCATACCTCGATACTTACATGTGTCAACTGGTTTGCCTTGTTCATCTATGTAAAGCTTAATTGAAGCTGCTATTGGAGTTCCAAGAGGTTTGACTGACCCCAGATCGAACTTCTTTAGCAAATCCTTTATGTAGTTGGCTTGGTTGATGAACATCCCATTTGTGGTTTGCTTGATTTGCATTCCAATGAAGAACTTCAACTCCCCCATCATGCTAATCTCAAACTCACTCTGCATACACTTGAAAAAATATTGATAAAGAGATTCATCAATAGAACCAAAAATAATATCGTCAACATAAATTTGTACTAATAGAAGATTATTACTCGAAGAATTTATGAAAAGTATTGTATAAACCTTGCCTTTTGAAAAACCTTTTTCAAGTAAAAAAAGAGCTTAAATAGTCATACCAAGCACGGGGGGCTTGTTTCAGTCCGTAAAAGGCTTTCTTCAACTTAAAAACATACTCAGAATTTTTTAAATCAGTAAAACCAGGAGATTGAGCAACATAAACTTCTTCTTTTATAAAACCATTTAAAAATCACTTTTAACATCCATTTAAAACACTTTGAAATTATGAAAATAGGCAAAAGCACAAAACATACGAATAGATTCTAAATGCGCAACTGGGGCATATGTTTCATTGTAGTCAATACCTTACTATTGGTTGCATCCTTGAGCTACGACTTGAGCCTTCTTACATGTAAGTAAACCATTCTTATTAATTTATTTCGGAATACCATTCGGTGCCAATTACCGGATGATCAATGGGCTTGGAAACAAGTTCCAAACTTGATTTCGTTCAAATTGGTTCAATTTCTCTTGCATAGCATCTAACCAATAATTATCACTATACAAGCTTCTTCTATGTTCTTATTCTCTAGTTGTGAAATAAATGCTACACTAGAAGCTATATCTCTAGTAGATGAACGAGTACTTACACCTTTCTTAATCTTACCTATTACCAAGTCTTTGGGGTAGTCAGCCATGAACTTTATCTTCTTTGACAGACTCTCCAAGTAGCTAGTTCCGGGTTCCACTTCGGTAGGTGCTTTGCTTGGTGTACCGTGGTCCTCATCGTCACTACGTTATTCGTCTGACTATTTATCTCATCGAAGGTGACGCAGATTGATTCTTCAATTGACATTAATTTCTTGTTGAAGACTCGGTAACCTTTGCTCTTAGCCACATAACTAGAAAAATACCTTCATCGGCTTTCGAGTCAAATTTGCCCAAATTATCTTTTTTATTCAAAATAAAACATTTACAACCAAAAATCTTAAAATAAGAAACAGAGGGGGTCCTATTAAACCATAGTTCATAGGGAGTCTTTTCTCGAATCGAATCAGAACCCTATTCAAGACATAGCATGATGTATTAACAACTTCAGCCCAAAAATATTTAGGTAGACTAAACTGATTTAACATAACTCTCGCCATTTCGCTAAGAGTTCTGTTCTTATGTTCTAAAACATTATTTTGTTACGGAGTCTTATGGAAAAAAATTTATGCAAATATTCGTGTGTGTCACAAAATTGCTCAAAGTCAGCATTCTCGAATTCACCACCATGATCGCTTCGAATGCGAGTGATCATGAAGCCTTTCTCATTTTGTACCTTTTTACAAAATGTGACATTCTGAAAGTGCGTCATTCGTATGAGCAAGAAAATATATCCATGTGTATCTAGAATAATCATCTACAATTACAAAGGCATATAGCTTACCATTTAGACTAGCAACTCTACTAGGTCCAAACAGATCCATATGTAATAATTGTAGAGGTCAAGTAGTACTTACAGCGTTGATTGACTTAGAAGTTGATTTTATAGCTTTGTTCTTTTCATAGTAACTACATACCATGTCTTTCTTGAAGGCGATCTTCGGTAAACCTCGTACTAATTTTTTTGTGGATAATCTCGCAATTGTGTCCATATTTGCATGTCCACAGTTGACTCTCGTTATTTTTGGCGTATAGGCATCTACCAACAGTGTTAGTATCTTCCAAAAGATAGAAAACATAGATATTAACTTTCCTAATTCCTTCAAAAAATAGTACTACAAGTTGAGATATCAACTATAGTACATTTGTCTTCAACAAAACTAATACCATAACCATGGTCATCTAAATGACCTATGCTGAGTAGGTTATGCTTTAAAATCTGTTACAAGACATACATCTTTAATAACAGGATAGGAAGCCATACGAACGTTATAAATACCAATAATGTATCATTTTAAGTCACTTCCGAAGGAGACATATCATTCTTTATTCTTCGACAGTGTTGCAAACAAAGGTGCATCGTCGATCATGTGCCGTGAGCAACCGTTGTCGAAGATCCACTTGCTTGTAGAATGGGTTGGATGTTCCACCTAAAAAATAATTTGTAGATGAAACCTTTGCTACCCTTTTCTTACAGGGTCCTGACATGTTAGTTTTTGGTATCCAAGTACAAATATTCAAATTTTACTAATCTTTTAACTCCACATGCAGAAGAGATATGACTAGGGGTGGCACAATAGTGATATCTAGTATGTGCATGAGTATTAGGTGAGGTGTTGGTCTTGTGTACTTGTTTGGTAGTCCAAAGGGCTTTCAGAGGATACTTATAATAAAAAAGCATGTTTTGAAGAACCATGTCTAGGAGTGCCATACCTTTTGGGTTTGATAGTCTTCGGTTGGATAGTATTCCTTTTGGGTAAATGACACGTGTTAGAAGATGAAGCATTCGATATCGACTATTTTTCTAGCTTAATTTCCAAATTTTTGGAAGTGCCATATAATCTATTATAATCAGCTATTGTGGCATCATTCCTAATCAGCGCATTGATACTCTTTTTTTTCTCGATTTGATAATCTTCTTGCAGCTAAGCTATGGTCTTGACGTTTTCTTCAAGAGTGTGTGATGATTCGTGTAATTATAACTTGATAGAAGCTAACTCACTAGTCTTAGTAGAGGGTTGACTTTCTCTAACATCTTTTAATAATAGTGTCAGTCTTTCTATCTCAAGTTTGTGTTCCTTTAGTACCATCTTAGAAGTGTTATATTTGCCTAGCAATTGTCTATGGTCTTCTAAGAGGTCACTAAAGGCATCACCTAGCCCATCAAAAGTAAAATCATCATATAGAGGATTAGTGGTTACCTGATCGAACACTATTAGACACATGTTTGCAGCATCTTGAAAATTGTCGTCTTCTGAGTCGCTAGCTTCACTTTCATGCTATATGCTCGTATTTGCATACTTTCTGGACGTCAATTTATTCGTGTAACTCTTTTCATATTTGTTACCTTTCTTGGTCGATGATGTTAATGGACAGTCTTTCTTGATATGTCCTTTTTTTACATCCGTAGCATATTTGCTCTTCATCGTCATTGTCGTTGTTGTTGAGGTTCTTGCTTCAATGAGTGAACTTTAGGAACTTTTGAAGTTTTTACCAAGAGAGCTTACTCTTCACCAGCTGAGTCACCGTCTTCAGATTCCTCTTCAACTATTTTCTTGTGTTGCACCTTAAAAGCAATTGATTTCTCCTTGTGTGCTGATTCTTCAAAGTCTTGTAAGTCCAACTCGTGAGTCATCACTTTCCCCATGAGTGTTTCAAGCGACATTAATGTAAAGTCATTTTCTTCCATGATTGATGTAGCATTGGGGTTCAAGTTCTTTGTGAGACCTTGCAGTACTTTATGAATCTTCTCATGATTATTGTATTCCTTGTCGAGGGAAGACAACGGATTTATGATGTCAAAGAAACGAGTGAACATCTCAGTAATCATCTCATTTAGCTTCATCTTGAATGCCTTGTATTCCTAAGTCAATCTACTGATCTTTGATTAATTGACTTGAGTCGTGCCTTCATAAGTCACCTCTAGAAGCTTCCATACTTCATGAGATGTTATGCAAGTGGACACCCTATTAAATTCAATCCTATCTACTGCACATAACAGCACGTTAATAGCATGAGCGTCAAGACTAGCTTGTCTCTTTTTATTATCAGTGTACTTATCGTGTGGTTTATCAATAAGTGCACCATCAACAATTATACGTGCCGGCTTTTTGTAGCCATCAATAATAATTGACCAAAGGTCAAAATCTAATGACTTCAAGTAGAAGCTCATTCGTGTTTTTCAGTATGTGTAGTTGGTTCCATCAAACAGCGGAGGTCTGTTGGTGGATTGTCCTTCACATGCATTAGCCATGTGATAGTGTCTCTAGATAGTATATACAAATAAATAACAGAAGGCGGTTAACTTGTAAATATATATTTGTCAATTAACCAAGCTCGGATACCAATTGTAGGACCAATATATTAAGTAATATATAATTTAGAAGAGAGTGAATAGAGTGTGTAGCAGAATATTAGCAATTAAAATAGAATCACTAGTATATCACTATCATGTCATGGTAGCTATGTCACAGTTATGTAAAAATAGTAAATAAGAAATACAAAGAGCAAACGCAAACACATCGATATATCCTGGTCTCCTTCTTGTGAGGACTAATCCAGGCCGAAGGACTCTTGCTCCGAATTAAAATCCACTATTCAAAACACAAGCTTTTATTCGAAGTGCTTGTCGACTTCTTACAACACCGAGCTTTAATTCGAAGTGGTCGACCGACTTCAATTGTAAAGTGTGAACTTTTGATTAAGCCTCTAATTATAACTCATTGAAACTTTTAGACCGTACCATACTAGCAAGTAGACTAGAGGTTGTAAAACATGCTTGGGATTTGAAAATAAAAGATTTAAATAGCTGAGGAAGCTATGAAGAGAAGATAGAAAGTGAATGAGTGAATTGAAATAAAAAACTCTTCTCTATGTAGGATTTTTGACAATCGAGTTTTGGCCAAATTTAGATACCAAACGTTCAAAAAGTTGACCGTTGCAGCCGAGTCTGCAGGAAGAACAAGTTTATAAGATTTACCAAATCAGGTACCCGAGTTCGGGCCGAGTTTGGGCCGAGTTCGGACTGAACCCTGTTCGAACTCTGATATTTCTATTTAGGTCAGAGTCCAGGTTAAAATTAGCTTTTGAGCTTTTTGGGCTGTTTAGATTTTTGGTTATTTTAAAAACGAGTTCATTTGTAAATAATACTGGGTAGTTTGAAAAATATTTTGTGTTAAGCCTATTTGCCAGTACGATGCGGTTTATATTTCTCTTAGACTCAATCAAATCGTGTAAAATACATTTGAGAATGAGAAATAAATACAGACGCGATGATTGAGCAAATATTAAATGGTAGCAGTACTGGTTGTCGTAGTCCGTTGTGAGTAGCCCGTATATTGAGTTTGAGTTTAGACGATTATCAAAATCGGTTCAACCGTGACCAATGGGCCAACATACTTATGGTAACTAGTGGGTACTCCTTGTATGAAATCTATAGAGATATCTTCCCAAATTCAATTTGGAATTGGCAGTGGTTGCAAGAGGCCTACAGGTGAAATATTTTCTGCTTTATTCCTGTGACAAACCTCACATGTTCTGATATAGTTCTGTACAATGTTTTCATTCCTTTCCAATAACACACTTTCTTGAGTCTGTGAAGAGTCTTAATGTAGCTAGAGTGTCCAGCATTCAACATATCATGGTGCTCTTTAGGAATAGTAGAAACCAATTTAGAGTGAGGGTCAATTAGCAACATGTTTTTGTAATACAACATGCCATCTACGAAACTATATTTGCTAATATCCAATTGTCCTTGAGTCCACTTGGTCATATCAGCCTGGTAGTAAAGAGAGTTCTGCATCAGAGTTTTAAATTGTTGAATCCAGTCTCCACTGACAATATGGAGTGCAGCCAAGGATGAACCTTTCACCCTGGACAGGCTTCTGCTACCTTATTTTCCTTCTATTTTTTGTACTCCACTGTATAATTATAACCATGAAGTTTTATCACCCAATTATTGTAAAATCCTCAAAATTAAATAGATTATTAATTAAATTAGATATGTTTTTATTAGATTTTAATTATTTTTAATTATATAAAAGGGGCCATAGTCATAGTTGAATTTTGGTATGCATGTTGACTAGTTATGGCATGCCTAGTGCAGTCATGTGCCACGACTAGTATATTAGCCATGGTAGGGATGGCATAGACATATTTTAGTCTCCTGCATGTTAACAATTCAAATTGTGTCCCAAACCATATTTTTGGATTAATTAATTAATTATATAAGTTTTTGACTTTTTAGGAAACCCGATTGTGTCAAACTAGTACCCAAACCTATGTAGGCTTGTAGTACTCTCAAATACCTTCATATTAATATATATTTTTTGTATACATATTTTATAAAAATTTTATGTTTCCATTTTAGGAATATGTTTCCCATGTAGGCTTGTAGTACTCTCAAATACCTTCATATTAATATATATTTTTGTGTGTGTGTGTTTGTGTGTGTGTGTGTGTGTGTATATATATATATATATATATATATATATATATAAATATATATATATATATATATATATAAGAAAAATAATATATATATATATATTTATTTATTTATTTTATATTATATATATATATATATATATATATATATATATATATATATATATATATATATATATATATATATATATATATATGAAGCATCCTAGGCATCATCCTAGTTAGAAATTGACTAATTACCCAATACCCAAACTAACAAAATCCAACCCCACATGAGACCCCCATGCTAGGGCCGGCCACCCATGTAGAACACTTACAAAAAAGAGAAGAATCACTGTCTTTTCTTATTAGCGCAAGACACCACAAATCGAGTACACCTGAGAGATCCTACATTGAGAATGCCCGAGTATAAAAAGGATTATGAGAAACAGGACGATGGAGATCGAGCGGCAGTTGCTCCTTTACTCCGTTGACACTCCGATTTACAAAAGTGGAAGAAAACCTAAGAAAATTGCTAACTCTTGGCTCACTGGCAAGAAGGGCAGCAATTTGGCTTGAAAATGCTCTATGTTCCCTTCATTTGAAGAGGCATATGTCCTCTATTTATAGTTATTTTGCGCTGAAACGACTGTTATGTGCACACAGGTGGAGAATATACTGATCTCCCTATGGGTGCATAGTATTGCTTTGGGCACATAGGATGTAGGCACATAAGAACTGGATGATCGTGGGTAGATCGTGGGGTTGACGTGGCCACATGCTTCGGTGCACGACTGCTCGTGGAGACTGACGTGGCCGCATGCCTCGGCCTATGACTGATCGTGGATGTTGACGGAGTCGTAGAGCTGTTTTGACTTGGGCACATAGTGTAGGAAGACAACCATGCGCCACCTCTGGAAAAATCATATGGGCGAATAGAATTTACTACATGTGGGCGCATAGAATTTCTACGTGTGGGCACATAGTCACTTCTTTATGTGGGTGCATAGTATGGATATTAATTATATAAGTTTTTGACTTTTTAGGAGACCCGGTTGTGCCAAACTAGTACCCAAACATATGTAGGCTTGTAGTACTCTCAAATACTTTCATATTAATATATATTTCTTGTATATATATTTTATTAAAATTTTATGTTTCCATTTTAGGAATGTTTTTCCCATGTTGGCTTGTAGTACTCTCAAATACCTTCATATTAATATATATTTTTGTGTGTGCGTGTATATATATATATATATATATATATATATATTAAAAAATATATATATTTTATATATATATATATATATATATAGGAAGCATCATCGGCGTCATCCTAGTTAGCAATTGACTAATCATCCAATACCCAAACTAACAAAATCCAACCCCACATGAGACCCCCATGCTAGGGCCGGCCACCCATGTAGAACACTTACAAAAAAGAGAAAAATTACTGTCTTTTCTTATTAGCGCAAGGCACCACAAATCGAGTACACCTGAGAGATCCTGTGCTGAGAATCCCCGAGTACAAAAAGAATTCTGGGAAATGGGACGATGGAGATCGAGCGGCAGTTGCTCCTTTACTCCGTTGACACTCCGATTTACAAAAGTGAAAGAAAATCTAAGAAAATTGCTAACTCTCGGCTCATTGGCAAGAATGGCAGCAATTTGGCTCTGAAATGCTCTATGTTTCCTTTATTTGAAGAGGCATATGTCCTCTATTTATAGTCTTTTTGTACTGAAATGACTGTTATACGCACACAGGTGGAGAATACACTAATCTTCCTGTGGGCGGATAGTATTGCTTTAGGCGCATAGGATGTAGGCGCATAAGAACGGGATGATCGTGGATAGATCGTGGGGTTGACGTGGCCGCATGCTTCAGTGCACGACTGCTCGTGGTGACTGGCGTGGCTGTGTGCCTCGGCCCATGACTGATCGTGGATGTTAACCGAATCGTAGAGCTGTTCTGACTTGGGCACATAGTGTAGGAAGACAACCATGCGCCCACCTCTGAAAAAATTATGTGGGCGTATAGAATTTACTACATGTGGGCGCATAGTATGGATATTTTTATGCTTCTACAAGACCCGATTCAAAGTTTTTGATACTCGAACGAGTTCGAAATACTTTGAAAGAAGCATTAGAGACTGTCTTCTTATGGCTCTGTGGGCCCATAACAAACCATCTCTTTAGGTGAATAGATGTTGCCAGGCTGTCAAAGATGACTGTTGAGATCTTTCTCAAAAATCTGAACTGACATATTCATTGGAACAGAATTTGAAAGGGTCCATCCTTTATGCGATGTCTATGCATAGTCCATATCAGCAAAATAATAGGCACATAATGTACAAAGAACGAGTCTTTGCGTGGGCGCATAGACCATGTGGGCGCATAACTTCTCGTTCGTGCCTATGAATAGGCCTTGAGGAGAGAGAAAATTCATTCTTCTCTTTTTTTCTCAAATACTTCTAAGAGACTTTTTATTTCTTTTCTGCAGGAACACGTCTCATAAGGCTGTCAAGAAGTTCGCGAAGGGCAAGGAGGCTGCACTGGACGGTTCTCCTCCTTCGACAATGTATGTGCTAGTCCAAGACCCCATTCTAGGTGAGGCTATGCTTTAAAACAAAGTCTCGAACGTTAATTTGCGACGCTCAGACTTGTCTCTGCTTGGGCGCATAACCATTAATACGCGCCCAAAGCAATATACCTCTGTTTAGCATTCTTAAGTGCCCACAGAAATATGCACCCACACACTTGTTATGTAACATGCGCCCACACAGAATACTTCTGTGTTTGAAAATTCTTATGCGCCTACAGGTTGTTTGGGGGCATAAAAACTGGGCGCATAGAAATTTTTCAGCACTTGGCTCTTTTTCTGTAGATTATAAGTTTGACTTTTTCCTCTGTCTTTTTTAGAGAAGTTTTTAATAACGAATAATTTGGCCTTCAAAACTCATGAATGTAGTTTGTGAAATATCAGAGCTAGAGGTAATATGGACGTAGTAGGGATATTTCTGGTGGATATTCCGCTGGGGAATTTGATGTGGACTTATTATCCATTTTATATTCAAGATTCTCGAACATAGATAATAAGTTAAAGGAAACTACTAATAGAGGTAGTGTGGACATAATAGCAGAGGATGTTTTATATATGACCAGAGGTAATATGGACGTGGACGGATATATAACATTAAGTAGGAGACAGTAAATAATTTAGAGGTAATATGGACGTGATTATCTTTGATGAGTATTTTGCTCAGAGGTTATATAGACATGGCAAAATATTTCTTAATTACCCCATTGGGGAATAATAATCAAAAAATAGTTCAGAGGTAATATGGACGTGACCGTTTTCATAAGATCGAGTTTGGACAGAGTTTAAACGAAGATAATTCTACTGAGGAATCTTTTTAGATGACCTACTATCCATGGCATATTCAAGACTCTTGAAATACGGATAATAGTTAGATAATTTTTTGAATCACATAAACATTGGACTGTACATTTACATGATTAAAATAGAGTATCTGTGAACTCTGTATATGAAGGTTACACATAATATTTCTTCAGGAACTTGCCACTGATCGGCATCATAAGCAAGTCACCATCAGGCTTGGTTAGTCGATACTCACCGTTAGAATACACCGATTCTATAACGAAAGGACCTTCCCTATTAGGCTAGAATTTTTCTTTTGTCTTGTACGTCATGACTATTGGTCTTCACACTGCTAAGACTGTTTGCTATTGATTATCAAACAAGAACTACAGAGGAACTAGTTTTGATTGCAAACTTTGAAAGTACAATAGAAAGTCTAGAAAGAAATCCTAGGAAACAATCTAAGTACAATTTAGTTTCGATTCTGGGGGGTGACGGTGGAGGCTCGGGAGAAGTAAACGAACTCTGCCTTACTCCGTGGACTATCAGACACGATCTTTGCTCTTGAGGAAACTGCCAGCCTTTTGCATGTGTGTGGTACCCTGCTATTTATAATAATTTAAGAATGAAGCGTATTTTGGGCCGCATAGATGGTCTCGTGGCCACATGGATGTAAAAGCACACGAAGACTCGGTCTTTGGCTGCCAGCTGGTGGTTTGTTGAGATTTTTTTGTTGTAGCAAATCTGGGTGGTTGAGACTTAGTCAACTCGCCACATGTCCTATCACAGAGTAGAATCAATCTGTTCGAGATAGCAAATAATGGGCCGCGTAAAGCTTGGGAAATTTTAGACCGCATAGGTCTTCTTTGTCTTTTAGTGCTCGGCTATACTGGGCCGCATAAGACTCATGCGGCTCAGGTCGCAGTCTCCCTTAGCTACGTGTCCCACCAGCAGTGCCAAAAGTCCGCATGAAGCTTGGAGACTTTTGGGCCGCATAGATCCTGCATTTTGGGCTGCATAAGGCTCATGTGGCTCAGGTCACAGTCCCCCTGGCCGTATGACACCCCTGCAGACCATGCCTCAGACCGTAAAAACTTTTAGGCACGTGGGCCCTAGGTTCAGGCACGTGGGCTCTACGTCTGGTGACATGACACTTCTTTTCTTTTTCGAAAGGTCTCGTCTTATCTTCATTTTTTTGTCAGGATGTGTCATAGTTGTCAGTTTTGTCAGAGATGTCAGCTTTGTCAGAGGGGCTCCTGTGCCTGATCAGCTTGGCTGCATAAGTAGCTCTTCCTTCTGTGGCCCGAATCAGTTTGGTCGTATTTCAATCTGTTTAAGATAGCAATGATAAGCCGTATAGAATTTGGGGCATTTTGGACCGTATATTTTGTCATGTGGCTCTTCCTTCTCCGGACCAAATTATCCTGGCCCAGAGCACCCATGCGGTCAGCTTTCTTTTGTAATGTGATCCGTATGAACCCCATCATTTCTATGCTTTTACAACACCCCCTTCAATGTTTTCAAATTATAAATTTGGAATACTTTGAATAGGAAGCATGGAGATATGTCAAGCCGTCGAGAGGCTTCAAGCCATGCGGAGACTTCGAGCCGCAGAAAAATTTTGAGCCGCTGGGAGACTTCGAACCGCAGGAAGATCCCATCCAGGCTATCCAGTTGTCACTGTTGTATTTAATGCTCTGATTCGATTTTGGATTTGGGGCTGCCTTTTTAGTTACAAGGAATAGAATCCCAAGAGTCATCATTATTTTTTAGTAGATACGAGAATCGAAGCAGCGTCTATCGGTTTACGCTCTGTTGAAGGCCTATAAATATGGGCTATACGGCGGGGAGAGAGCTTCTCTTTTTTCTTTCAACTTCTTCTCATTCGGCTTCATCATCTTCGTCGTTCTTTCTACTCTAGTCAGCCATGGCTCCAAAAGCTTCCAAATCTACTAGCGTTGCGGCCAAAGGGAAGGGACCCGCCTCTCCATCGAGAGCTGCGGACTCTCCTTCCATTCATCCCGACGTTCAGTCCCCCATTAAGGGTAAGGATGGTGGGAGAATGATGACTTGAATTTAAATGGCCATGTCGCATACTTTATGCGCAGGCATGTCATGTATCGCCTCTGTGCTTTGGCATAATCGGTGCGTGTCCTATCTCACTGGACCGCATGTGTTGTGTGATGGGGCCGTATGGACTGAGCCGCATAAGCATCACTGAACCATATGGATGCCTTGTGACAGAGCTGCATGAGCGCCACATAACTGAACCGTATGGATGCCTCATGATCGAGTCGCATGAGCATTACATAACTGAACCGTATAAGTGCCTCATGACTGAGCCGCATGAATGTCACATAACTGAATCGTATAACCTCCAACTGACTAGGCCGCATATGCATCTCATATTTTTAAGCCGCATGTGCACCCCTCACAACTGGATCGCATAAACTCTACCTGACTGGGCCGCATATGTCTTATTTGACTTGAGCCGTATGTGCTCCTCACAACTAGGCCGCATAGGTTCTGTTTGACTAGGCCGCAAAGCTGAAGAAGGGACCCTTTCACTTTGTTTTCCTCTAACTATATTCCTTCTTTGACCTTTGTAGTAAATTTGCCTACAGCTCCATCGGAGGAGCTTCTGATAGGGTACGCTCAGTTTACTTTGGGTGTGAGATTTGACCATATAGTCGAACGCATGTCGACTCAGATTACCTGAAATCAACCTGAGGCCAGGTTAAAGGAGATCAGGGGTCAATCATTCTTCTACCTACTCAGCATGATAAATTTTGGGAGACTGGGTGACACTCATCTGAAGCCTGAGAGCGGGGATTTTTCTGATTTGGAGATGCTCTAACTGTCTCGAACCCAAGCATACTGGTGATATCTGAGAGCGGGGATTTTTCTTCCAAAGGAGTAGTGGTTCACCTTCCTCAGATGGAATGCCTTTTCCCCTACCAGGTTTTAACATGGTGCCTATCGAGAGACAAATGATGGATCACATAACTCAGGACCGGCAGAGAGTCTTCATAGGCAATATCCATTATAATAGACGAGCGTGGTCGACGGTCGCGACCAAGGAGTCAATTACTTATTCTGTTATCGGACTAGCCCTCAGCAGTTTCATAAATGAGATGAGGCCCAATAACCGGTTCTCTGAAGCTGAAACCTTCTTGAACCAGATTGCTCGCAAAGGGTCATATCCTACGGGCAAACTATCGCTGCTGAATTGGATGCATCGTTCCCCTCCATGGGTCAACTTGACATCCTGGATTCTGACGGTGTATCAGGATACTTTGTAGCAGCTCGGCCTTTACTATGCCATAAGGGGTACCTGCTATGGTCTTCCTGTGAACCCAAGGCTGTTTATAACACTCCTCGAGATGTACAACTGTTATACGGGGAATTTTTTTACACTTGCTAGGGTGATGGGGCTCGCTCTCCACGAGATGCATGACGTCTCCAAGTTGCCCTGGAGAGATAAATTTTACGAGGAGTATACTTCCACAAATGAGGAGTTTGGGGAGTTAGAGCAACGGTTCGCCGGGTTCCTTGCCGTTTACCGAAAAGTGCTATGTCATCATTGCACTTGTCAGCAAATGTCGAAGAAGAGGTATGAAAGCTCTGAAGGGAACCTTCCCCACACTAAGGCTTTGATCAGTTATCAGTTCAACCTTGGGGCCTCGGGCCGAGTTGCCCTTCGGAGCCCTCAGACTGAAGAAGAGGTGGTCGCTCAGGTTCAAAGCACCAAGAGGACCAAAGCTTCCGGTGACAGATTATAAAGCCAGACCGACACATTCAATTATTTCTATCAAGATACCCAACTCTTGTCCAATAAAGCCATCATGGCTGGGTTTTTGATGATATGGCTGAGGATCTGTGTGGTCTCGGGGGTTCCGGTTCTATTAAAAGAATCGGCCGCAACCTGATCCTTCCTACTGTCAAGTTAGTCTTCGGAGGCAGGCTAGCTCTACTCCCAGCCATGGTATGCAGCATTCATCGATGCCTTCATATCTTTACGGCTAAAACCATAGCTCGTGACATTACGAAGGATTTCAACCGAATTGAGCCGCCCTACCATTATTTGATAGGGTGGCTGCTAATGCACTGCCCCTTCTGATGTGGTCCGACCCCGAGGGTAACGCGATGGCCAACAATGCCTTCATCTACCAGTACCATGACATGCCTTGGACATGTTCAACCATACCTGACTGCCGAACTGTGCTCGTACGGGTGGACAGATACTCCTTTTTGTGTCAGTCCCGCCTTTTACCGACGAAGAAATGAGGCGCTTTCATCTTGATGGCGGTGTCGCGCCCCAGATCCTATCTGAGAAGATGTTCTGCTGGTTATAGAATATCCGCCCTGCACATCCGGTGTACCGCAACCGCAACATCGTCTTCTTGGAACCTTACCTACCCAGCTAATACTCTCAGCAATTCAGGTAACCCCAGCCCTTGCCTGGGTTATGAGGGTGGCATCTTGGATGGCATCCGGGCCTGGCATTACTATAGTGCAGTCCGTACCCAAACCAGCTTCTGTCTACCCGATACTGGGGCTCGGGGCGCATCTCGTACCTGGCGGCCCTCCACCATGTCTCCGTGAATGGGCCTTCCCGCTACTTCGATGCAAGTACCAGTTTCATTACCAGTACCAAGTTAGGGGAAAATACAAGGAACCCAAAAATAGGACCAGGGCAGGGAAGGCGAAGGTTATCGAAGTCTCTGACTCTGATTCCACCGATACGAAAGAGGAGAATGACTCCGACGATTCACCACCCCCTGCGAGTACTTTGGCGACGCGCTTGCCTTCTTCTGTGCCAAGTCCTCCGTATAAGCGAAGTAAGCGTAGACCCTCCATTGCTGACAGGCCTCACTCTCAGAAGCGGGTCGCGATTAGGATGCGTAGGCCTGACGCCGCAGAAGGAGGCAGCGATGCCGAAACCATCTCGAAGGTAAGTTTCATGCCGACAGACCACAATGTTACTTTTGGGACATTATCTGATTGTTCCTCTTTTACAGGCTTTGGAAGGAATAAACCCTCTGGAGCCCGATGCTGCTTTCGAGATTCCTCCATCTACGGACACCTTGGTCAGAGAAGGTACAAACCTTACAGAATCGGATCTTGGGACTGCGGGGTCTCAGTTGGTCGGTACCAACCCAGCTACATCTCCTTTCGGGGTAACCGGGACTGGAGCGACAGATGCAGGCGGCTCGGGTACCGCCGTTGAGGAGGATATGGGGGCAGTGGAAGGAGTTATGATTGTCCTGAATGAGTCACAGTCTCTGCCGCCCTCCCCTGGTAAGTTATGTCATATTCTTACCAACAAGGAGGTTCATTCGCTCTTTCTCCATATCCTTCGAGTCAAGCTGATTGTTGGTTGTTCTAGATCTGTAGGCCCTGCTCCTTTATTGTCGATGGTGGACATGGCCACGGAAGAGGGGATAGTGGAGGACATCGAGGCAGACTTCGTACAAAGAAGAAGAAGTGTACCTTCTTCCATTCAAATCGAGGATCCCCCCGCTGGGTCGAGTTCGAAGCTACCCATAACAGAAATGCCGGCGGTAGAGGTGGTGGTTCCTGCTCCAGCATCGGTGGATGCGAGGTTGGTTGAAGCTTTCCCTTTCCCGTAAATTGAACTCTCCTTTCTACCCAGTCTTCAGCTCCTTGGGGCAATAGAGGGGAAGATTGTCGATGTGCGGGAATCTCATCGCTCGAAGTTTGTTTTTCTTCTGACAGGGTCGTCAAGCTCCGCTGTGCCTCCTTCCCAGATACCTTCAGCTCCCTTGGCTGCCATTCCTTCGATGTCGTCCTCTTTGGAGAACCTGGACGATTTGTCAAAGGACATAGTCGAGAGCTTCTACCGCCATCTGAAACGGGCGGTTGAAGCTGCTTTGAGGAGGGCAACGCCATTTGTCCTGGTACGTCATTATGCCCGTGGCCAGATTGAACTGCTGAAGACGCTCCCAGGTGGAGAGGAGATGGCTGATCTTCTGTAGCACAAACTGGCAGAGGCTAATTGGCACCTAATCCAATTGCAAAAACTACGGCAAGTCGATGTGCCCGCTGTAGTGGAATAGGAGCATGCCTTCCTCGTAACGTCCATGAAAAAGGTGAAGGATGTACTGGAGATGACCAAGCCCACCTTGGAGAAAGACCTCCAGAGGTTGTCTCTAAAGTATGACAAGCTGAGCTGGCAGGGAGAGACTTGCCTAGTTCGTAGGGAGGCCACGGTTCGTACGATGGCTGAAACTAACGAGCAAATCCTCCAGCTCCAAGCTAAGCTGGCATCTCTGGAGTATGAGCTCCAAGCTACCCGTCAAGAGAGAGAGCTATTTTGTGAGTAGACCGATAAGGTCACACGAGCCTCGGCTGCTTTGGAGGGTACGCTAAAAAAGGTGGAGGACAACTGGCAGGCTCATGCACATCTTGAGGATGCTGAAAAGCTGACCCAGGAAGCTGAATGTTGAACCAAATAAAAAATCGACGCTCAACAGCATAGCTGGAGGACGTACTCGCTAAACTATGTGTTGCTAATGAGTAGTAAATTTCCTCACCTTTTTTTGCATTCTTTTCCCATTTTTTTTTGTTGCTGGAGATGTAGCCTCACTAATGTAGTTAATATTTCTTGAAATAAAAGGATACATTATCTTCATTCTTTGCTTATGATATTTGAAATGCTCATACTAGAGGGCCTAATACAATATTTGTGATTGGCAAAAGACATCCCAGTTGGGGGACTTTTTGGGACCTATTACCCTTTTGTGCATCTGCCATGCGAATAAATAGATTTAAAATATTTTTTGGTGGACCTATTACCGTTTCACGCACTGGGGGTGCGAGTAATAGATTTTGAATAATTTTTTGTGGACCTATTACCCTTTTGCGTACTGGTAGTGCGAGTAATAGATTTGAATAATTTTTTGTGGACCTATTACCCTTTTGTGCACCGGTGGTACGGGTAATGAGATTTTGAAACAAAACCTAACAGAGGTAGTATGGACGTGATAGGTTCTGTGGCCTTAACACCATGGCTTTATCCCAGATTAGGTACAGGTGTTAAGTTAGGATATTATCTATATCAGAGGTAGTATGGACGTGATATATGATAATCAAAACCTAGAAGCTTGCTCAAAGGCGACAAAAACAAACCTGGCAAACTCCGGCGGGATGAGGCATTAAAGTGGAAGTTCAGAGGTATTAGTATGCATGACTTGTCACCCAGGAAGATGCGATGTGAATCCACTCGGAGCTAGTAGAGTGTAAGTTTAGAGGTACTTGGTGTACATAACTCGATATTTTAGGAGCATGTCTTTAAGCATAGTACTTTTTCAGGAACTTGCCGTTTATGGGCATCATAAGCAAGTCTCCATTTTGTTTTGCGAGCCGGTATGCACCGTTGGAGAATACGAACTCGATGACAAATGGACACTCCCATTTGGGCTGGAATTTGTCGACAGTTTTGTGAGTCATGACCATCGGTGTATGAATGGCCAAGACGAGATCGCCTAATTGGAATGTTCTCTGCTTGACTTTCTTATTGAAGACTCGAGAGATGCGTGCTTGATAGAGCTCGATGCTTTGTTGAGCCTGTAAACGCTTCTCGTCTAGAGCTTCCAGTTCTTGCAGCCGTCGGCGGTAGTTATCCTCCGTCGTCAACCGGTAGGTAAGGGCCACACGAAGCGAGGGGATCTGGGTCTCCAATGGAAGAACTGTATCACTCCCGTAAACCAGAGAGAACGGTATATTTCCTGTAGTCGTTCGAATTGTAGTACGATACGCCCATAAGCACTCGCCCAACTTTTCATTCTAGTCGCGCTTGTTTGAAGACACGAACTTTTTGAGAAGCTTGATTATGGTCGTGTTAAAAGCTTCAGCCAGACCGTTAGCCGATGTATTGTATGCCGTTGAAGCCACATTCTGACTCCGATTTTTGTCGCAGAATCGATAGAAGCATGGTTGCGAACTACAGACCATTATCGTGAATAATCCTCTGGGACAGTCTAAAATGGTAGATGACATGATGTTTTATGAAACTAATCACATTTGATTTCTTTACCTCTACAAGCGGAACAGCTTCCGCCCACTTGGAGAAGTAATCGGTGATTGCAAGTATAAACCGGTGTCCCTTAGATGACGGCGGGGTGATTGGTCCAACGATATCTGTAACTCCACTTTCCAGTTTTAAGAAAAATAAATTTGATTTCTAATAATTAAAAATGTTATTAAGTTTTGAAATAATAAATTAGTTTTAATTTATAAATTTTGGTGATCGATTTTGGAGGGAATTAAATTTTGAGCTAAATTTCAAATTTGAAAAGTTGGTGTAACAAACTTTATGGTCCCCATTCTTTATTTTTAATTTTTCTAACTGTTTCCTTAAAAATTTGAAATAATGACAAAGAAGAGGGTTTTATTGAATAAAGTTCAATGCGGGTGGGGTCTTTTGTAAATTAATGATGGCGGGGGGGCAAAGTGCAAATGTGCACTTTTCTTTATAATTAGGTGAATGAGAACAGAAGTTTTTATTCTTCCTCTCTCTCTGTTCAGTATAATTCCTTTGTTGCTTTTCCTCTCGGCTGAGTACTCGACGACGTCTCAGCGCAGCGACGACCTTGCCGACGGCGACGACAACAATCCCGACGATCCATCCGACGACGACCCCGACTGCAATAGCAGCAGAAGCGTGGCAAAGACGATGAAGACAGAGGCACGTACGACGGTTCTCGGTGACTAAGCTGATCCATCCAACGACGGCACAGCACGGCTTGACTCACCCTCCGGTGATCATCGGTAAGCTTTGATTCGAGCCACCCTGAACTCAATTTTGTCATGTTTGATCCTCCTATACTTGTGCTTCCCTTTCTCGTTTTAAATTGTTGATCCAATCCACTTCAGATCGAAAGTGCTGAGCCAGTTGATGACGATTTGAAGATCTCCCTGCGATCTTCGATTTTGAATTCACTCTGGTGAGTCCTGACCAAGACTCCATAGATTCGAATTATGTTGCTGGTTGTTCTTCTGTGTTTGTTCGGTCGAGCAGTTGCGGCGTAATATTTGGATCATTTTGATTTTAGTTTTTGTTTAATTTTGAGTTTGGCTGGATCATGGAGACCTAGGAATGTCTTTATGTACATTTGCGTTGTTCGAATATCAGATTGGACTTAGAACCTTATCGATTCGTTTTTTATTACAACCTGTTTGTATTTATGCCGCAACCAGGGTTGTAGCCGTGAATCGAGCGCGAAGGGTCGTGTCCGAGTCCATGGAGAGTTCTCTTGACAGGAATTCATCTCAGGTAAACTTTGTTTCCCTTGACTCTTGTATTTCCATCTCGAGTGTTGTTTATGAAGACTGTGTCTGTATCCTGCAGTGATCTGTTGATCGATTCATTAGTGAACCTACCAATGACTCGTGTCCAAGTTTCAGCCGTGTCCAATATTTGTTTGTGACCATCGTATGATGACAGTTGTGTCGGGATGGATACGGGCATGAACCGGGTTGATCGAGTGGTGTTGAGTTGGTTGCGGCTTTTGAATTCAAATTGGGTGACCGTTGGTAGGGGAACAGGGAGACTGGGAAGTTTTTGTTTATTAAATTTTTATTTGTAATATTGGGTGACCGTTGGCAAGGGAACAGGGAGTCCGGGGAGACTTTAGTTCATTTGCTGCATTTGATTTATGTGTAATAATTGTGATGTTTTGTGGGAACTGTTGTTCAGTATGGGTATTCTTGTTGGAGAAAAGCTTGAACCAAATGTTAATTATCATGCTTACACTTGCAACAGCAGTAGCTGGATTTTAAGCATGTTTTTGCTATTGCTACTCTTTGAATAATTTTGCAAGAAGGCTAAGAACTATAGAATATGGCTGGGTTCCATGGTTTAGAACAATGTTAAATTGTATGATGATGGTATATTTAGCTCGGGTTGGGGTGCTGTTTGGGCCTGAATGGCCAGGTTTGGATTTTAGTAGAATTATTATACAAATTTGTTCAATAGGTTGTTATGTGTTAATTATTTGGTTCATTACAAATTAGCATAGTTAGTAACTTACTATGATTTCAAGGCTTGACTAAGTTTGAAGTTGTAAATTAGTTTGCTAATAATTTTTGTTATTTGATATTTTATAGAAATATTAAGGAGAGGGAACCCTAAAACTAGGATTTATATAGAAGTTAATTCATGGTTAGATTATTGATAACAAATTAGATTTAGTCTGTTTATTAATCAACTTGTACTTAATAAATCAGGAGGACATCCAGTTCCATTGTTCACCCGTACTTTCCCGGAGCTAGGCAAGTACTTTTCTACGGTTTTCTGTATTTACATTCTTATACCCTTTCTTGTGACACGTCATGGCACGATATTCATGTACTCCTGTATTCCTGTACCCTTGCTCTTGTACTTATTAGTGGCGGGTGGGGAAATACACTAGCTATGTGACCACTCCCGGTTACTATATTTATGTGCCTAGCTTAGGCCTCGTATCGTGCATGTGGGCCCTAAGTCGTACCATATTCATGTACTCCTGTGCATGTTCTCACCCCAGCCGGTCACATGGACTAGATGTATTTCAATATTGTGCACTTATCATGTCTGGTACTTCAGGATTATAGTTTTATTCATGTACATTACATTTTCTATAATTTATATGTTCTTGTACTTTACATTCATGTACTATATTTCCTGTACTCATTTTCTGTACTTTCCTATTCATTCCTGTATATCTTTTTCATGTACCCTTGTACTCATTTCATACCATGTTCATGTTTCATTACCTAGAACTGTACTTTGCTCTGCTCCTGAATAGGATATGTTGTAGGTGAGTTGGAGGCCCTGTGCGACACCTATTATGGACAGGATGTTGATATACTTGCTGAGCCAGCTGGATCTGTGTTGGACCTAGAGGCTGCAGAAGCCTAGAGCTTACCTTAGCACTTTACAGTTTTACTTTGTATTTGAGACTAGTAGACTCTATCTTTTATTCTGCTGGAATGTAATAAAATACTTAGACTTGTATTCTGGATTTGGGGACACATTTATAGATGCTGTGATTTTATTCTTGTTCATGTTTATCTGGTTAGTTTCCCTAGATTGGTACAGCTTACTTTGTTGTGTCTAACGACAAAGGTTGGGCGTGTCTGACTCGTATCCGATTATTCGGGAGCGGGTCGTGACATATTTTTAGTGGTATCCCATGCAGGTCTATCCTAATGGTTCCTAGGTCTTAACGTACTATTGGGGGACTTGATTTATACTAGGAAAACTTGAATCACAGCATAGGAAAAACGGGTATATCGGGTACATATGGTTATTATATAAACATTTACATTTTCTGGTAGATTAGGTTTTTATCAATCACGAAGTTTTCTTTCTATTACAGGATGGTCACTACGAGGAAGACCGCGGATCAGCCCGGAGTTACAGACAGTTTCGGAGTTGCAGGCAGTTCAGATCAGGCCGCACCGGACGTTCCAGCAGATCAGCTTCCACCACCGCCTCCGATCTTTCCGCCGCTACCCACGACGATGATGTTTGACGGCGCTCAGGTGATGACGATGTTCCAGCAGTTTATGGAGGCCCAGAATCACCAGGCTGCGCCGTTCAGGGAGGCTCAGAGTCAGCAGGCCGTACAGTTCAGAGCGACTGTCGTCGACGCACTCAGGACCAGAGAGCCGGCAGCACCAGCTCTAGCAGCAGCTCCAGCACCACGAGCACCGAAACCAGGGACACCAAGGAGTACCAAAACCTCTGTCCGATGGACTTCTGGGGGGAAGAGGGGATCATTTATGCGGATGAGTGGCTGGAGAATGCGGAGAGGACCTTGAAGATGGCGCAGATTCTGGAGAACCTGAAGGTGGAGGTGGCTAGCATGCGACTCTTCGACTTGGCCAGAGCTTGGTACCGGAAGGAGCCCAGTTGACGGAGCCCCAGGTGTCTTGGACAGAATTCAAAACTTTGTTCAAGGAGAAGTTTTTCCCAGAGGTGGAGAGAGATGAGCTGAGGATGCAGTTCGAGGTACTGCAGTAGGGGACGATGACGGTTGCGCAGTACACTTCAGAGTTTACTGGGCTCAGCAGGTTCGCGAAGAACCTAGTCAGGGCGCCAGAGGACAGAGCATGGAGATTCAAGAAGGGTCTCACCAGAGAGCTGTGGTACGCGGTGGCGATTAGTCAGGCGACTACCTATGCGAGCATCCTCAAGATTGCTCAGGCTGTAGAGAAGGATGCAGATCCGAAGCTGAAGAGGGATCAGAACGTGGGCAGTAGTAGTTTACAAGCACCAGCGAAGAGGGTCCAGACTCAGATTCAGGCGAGACCTCAGCAGCCGGCACAGCAGCATCATCGCCCTGCCAGAGCTCCTGCACATCAGCATCAGAGACATCAGCAGGCAGTTACTTGCACATTCTGCTACCGACCGGGACACCGCTTCGACGAGTGCCGCAAGAGGCTCGAACTCTTCTTATTCTGCGAATCAGACGCACACCAGATGATGGATTGCCCACAGGCTGCAGTTCGACTGACAGGAGGACCTAGAGGAGCTAGAGGACCACCACCTGCACCACCCAGAGCTCTACCAGCTATACCACAGAGGGGACCAGCTTTATCCACTCAGCAGCAGCAGTTTCCACAGCGTCAACAGAGGGGAGGACCACAGCAGGGACGTGCTTACGTCATGGCGGCAGTTGAGGAGGATGAGGCAGTTCCAGATGTGATCACAGGTTCTATACTTTTACATTCTTTTCCTGCCATTATATTGTTTGATTCTAGAGCCACCCATAGCTTCGTATCATATGAGTTTCTGCATAGACACGGCTTCACACCCAAGTCCACTAGGAGGAACTGTCGGATTATGACAGGAGGAAGGATTGTGCCAGTCAGTGAGATGGTGGATTGCCCTATCACTATTGCTGGGAGCGAGATTAGGGCTCAACTTCTGGTGATGCCATTGCCCGGATTTGACTTAGTCCTCGGCATCGACTGGATGAGCGAGCAGTTTGTCGTAATAGACTGCCATGAGGGAAAGGTGGTCTTCAGTCCGCCAGGAGTTCCACCGTTCGAGATCAGCAGGCGTATTGCAGAGAGGCCAGAGGGAGTCTATTTCGGAGCTGTTGCAGAGGATCAGGATTTGCCGTATCCACTTATTGTAGAGTATCTCGACGTCTTCCTCGAGGAGTTGCCAGGATTGTCGCCAGATCGAGACGTGGAGTTCAGCATCGACTTATTGCCCGGATCAGCACCGAAGTCCCAGCATTGTTACAAGATCAACCCGTAGGAAGCTGCAGAGTTGAAGGCCCAGATTGAAGAGCTGGAGGGCAAGGGTTTTATTCGGTCCAGTGCTTCATCCTGGGGAGCACCGATACTCTTCGTGCCCAAGAAGGATAGGACGGTGAGAATGTGCATCGATTACCGTGCACTCAACAACATCACCATCAAGAATAGATACCATTTGTCGCGGATTGATGAGCTGTTTGACCAGCTTAGTGGAGCGAAGGTCTTTTCTAAGATTTACCTTCGGTCGGAATATCACCAGATGAAGGTGCGAGAGCAGGACATTCCGAAGACAGCTTTCAACACCCGATGAGTTCTTGGTGATGCCGTTCGGACTCACCAATGCCCTAGTAGCGTTTATGAACTTGATGAATAAAGTTTTTCATAAGTATTTGGACAAGTTTGTCGTAGTCTTCATTGACGACATTCTGATATATTCAAAGACCGAGGAGGAGCATGTGGAGCACCTGCGGATTGTATTGGAGATTCTACGGAAGGAGAAGCTATATGAGAAACTCTCAAAATGTGAGTTTTTCTTGGACCGGGTGGAGTTTTTTAGGGCATGTGGTGACGGGTGAGGGAATTTCTGCGGATCCCAAGAAGATTGAAGCAGTGGAAGCATGGGCACCTTCCAAGTCAGTAGCAAAGATTCATAGTTTCGTGGGTCTAGCAGGTTACTACAGGAAGTTTGTGAAGAATTTTGCCAGAATAGCAGAGCCTATGACGAAGCTTACACGGAAGGACGAGGAGTTCATTTGGAGCGACGTCTGCCAGCCAGCATTTAAAGAATTGAAGAGTAGACTCACGACAGCACCAGTTCTAGCTTTGCCATCTGGATCGGAGGGATTCATCATCTACAGCGATGCTTCAGAGAAAGGCTTGGGATGTGTGCTTGAGCAAAATAAGAAGGTCTTAGCTTATGCTTCTAGACAGTTGAAGCCCCATAAGAAGAATTATCCACACATAATTTGGAGCTTGCAGCAGTCATATTTGCCTTAAAACTGTGGAAGCACTATTTGTATGGGGAGAGAGTGGACATCTTCACGGACCACAAAAGCCTGAAGTATGTCTTTACTCAGAAGGAGCTGAATATGAGGTAGTGCAGATGGCTGGAACTCATGAAGGATTTCGATATCAGTCTGCAGTACCACCCTGGGAAGGCGAATTGGTGGCAGATGCTCTCAGTCGATATTCTATTGCCATGTATCTCACTATGGATTGGCATCTTCTGGAGGATCTTGAGAGCCTTGGGATTGAGATTGTTCTAACAGGATTTGAAGGACAGATGATGCACACGCAGATACAGTCAGGACTGTTAGAGAAGATCAAGGAGGCCCAGTTTCTTGATGAGGGACTCCGATGTCTTAGAGCTTAGGCGGAGGCAGGATTGTTCGACGACTTCATTATTGCAAAGGACGGATCTTTGAGGCACGGGAACCAGTTGTGTGTGCCCAAGGACTTGCGGGAGGAAGTGATGCAGGAGGCCCACCAGTCGCAGTACTCTATTCATCCTGGGTCTACCAAGATGTACAAGGATCTGCGAGAGTATGTTTGGTGGTATAGGATAAAGAAAGAGGTTGCCAGATTTGTTTCCAGATGCCTTGTGTGCCAGCAAGTCAAGGCGGAGCGCCAGAGGCCAGCAGGATTACTCCAGCCTTTACCTATTCTGGATTGGAAGTGGGAGCATATCACCATGGACTTCGTCTCTGGATTGCCGCATACTTCCAGTGGCACGGACGCTATTTGGGTGATCGTGGACAGACTGACGAAGTCTGCTAATTTTATTCCGTTCAAGGTTGGACTGTCGACCGAGAAGCTTGTAGACCTCTATATGCGTCAGATCGTGAGGATTCACGGGGTGCCGGTGAGCATCACTTCAGATCGAGATAGCCGCTTCACATCACACTTCTAGAGGAGTCTACATCTGAGCTTGGGTCACATTTGAAGTTCAGCACCGCTTATCATCCACAGACGGATGGGCAGTCCGAGAGGACCATTCAGACATTGGAGGACATGCTGCGAGTTTGCGTACTTGATTTTGGCGGTTCGTGGGAGGATCACTTGCATCTAGCGGAGTTTGTCTACTACAACAGTTATCAGGCTAGCATCGAGATGACCCCGTTCGAGGCACTATATGGGGGGAGATGTCATACGCCCTTATCTTGGGACGACGTTGGCGAGAGAGATTTGCTTGGGCTTGATATGGTGGTAGACTCAGTTGAGAAAAGTCAGACTGACCAGGAAGCGCCTCAGAGTTGCACAGGATCGGCAGAAGCACTGGGCGGATAGCAGCAGACGACCACTAGAGTTCGCGGTTGGAGACAGAGTGTTCCTGAAGATCTAACCGACTAGGGGCGTCATCAGATTCGGCAGAGGCGGGAACCTCAGTCCGAGATTCATCGGGCCTTTTGACGTGACGGCACGGATTGGCGAGGTGGCATATCGACTAGCACTTCCAGCTAGCTTGGAGGGAGTGCACGATGTTTTCCACGTGTCTCAGCTCCGACGCTACATTCTAGACCCAAGCCATATGGTGGACTACTCCGAGCTGGAGGTGCGTCCGAGATTGACCTACGAGGAGCAGCCAGTGGAGATCCTCGATCGGAGGGAGAAGCGCTTGCGGAACCAGACTATTCCTCTTGTTCGCGTCATGAGGAGACACCACTCTACGGGAGAGTCCACATAGGTGCACGAGGACGAGATGCGGGAGCGCTATCCCACTCTGTTTGATTGATATGATTGTACTCTATTTCTTATAAAATTCTATTTTCAATAAATAACTGGTGTTTGGATCTTTTGTGAATTGTTGGGATTTATTTTTGGTCCTTTGAATTTCGAGGACGAAATTTTTTAAGGAGGGGAGATTTGTAACTCCACTCCCCAGTTTTAGGAAAAATAAATATGATTTCTAATAATTAAAATGTTATTATTAAGTTTTGAAATAATAAATTAGTTTTAATTTATAAATTTTGGTGATCTATTTTGGAGAGAATTAAATTTTGAGCTAAATTTCAAATTTGAAAAGTTGTAACAAACTTTGTGGGCCCCATTCTTTATTTTTAATTTTCCTAACTTTTTTCCTTAAAAATCTGAAATAATGAAAAAGAAGAGGCTTTTATTGAATAAAGTTCAGAGCAGGTGGGGTCTTTTGTAAATTAATGATGGCGGGGGGGGCAAGTGCAAATGTGCACTTTTCCTTATAATTAGGTGAATGAGAACAGAAGTTCTCATTCTTCCTCTCTCTCTGTTCAGTATAATTCCTCTGTTGCTTTTTCTCTCGGCCGAGTACTCGACGACGGCTCGGCGCAGCGACGACCTTGCCGACGGCGATGACGACAATCCCGATGATCCATCCGACGACGACCCCGACTGCAACAGCAGCAGAAGCATGGCAAAGATGATGAAGACAGAGGCGCACACGGCGGTTCTCGACGACTAAGTCGATCCATCCGATGACGGCGCAGCACGGCTTGACTCACCCTCCGGCGATCATCGGTAAGCTTCGATTCGAGCCACCCTGAACTCAATTTCGTGATGTTTGATCCTTCTATACTCGTGCTTCCCTTTCTCGTTTTAAATTGTTGATCCGATCCACTTCAGATCGGAAGTGCTCAGCCAGTTGCTGAGGATTTGAAGATCTACCTGCGATCTTCGGTTTCGAATTCGCTCTGGTGAGTCCTGACCGAGACTCCATAGATTCGAATTATGTTATTGGTTGTTCTTCTGTGTTTGTTCGGTCGAGAAGTTGTGGAGTAATATTTGGATCATTTCGATTTTAGTTTTTGTTTAATTTTGAGTTTGGCTGGATCATGGAGACCTAGGAATGTCTGCCTGTACATTTGTGTTGTTCGAATGTCAGATTGGACTTAGAACCTTATCGATTCATTTCTGATTACAACCTGTTTGTATTTATGCCGCAACAAGGGTTGTAGCTGTGAATCGAGCGCGAAGGGTCGTGTCCGAGTCCGTGGAGAGTTCTCTTAGCAGGAATTTATCTCAGGTAAACTTTGATTCCCTTGACTCTTGTATTTCCATCTCGAGTGTTGTTTATGAAGACTGTGTCCGTGTCCTGTAGTGATCTGTTGATAGATTCATTAGTGAACCTACCAATGACTCGTGTCCAAGTTTCAGCCGTGTCCAACAGTTGTTCGTGACCATCGTATGATGATAATTGTGTCGGGATGGACACGGGCATGAACCGGGTTAATCGAGTGGTTGATCGAGTGGTGTTGAGTTGGTTGCTGCTTTTGAATTCAAATTGGGTGACCGTTGGTAAGGGAACAGGGAGACTGGGAAGTTTTAGTTCATTAAATTTTTATTTGTAATATTGGGTGACCGTTGGCAAGGGAACAGGAAGTCTGGGGAGACTTTAGTTCATTTGTTGTATTTGATTTATGTGTAATAATTGTGATGTTTTGTGGGAACTGTTGTTCAGTATGGGTATTTTTGTTGGAGAAAAGCTTGAACCAAATGTTAATTATCATGCTTACACTTGCAACAGTAGTAGCTGGATTTTAAGCATTTTTTTGCTATTGCTACTCTTTGAATAATTTTGCAATAAGGCTAAGAACTATAGAATATGGCTGGGTTCCATGGTTTAGAACAATGTTAAACTATATGATGATGGTATATTTAGCTCGTGT
Source organism: Iris pallida (assembly GCA_029216955.1). Classification (NCBI taxonomy): domain Eukaryota; kingdom Viridiplantae; phylum Streptophyta; class Magnoliopsida; order Asparagales; family Iridaceae; genus Iris; species Iris pallida. The sequence continues at coordinate 29,111,577 of JANAVB010011199.1, read as the reverse complement.
TGGGGTGATGTTTGTGCCTGAATGGCCAGGTTTGGAATTTAGTAGAATTATTATACAAATTTGTTCAATAGGTTGTTATGTGTTAATTATTTGGTTCATTACAAATTAGCATAGTTAGTAAGTTACTATGATTTCAAGGCTTGACTAAGTTTGAAGTTGTAAATTAGTTTGCTAATAATTTTTGTTATTTGATATTTTATGGAAATATTAAGGCGAGGGAACCCTAAAACTAGGATTTATATAGAAGTTAATTCATGGTTAGATTATTGATAACAAATTAGATTTAGTCTGTTCATTAATCAACTTGTACTCAATAAATCAGGAGGACATCCAGTTCCATTGTTCACCCGTACTTTCCTGGAGCCAGGCAAGTACTTTTCTACGGTTTTGTGCATTTACATTCTTGTACCCTTTCTTGTGACACGTCATGGCACGATATTCATGTACTCCTGTATTCCTGTACCCTTGCTCTTGTACTTATTAGTGTCGGGTGGGGAAATACACTAGCCATGTGACCAATCCCAATTACTATATTCATGTGCCTAGCTTAGGCCTCGTATCGTGCATGCGGGCCCTAAGTCGTACCATATTCATGTACTCCTGTACATGTTCTCACCCCAACCGGTCACATGGACTAGATGTATTTCAATATTGTGCACTTATCATGTCTGGTACTTCAGGCTTATAGTTTCATTCCTGCACATTATATTTCCTGTAATTTACATGTTTCTATACTTTACATTCATGTACTATATTTCCTGTACTCATTTCCTGTACTTTCCTATTCATTCATGTATATCTTTTTTCTGTACCCTTGTACTCATTTCATACCATGTTTATGTTTCATTACCTAGAACTGTACTTTGCTCTGCTCCTGAATAGGATATGTTGCAGGTGAGTTGGAGGCCCTGTGCGACACCTATTATGGACAGGATGTTGCTATACTTGCTGAGCCAGCTGGAGCTGTGTTGGACCTAGAGGCTGCAGAAGCCTAGAGCTTACCTTAGCAGTTTACAGTTTTACTTTGTATTTGAGACTAGTAGACTCTGTCTTTTATTCTGCTGGAATGTAATAAAATACTTAGACTTGTATTCTGGATTTGGGAACACATTTATAGATGCTGTGATTTCATACTTATTCATGTTTATCTGGTTAGTTTCCCTAGATTGGTACAGCTTACTTTGTTGTATCTAACGACAAAGGCTGGGCGTGTCCAACTCGTATCCGATTATTCGGGAGCGAGTCGTGACAATATCCATTTCCCATACTTCAAATGGCCAAGAGGCCACTGTTGGGTGCAAGAATTCGGATGGCTGATGAATGAAGTCGGCGTGGATTTGAGAAGCCCTATAATTCTTTACATAATCGACCGCATCTGCTACCATCGTATGCCAATAATAGCCCATCCGGCGGAGACGGTCCTGCAACTTTGGGCCAGGTTGATGAGCCCCGCAAATGCCATCGTGAGCCTCACATAGGGATTCTTTGGCTTCTATATTTGATAGGCAGCGTAGCAGTAGTCCGTTGTAGGATCGTCGATATAACATTTTTGTTTCCGTATCATAAAAGAATCTGAGAGAACGCCTTCTGACTGAAGTTGCTTCTTTAACATTCTCTGGCAGGATTTCGTAGACTGCAAAGTCGACGAACGGGAGTTTCCAGTCTTGTACGTCATTGGTTATCTGGGCAGAGTAACTCGTACCTAGTTGAATATTATTTTTGGGACAGACCAGCTCATAGCCTATCACGTCGACTAGATAATGAGCCTGGTTTGGAACCGCCAAGGAAGCAGCGAGGCCTGCTAGGGCATCGATTTCAATATTTTGGAGCCTAGGAACACGCTCTATAAAGAACCTCTCCAAGGTTGCAATGATGGCAATCGATGTCTGATGATAAGGAATCAGGTCCTCGTTGCGGACCTCGTATGAGCCTTGGATTTGATTAACAATCAACTACGAGTCGCCATATGCTTCTAGGTATTCCACCCCCACTTCTTTTGCGAGTCGGAGCCCGTTAACCAGAGCTTTATATTCGATTACATTGTTTGAACAGGGTTCTGTGAGAGAGTATGCCTGATTGACTACCAATCCAGAGGGAGAAATTAATACTATCCCGACTCCAGCGACGATATCACCTTAGGGCCCCGTTCTTGAAGCATCGTCGAAGAACATTCGCCAAACGGCATCAAGTGAAGCCATATTTGAGTTAACGACTTCGTCTGGATTTCTTCATAGATTCTGGTTGTTTCTGAGCCTAGATGGGCTGCTAAGAAGTCGATCAAGGCTTGACCTTTAACGGCCTTCTGCGGAACGAAAACCATGTCATAGGGGGACAACAATATCATCCAAGTGGCTAGACGAGAACTGAGTGCGCCTGGCTTGGTCATGAGAAACCTAAGGGGGTTGAATCGTGAGACAACATGAATGGACCGCCCTGTCACATAATGTTGTGTTTTTTGAATGGCGAACACCAAAGCAAGGCATTCCATCTCCACGGCGGTGTACCTATGCTCCGGCCCCACCATCATTCGACTGAGGTAATAGATGTTGACCCAAACCGGATCACAGTCAACCTAATCTTGACAATTAACAAAACAATATTTGTCATAGTCCAATCTGAGACATCAAGCTCTAAATCGATCAACTCATCACATCAGTTCAAGTCAACAGCTGCCTGAAGAATTGCTGCTTTGTGTATTCTGGAGTCTGTAATTTTATTGTTTTTGAGTATAGGCAGATGTACGTTGAGTCATACTGAGCAACTTTGGGCTAGACTTAACCTTCATAGGTCCAGTTAGCCAATAGCCAAAACGGCCCAACAAGCCAAAGCCCATTTATGAACTTTCTGTCCAAAGGAGATAGAGTTCGGGCCGAACTCTGCCTCCACACAGAGTTCGGGCCGAACTCTGTCCCCTAAATTACATGAAGCTAATTTTTAGGGATTATTCACTGTTATTTGTCCAAATTTTGGACACAGAATTCTAGCCGAATTCTGCCTACCCAGAATACTATAAATAGGCATTGAATTCTTCCATTTCAAATCATCCAATCTTCTCTTTTCCTTCTCTTACATAAGACTACATATAAAGAGCTCTACCTTCCCATCCAACTTAGCTTTCAAACTTCCCAACCGTTCAAGTTGCTCAGTACGATTCAGCTAGAAGTTTGAAGTGCAAGAAGTTGTAAGTCACTTGGAAAAGTCCAAGGTTTGCCACAGCGATCATTAAAAGAAGTTTGGCGTTCTCTTCTGAGAAAAGGCACGTGGTTGTAACCCTATTTCAAAAATAGTAGATTTCAATCCTGAGCTAGAGTTCTGAGGCCTGGACTAGTCCTTTCCGAGGGAAACCAGGTTAAAAATCTTGTTGTATTTCTGTTTGCTCTTTGACTGTTTTATTTCTGTATTTATATTACTCTGATTATTTTGTTGGTGAAAAGAGTTTAAGTTTTTAATTGATCATTTTCGTTATAAACTCTATTCACCCCCCTCTAGAGTTGCCTACCTGTACTTCAATTGGTATCAGAGCTCTGTTCTCTTTACAAGGACTAACATCCTAGAGTCGATCCATGGCAACCACACAACCTATATTTTCCAACCATGGTGAAGGACAGTCCACTCATAGGCTGTCCCTATTTGATGGAACCAACTACACCTATTGAAAAACTAGAATGAGTTTCTATCTCAAGTCTCTAGACTTCGACCTGTGAACCGTTGTCACCGATGGTTACAAAAAGCCCACCAGAATAGTTGTCGACGGAGATCTCGTCGAGAAACCCAACGACAAATATTTTGACGAGAAAAAAAAACAAGCAAGTCTAGATGTTAGAGCTATTAATGCTCTTTTTTGTGCAATAGACAGGAATAAATTTAATAGGGTCTCGACATGCACCACCTCGCACGAAGCATGGAAGCTTCTAGAATTGATGCATGAAAGAACCACTCAAGTCAAGGAATCTAAAATCAGTCGTCTTACTCAAGAATACGAGGCGTTCAAGATGAAGCCTAATGAGACGATCACCCAAATGTTTACAAGGTTCCTTGACGTCATCAACCCTCTGTCATCTCTTGGCAAATAATATACAAATCATGAGAAGATCTGCAAGTTACTTAGGGGGCTACCGAAGATCTAGAACCCTAAGGTAACAGCTATCATAGAAGGTAATGATCTCACCACAATGTCCATGGAAACTTTGATGGGAAAGCTGATGACCCACAAGCTCGACCTCAAAGACTTCGACGAACCTGCTCCAAAGGCAAAAGAAATTGCCCTAAAAGCTCATTGTCGAAGGGCAGATCCTGAAGAGACTGACAACGACAAATCTGAAGGTGATGATCAAGCTCTTCTAGTCCGCAACTTCAAGAAATTCCTTCATTTCAATCGAAAAAAGAAGGAATAAGAAGAAGACGATGAGGAAGAACCAACGTGCTACGGCTGCAAAATGACTAGACACGTTCGAAAGGACTGTCCCTTCGCAAAGAAAGGTAACAGATATGAGAAGACCTACAAGAAGCCTTCTTCAAGAAAGTATGCCAACACTAGTATTTGGCATGAAAGCGAAGCAAGTGACTCCAAGGAAGAAAATGACTCTCCTCAAGACACCGCCAATGTCTGCCTAATGGCAACATCCGAGAAGGTATCCAGCGAAACTCTCGATGACTTTACCTCTGATGAACTTGGCGATGCTTTTAATGATTTACTAAATGACCACAAGAAAGTCATTAGTAAATATCAGCATGCCAAGGATAAAATCAAAGGATATTGTAGGAGCATAAAAAGTGCTTCAAAGAAGGAGTCAAAGTGATAGATCATTCCACTCAAATTGATCTACTTTACGCCGCAGAGAGGCTAAATACTTTATGCCTAAAGTAGGCAGATCATTTTACGCTCGGGTCTATACCCATGATTTTATGCCAAGGACAGATTAGCCACTTTTACGCTGGACAAAGCTGTCAAGTCTCGCATTTAATGCAAACTCTGACATGGAGATATTAATGATGGTATATATCACAGAATTCAAAGGGATTTGTTTTTACACAGAGACCAATGTTGTCATTTAGTATGTGGATTGAGCTACTTTACGCTCACACTATGGCTTCTTTTACGCATGAAGACTATACGAGCTTTTACGCTCAACAGTTGACGTGTGCGTAAAGTCTATTTGAGCTACTTTTACGCTCAAGGTTATTTAACAACCACTTTACGCGGGAAGTCTATGACGGGGCTATTTTACGTCTAGTCTACTGCTTTACGCTCAGAGTACATTGGGGTTATTTTTACGCCCTATTCTTTCTGACCAGCTTGGAACGTGGTTTGCCTACATGGCTTTCATGCCACACATCCCGAAGAACGTGTGTACGTGCATCCTATTCTTAATGAAATGATGGGACACTTGTCAACGTATATAGAGGATGACTTTGGTCGTGGGTGGCGGTTGTTGGCGTAAAGACGGAACTTTCGCTGAGTTTTTACGCACAAGAGCCCAAGTCTATAAATGGACTTATTTTTCTCAAAGCAACACACACAGAGACACAGAGACACACAGAGACAGGAGAAAAGACAGAGAGATTAGAACTCAGAGATTTTTGATTCTCTAGAGCATTCTTCTTCAACCTTTCTTTCAGAACAGAGTGAAGCAAAGCAGGAAAGCATTCGGCCTCGCCATCAGTGCCCAAGTGCGTCGATACCTTTCTGGTGACTTAGTTCTTCCAAGTTGTTCATCTTTAAGCAGCGATCTTCATCATCATCGTATGGTCCAAGGAACAAAGTGATCATTTACAGATCAGACTTCTACAGCAATACTTTCCCAGAATCAAATTTGTACTTCTTGTACTCTTCCTCGTTTTATTTTCAAAATCTGACTTCCAGGCATTTTGTTAAGTAAAACAAAAATGGCGACTCTGCTGGCGACGACCTTCTCCTCTGACGATGAGGCAATTGCTCAATACGATGATGTGTCGATTGGATCGACAAAGAAGACTCTGGTTGTACACTTCGACCAGACTGCTTATGAAGGGATGCTCCGAACTGGGGGTGGTTCTCGCTACTCCAATGTTCAAAAATCTCGTAAAGCACGAAAAGTTTGGATTCCTAAATCCAAAATAGCTTCTGATCTCTCTGTTGCTACTAGTGGCAATGGAATTCTTCCCACTCCTGTCGTAGGGGCTCCCGTTTGTAACGCGGCAGTCCTTACTTCAGAGTTTTACTCAAAGTGTGACGATTTATCTCCCGTTTGTAACGGTGAAGATAATCAGGTTTCACACCCACTGCGTAAGAACCAAGTTTTACGCTCAGTGGGTAAAAACCAACTTTTACGCTCAGTACATAAAGATGAGTCTCCCATTTGTAATAGGGCAGACTCTAACGATTGTGCTTCTGGATGTAAGAATCAGTCTCCCGTCGGTGACGTGGTAGGCTCAACTAAATTACGCTCCTCGCGTAAAACAAAATCTCCCGTCTGTGACATGGCAGATAACCAATTTTTACGCTCTACGCGTAAAGGTAAATCTCCTGTCTTTGACAGTGTAGATAAAATTTGCAATAATGTTTTTACAGCTAATATGAATGTACCTAAACATGTGTAGCGTAAAAATAATGTTGGTAAAACTTCAGTTCTACACCAACAGCCTTCTTATACTGCTCTACGCAAAGTACCAAATCTACAAATTACACGCAATGAAAATGGAGTCCTTCGTGCTAAAAAATCTCAAGATTTACGCACACAACTCCAAACACGTAGAAATATACAATTTGGTTCTGCGAATGCTGCCAGTAATCTTCTTTATACACAGGGTACTAAACGTTTTTCTACCCCTAATGTAATAAAGAAGACTACTCCCTCTATTCCTTCTGACTTACGTGAATTGCTAATACAAAAGCGTAAGAATAGACAATCTCCGGTGACATTTCCCCAAGAAAAACATCATTGTGATTATCACCAGGTTGTAATCAGTTGTTGTTCGGCTTCAAAATGGTCAGTTTTTGATCGATTGAGTTTTAATGTGTCTCGACAACAAACTGAAGACCAAGAACATGAGTTGTCATATGCGTCAGTGAACATGGCATCTCATACTAACAGAGGACGACGTCCAAGACGAAATACGTCCCAAACCCCAAGTTAGCAACAGTTCAACAGACTTGTTAATTCTTTTGAGGGAGTATATCAGAACACTCGATCAAGAAGACAAAGACAAATGCAGACTTCTGATTCAGAAGCTGGGGGTACTCAATCTTTTGAGTCTGAGACTGACAGTGTCGATTCATACTTTTATACTGATCCTTCTATATCTTCAAGAGACGGTTGAATCCTTTGGAGATGAACCAGAGACCTCATCTGTTAATACAGAACAGCGTCGCACCGCCGTTGAGCAATCACTGAAAGACATGCTTAACATGGTGCAAAACATGTATCAGGTAATATTGAATCAGCAAACTGCTCAACCGATAGTAATAGCACCAGTACCAGTAGCAACACAAACTCAAGATAGTCAAGGGGCTAATATACCTTCGAATGTTCAGGAGCCTGCTGTTAATCAAAATTCTGCTTCTCCAGATCCTATTATTCCAGAAGATGTACCATCTCCGGTGGGGATTACGGTATATCCAACAACTATTCAATCAAATGTGCTTCCGCAAACTAGTGAGGCCATTCAAGCAGTGCGTGAACTCAAAGCACAGTTTGAAGTCTTGAGGCACAAGGATCAACTCCAGAGGTTAGGGATTAAACAACCTTATCCTCTTCATTGGAACGATGTACCCTTTCCACCAAAATTCAAGCCATAATCCATGGTATTATTTGATGGGAGGACTTCTCCTAGTCAATATATCAATTACTTTGATATTATGACTGTATATCTGCAGAAAAATGATGCTCTTCTCATTCGAGTGTTCATTGGTTGCTTGACGGGTTCGGCTTATGATTGGTATCAAAGTTTACCCGACAATTGCATTTCGTCTTTCGACGAATTTAAGGCAATGTTTCTCTTCCGCTTCTATGAAGGAGGTATGGACATGAACATGTCCTCCTTGATAGAAATCAAGCAAAAGGAGAAAGAAGATACTCGGACGTTCATTGAACGTTTCCGACAGGCGACTTTAAAAATACCCCCTGGTATGCCAGATTCAGCACTCATTGATACTTGCAAGATGAATCTGCGACCATCTATTGCTGTTTTTACGGGTTCTCAATTCACAGATTGGGCTTCGTTCATCATAGCAGCAGTTTCTGCCGAGACCAATGGTAGGTTGGCTCGTGAACATGGGATAATTTTCTCCTCAGATGATAGAGGAAAGAAAAGTAATCCTGATAGTAACCCCGATAATCGTAATATGAAAGGAAAAGATACCCTCATGGTTAATCTATCCAAGAATAAAATGACGCTGAATAGCCAGGAATCTTCCAGGCCAAAGGAAGAATACTCTTTTGATGAGAGTGATATCCCAGGGATATTTCAATGTCTGGTGAAGAGTGGCAAACTTCAGATTCCAGAGCCAAAGAGGCCTAATGAGGTGAATCTAACTGACAATCCCAAATATTTTATCTATCATAGATACATTAACCATCCTACCAGTGCTTGCTATGTCCTGAAAAAGAAAATCCAGGAGCTGATAAATAGCGGTGCTATCGTCTTCACTAATGATGACCATACGGTTACAACTAATATGGTTTCTCTTCAATTCGGGGACTTTTCTCCACAGCAAGTAGCAGATGGAATCATCCCAATCCCGAAGGCGATGATGAAGATTGTGAATATCCCGCCTCCTAGAGAAGAAAATGACGGATTGCTGCCTCTTACCTTAAAAAATGGTGAAATTATGTGGGTACATCCTGACTTAATACCTTAATTGGAAAATGAAAGTAAAACTTCAAAATCCAAGAAAGGCAAGAAAGTCAAAACCTGCAACATGATTTCTCATGTTATTCCAGATCCCGACGATTTAGATTATCTATGGGATGGCACTCCTTTGGAAGATAGACTAAGAGGATTGAACATATGTCCTCCACGTCTAGCTCCTCCTACCAAACTCAAGCTTACTCATCAGTAGTGGTTAGCTATGAATAGTGTCCCTTTAACCGGGCACAACAAGTCTTCGCTGCTTACGAAAAAGCTCCTACAGGAATTTTTCCTCGTATCACGAATCCTTCTCCTCATGTAGTTACAGAGACATCTATTCTTCATTCTCCTGTGGATACAGAGATCTCTTCTTCTTCCTCTGTGGAACCATTTGTTAAAAGCCTGCTGCCCATTCATCTATACAGTCAGCAATCTGTCCTTCTCATGAAGAAAATGGGTTATGACTTTCAGAAGGCAGAAGGTTTAAATTATGATAAAGGAATACGACTTCCTTTACAAATTCAAAATCAAAAATCCACTGTTGGATTGGGTTCTGAAATTTCTCACAATAAACCTTACAAGAAAAGGGCTAAAGGGAGGAAGACTAAATCCTGTAATATGGTACTTCCTTCTCTTGAGTCTGAAGAAGAAACTTTTACTGGTACAAGATCTGGAAAAGAGTACCACAAAATTATGAAGGATCTTCTAAAGAAGCAGAAGACGTAGTGGAAACACTACCAACTCAACCTTCTCCTGTTTCGGCTAAACCTTCTGTGGTTGAAAAGGGAAAACAGAAAGCAGTACGCTTTGACATTCCATTGAAGTCTGCTTCCAGTCAGGGGGTGGTGATGAAACCTTACAAATTTGATATTCTAGCTCAGTTAGCCAATACTCTGGCTAGACTATATATATTTGAACTGCTTTACCTTTCTAGAGAAAGCAGAAAGACTTTGAGTGAAGCTCTACTTCAGGCAGATTTATGCTTGGCTTAACTCAAAAGTCCTGATAATACTCCAGTTTCATGTCCGCAATGTCATAGTGTGATGAAAGCAATTCCCAACATTACCTTTACACAAGAAGATATGCTGTTGAAGCATAACAAACATGACAGGCCTCTGTGCTATACTGAGTATATTGGATCTACTAAAATTGACAGGATCTACATTGATCCTGGGTCTTCAATTAGCATAATTCTTCAGAGTATGCTAAGACCCCTGAGGATTCCTACTAGTGATTTGACTTACACTAGTACTACGATAGTCGGTTTTAACTCTGGCAAGAGTAAACCACTGGAGAAGATTCGTCTGCAGATTCAGATTGGCGATCTCCGAACTATGGTAACCTTCTATGTTATCAACTCAGACGTATCCTACAATATCCTTCTTGGAAGACCATGATTACATGAGCATAATATCGTGCCTTCAACTCTCCACCAATGCTTCAAGTATGTGGATTCCCAAGGAGTTGTGAAGACTGAGTTTGCTGATATCAATCCTTTCAAGGGTGTCGAAGCCTATTTTTCTGATTCAAGGCTTTATAAACAAGAGCATATGAAAGAGATATCAGACATAGCTGAGGATCGATCATCTACTGAGGATCAGTCTCTTAATGAAGATCCACCAGAAGAGCAACCTTTGAAGATCATAGTCAAGGGACGAATCCAATTCCAACCTGTCAATGATCAACCTTTGATAATCAAGGTTAAAGGAAGAACTCAAACTTCATCCGAGGAATCAATAAATATTCCTGATAAGAACCAAGTTCAACCTTTTATGATCAAGGTCAAAGGGCGTACCTCTTGTACGAATGATCCAGAACCACCATTGATTGTCAATCTTAGCAAATCTACGCAGAAGACGGATAATGGTCCACTGTCGATTAATCCGAAGCGTAGTAATCAGATTGTAAATGATGTAAATATTGATCATTTTGTACTTTTTGATATCAATGAAGATTTCCTTTTCGAGTATATGGTTGTCAAGTTTATTGAAAGAATGACTTTATCTTCGGATAAGCAAAGTCATCAATATAAAGGCGACATAGAGCCAGAAGGAACTTTATACATTGATCATAAGGAAAATTCTTTTCCTCCTTATGTAGATGTTGGACCTTATGCTCAAAGGTTCCTGACATCTTCTCTCTATCTTCAACCTGTAGCCGCTTCATCACAAGCCTGCGTAACTTTTAGACGTCACGAAGAATCTTATTTCGTGGTTCCGTCTAATAAGAAAAACAAGCGCCAAATCGTGTTTGGTCTGGCTAGAAATATCCCTGTTGCTCAAGCAGATGAGCTGAAAGATAAAGACAAAGGAAGAATCCAAATTGACAAGTATAGTCAACAATCTATCAAGATTATCCAGAACATGGGATATGATTTGAAGACTATGCAAGGTCTCAATCAAGGCAAGGGTAGACGACTCCCATTATGTGGTGATCCGTTTTTCCAGAAGACTCGTTATGGGTTGGAATATGATCTGTCCTACATGTTTAGTGACGATATACAATAAGAATTCTCTTCTAGCTCTTCGCAATCATCAGATTCGGAAGAAATCCAATTCGTCGAATCCGATATGTCTCATTCCTCATATGATGAATCCAGACAAATATTCTCAGTCAATATGGTTCAAATTGATGGTGAATCAGAGCCATTTGAAAATGATCCTTGGTCTCAACAGATGGATACTCAGTAGGAACTCCGTTTTGAACAGCGACAGCCACCTACAGAAGATGAGGTTATCCATATTGATGTTGGAGATGGAACTACGTTCAAACCAATATTCATCAGTAAGCATCTTTCCGAAGTTGAAAAGGAGGAGTTGATAAAACTTATCAAAGAATATATTGACATCTTTGCATGGAGTTATGAGGATATACCAGGGTTAGATCCTAAAGTTGCTACTCATAAACTCAATATTTTGCCCAATGTCAAGCCTGTAAAACAACAGCAACGGCGCTTTAGACCAGATATGATGGATGCAATTGAAGCAGAAGTCAAAAAGTTGATTATATGTGGGTTTGTTCGTGAAGAGCAACACCCGGATTGGGTTGCTAATATTGTTCATGTTATGAAGAAGAACGGAAAGGTCCGAGTTTGTATAGATTATCGAGATCTTAATGCAGCTTGTCCAAAGGACGAATTTCCACTTCCAATTACTGATGTCATGATAGACAATACATGTGGTTTTGAATGTATGTCTTTTATGGACGGTTTCTCAGGATAAAATCAGATCAAAATGCATCCAGAAGATGAGAAGCATACTGCTTTTTGTACACCCCTTGGGGTTTATTGCTATACGGTTATGCCGTTTGGCCTTAAAAATGCCGGCGCTACGTATCAACGGGCTATGAGCAATATCTTTCAAGAACATCTACGAAAAATAGTTGAATGCTACGTAGATGACATTGCTGTTAAAAGTCGGTCAAAGAATGATCACATTCAGGACTTGAAAATAGTATTTGAATTGATGCGCCAGCATCAATTGAAAATGAACCCTACTAAGTCTTTCTTAGGGGTTTCTAGTGGCAAGTTTTTAGGATTTGTCATTACCTCTCAGGGTATCAATGTTGATCCTGATAAGGTTAAAGCAATTCTTGAAATGCGTCCTCCTCATAATCTGAAAGAACTCCGTGGCTTTCAGGGTCGTATTGCTTATATCAGAAGATTTATATCCAATCTCTCTGGGAGATGCAAACCTTTCTCCCGTTTATTGAAGAAAGGTGTATCATTTGTTTGGGATGAAGCGTGTCAGAAAGCCTTCAATGATATTAAACAATACCTTACAAATCCACCTGCTCTGGTACCTCCAGTAGCAGGAAGACCATTTTTGTTATATGTTCGAGCCTTGGATCATTCACTTGGCACTCTTCTTGCACAGAAAAGTGATATGGGTCATGAACAAGCAATATATTATCTGAGCAAAATGATGGTCGGAGCTGAACACAGGTATACTCCTGTGGAAAAGGAATGTCTAGTCTTGGTTTTTGCCGTCCAAAAGACAAGACATTATGTGACAGGACAGACTATTCATGTCATCTCCAGAATAAATCCCATTCAGGTATTGATGAGAAAACCAAGCATTCTTAACTCCAGGTTAGCCACCTGGGCGATGTTACTTACTCCTTATGACATGGTTTATATACCTCAAAAATTAGTAAAGGGTTAAGCATTAGTTGATTTCTTAGCTGCTCACCCTATACCGGAAACATCGAAGTTATATGAGGACATTCCAGATAAAGTCGTAGATTGTAACATGACTTTGAAGAATGACATATGGCAATCATATTTTGATGAAGCATCACGAGTGGGACCTAAAGGCAATATTGTCTCTGGGGTAGGAATCGTCTTGGTTTCTCCTGACAAAATGGTCATATACCGTGCCTATTCTCTTAATGAGCCATGCTCCAATAATGTAGCAGAATATAATGCTCTATTGATCGGTCTCCAAGTAGCAAAACAATTGGATATTGAATTCCTAGAGGCTTATGGAGATTCTCAATTGATCGTTAATCAAGTTAGAGGGACTTATGAAGTCAAAAATTTTGATCTCATTCCTTATCATCAGGTGGTAGTCGAGTTGATCCTTTCATTCAAAGGATTCTTCATTGAATTTGTACCACGTTCTCAGAATATGGAGGCTGATGCTCTTGCTAGCTTAGCTGCAGACTTGGCTGTCCCAATCTGAAGGTAAAATACAATTACTTTGTTAGACCGAGACTTGTTCTGTGTGAAGAATAATCTGCATATTGAACAAAGTTATGTCACAGAGTCAAGTTCCCAACAGAAGGATTGGAGAACTCCATTCATTGATTATGCAGTTCATAGGATTTTGCCTGAAGATCCTAAAGAAGCTGCATCAATCAAGAGACGATCGTTTAGATTCTATTATGATTCGTCTTTGCATATGCTATACCGTCGTTCATATGATGGACTCTTGCTGCACTGTCTCTCAAAAAGTGAAGCCAAACAAATGCTGTGAGAAGCTCATGATGGTATTTGTGGTGCTCATCAACCGGGTCCTAAATTACAAGACCGTATTCGAAGAATGGGATATTATTGGCCCTCTATGATAGTAGATGTTGTAGACTATGCCAGAAGATGTAAAGCATGTCAGATTCATGCTGATTTTATTCATCAGCCGTCTGAATTTCTACATCCTACAGCAGCCTCTTAGCCGTTCGAAGCTTGGGGTATGGATATTATTGGTCCTATTAACCCTCCTTCTGTCAAGGGACATCGATTCATATTAGCTATAACCGATTACTTTTCTAAGTGGGCAGAAGCAGTTCCCCTTGCTGAAGTGAAAACATCTAATGTGATCAGCTTCATCAAGCACCATGTTATTTATCGCTTCGGGATTCCACGACGAATAATTCATGACAATGGTCTGCAATTTGCCAGTCAGGCATTTTATCGGTTCTGTGATAAGAATCAAATTCAGAATCTGGCTTCTACGACTTATAATCCAGCTGCTAATGGTTTAGCCGAAGCTTTCAATAAGACGATCATCAAACTTCTCAAAAAGTTTGTCTCTTCTAATAAACATGATTGGAATGAGAAACTTGGAGAATGTTTATGGGCTTATCGAACAACAGTCCAAACTCCTACTGGTTTTACACCATTCTCATTGGTTTATGGATGTGAAGCTGTCCTCCCATTGGAAATCCAGATTTCATCCCTTCGAATAGCCATTGCTATGGAGCTAACTACAGAGAATAATGATCGTTTACGACTCCAAGAACTTGAAGGATTGGATGAGAAGCGTCTTCAAGCACAACAGCATATTGAGCTATATCAAGCCCGTATATCTCGAACTTTCAATCATAAAGTTAAAGAGAGGATATTCAAGATTGACGAACTGGTATTAGCTGTTCGAAGACCGATGGTGATGACTCATAAAAGCAAAGGGAAATTCCAAGCAAAATGGGAAGGCCCTTATGTAATTGAGACTGTGTTTTCCAATGGCGCCTATCGGTTATCAAAGCCTAATGGAGATCTACTCATGATGCCAATCAATGGCAAATTTCTTAAGAAATACTATATATAAAAAAAGGGACAGAATGAAAATAAAGTTTCTTTTATATTTATTTTTGTTCAAGACAAAAAATTAAGGACGAGGGCCACTCCCTTCCTTATTGAATACATAGTCAGCCAATGCATAGAAGACATCGTTTCCTGAACTCATAAAAAATTTGCAGACAGCCATCCTCGATGCTTCTTCTTCAGGAGTTTTCCCTGGCTCTACTAAGAAAACAAGGATGTCTTGGGGTGGCTTGGGCGTAGAAGAGCTTCCACCTATTTCGGTTGGGCCTGATACAGTGGGTTCAACGGGGCACGTCTCAATGATGTCCTCAATTTTCCTGGAGACTTCATTCTTTTGTCGTACATCCTCGGAAGACATTTCCAATAGAGGAGGAGAAATAAGAATAAAATGTTACAAGCAGTTCTCACCTATCTATAGAAGAGGACTATAAATGAACCGGTCTTTGAAATTGAGAACAACCTTTCATTCCCGAAAAGACCTGTCCGTTCGTTCTATCAGGTTCATTCATTTAATTATGGAATTAAATCAATATTTTCTTTTTCTGAAAGTTACGTTGATTCATTCATACATTGATATGGACCTATATGCTCATAACATTTGTCTCGTTATTCCCCAGCTACCAAGGTTTGGTTAAGCTGGTTTCTTGTCGCCCGGGAGAGGGATTTTAAATCTTCTATTTTATCAATTGATTAAAAAGTGGGATTCGTTATTCATTATGTCTTCATGACCTCTGAATGAATATTAAATCCACTTACTTTCCTTATCTATCAGTTCCATCTGACCTCTGCATAGATATTAATCTACTTTTCTTTGAGTTCTTACATACTTTCATGTTCATATTACCTCTGATAGTATTGTATACTCTAAAAACAGAAAACAAGATTTCATTATCTATCATGTCTATATCACATCCAGATAGATACAAATCACTGAACATAGAAGACTTATCATTCCCATCCCCATATTATCAAAAAAAGTCTATTACATTTCTTAGACTTTCTTACAAGTTATAATGAAAATCTATTACATTCTTGGATTTTCATTCTATACACACAACGATAGCTTAATGGAGATCTATTTCTTCTTTGGATCTTCTTCGTCGGATTCGTTGTTGGTGTCAATTCCTTGCTGTCTGAGCCTCTGTGGCGACCAGAACAGTAGGAATCAAACTCTGGTCTTCTCTCTCAGACGAGAGGAGAATCCCAGAGTATGGCAGCCCGAAGACGTGTTGCTGTCAATACAACTGGTGGAGGAGTGGTGGCTTCTCAAAGGAGATAGGTATGTACCCAGCATTGGGATACAATTCCTAGTTCTGCCGTGAAAGGAACTCTACTACCCGATTTCTCGGGATAGAGTTGACTCCACCATCCAACTCTCCGTGTATAAAGGCTCTTCCTACCAACAGAGGAAGACCCTTCTATCTCACGAAGAGTTCTAAGTTGTCTGATTTACGCATCAAAAGTGCATGAGCTCCCTGATATTGATGTCAGAAGAACGCTCTTCATAGCGTCAAAGTCACCAATGCCGGTTCTGGAAAAGCTCTTTAGCCAAACTTCTGCAGAAAACAACAAAGAAGAAGTGTTTTGAACAGAAGTATCATCAGATGCGTATTAAACGCCAACTAAAAACGGATGACAAGGCTTTTACGCCAGTGCTTCAGGTGTATCACTATTCAGCAAGGCTTTTTACGCCAGTACTTCAGGTGAATTACTATTCAGCAAGGCTTTTTGCGCCAGTGCTTCAGGTGTACCACTATTCAGCAAGGCTTTTATGCCAGTACTTCAGAAACTTCAAAGGCAGATAATTGCTTACGATCAGACTTACCACTTAGGTCAAATGGTTTGGCTCTAATAGTGGATGAATCTACATCTGGTGATCGGGTGTACAAAGGAACGACATTGGAAAGCATCGTCGTTGTCATTTGTTGGAGAACCACATTGCAAAAAGTTATCTTCAGAGGAATGAGAATGAGAATATATGAAACACTCTCGGCTATTTATAAAAGACTGAAGAAACTGTTGGGAGTCTATTTCGGGAGAAGATCCTATTAAAAGGCTCTCGTAACCACAAGACAGATGCCACGTGTTGGTTTGTTTCTTGGGAATGAACAACCATAGAAGCAGTAAAAAAAAGTGTTGAACAGTTCTATGCACCAACAGATGAGATTAACATCAAAACTTTATTTATAAAAAAGGGGGAAGTGGACCCCTACATATAAGAGAGTCGCAATACATGGAATATCATTTTCTCTCTCCTTCGTTGGGTTGACGAAGGGAGGCACCCAACTCGCGCATGTTGCGAATCCCAGAGCGACGCATCAGATTTAAAAATGCCTCTGCATCTCCTGAGCCCTCATATGCAGTCAGGGGACCACCACCGATGCGATTGAAGACTGCGGGAGTTAATCCGAAGCACTCTACAAAGTTGCGTGCTCGCTCAAAGTTAATCCTTGAACCCGAAGCCTCTTTATTGTTAATCTCCTTCTTCGGCGCCATGTCACTATGAGGATGAGTGGCAAGAGTGAAGAATTTCTTCTTATTTATACAATTAAATCAACTCTTCATATTCCTCGTTGGAAACTGCTCATTATTAATGCAAACTCGGGGAAGCGAAAAGGCATTCGAAAGTTTCGAGAAAGAAATTTATTGTGACGGTTAAGTGTTGACCGACACTATTAGAAATTACGCCGACTGTTGGATGTCCCCGCTTTTACGCGGATGACTGTTGCGTATCCCGAATTTTACGTTGGCTAGTCAAAACTCAATTTTTACGCTTCTGTTCAAAGTGTTCCAAATTTTGGAGATATTTGAAAACTTTGAAGGGGGTCTTGTAGGAGCGTAAAAAGTGCTTCAAACAAGGAGTCAAAGTGATAGATCATTTCACTCAAATTGATCTACTTTATGCCGCAGAGAGGCTAAGTACTTTACACCTAAAGTAGGCAGATCATTTTACGCTCGGGTCTATACCCATGATTTTACGCCAAGGACAGATCAGCCACTTTTACGCTAGACAAAGCTGTCAAGTCTCGCATTTAATGCAAACTCTAACATGGAGATATTAATGATGGCATATATCACAGAATTCAAAGGGATTTGTTTTTACACAGAGACCAATGTTGTCGTTTAGTATGTGGATTGAGCTACTTTACGCTCACACTATGGCTTCTTTTATGCATGAAGACTATACGAGCTTTTACGCTCAACAGTTGACGTGTGCGTAAAGTCTATTTGAGCTACTTTTTCGCTCAAGGTTATTTAACAACCACTTTACGCGGAAAGTCTATGACGGGGCTATTTTACGCCTAGTCTACTGCTTTACGCTCAGAGTACATTGGGGTTATTTTTACGCCCTATTCTTTCTGACCAGCTTGGAACGTGGTTTGCCTACATGGCTTTCATGCCACACATCTCGAAGAACGTGTGTACGTGCATCCTATTCTTAATGAAATGATGGGACACGTGTCAATGTATACAGAGGATGACTTTGGTCGTGGGTGGCAGTTGTTGGCGTAAAGACGGAACTTTCGCTGAGTTTTTACCCACAAGAGTCCAAGTCTATAAATGGACTTATTTTTCTCAAAGCAACACACACAGAGACACAGAGACACACAGAGATAGGAGAAAAGACAGAGAGATTAGAACTCAGAGATTTTTGATTCTCTAGAGCATTCTTCTTCAACCTTTCTTTTAGAACAGAGTGAAGCAAAGCAGGAAAGCATTCAGCCTCGCCATCAGTGCCCAAGTGCGTCGATACCTTTCTGGTGAGATATTTCTTCCAAGTTGTTCATCTTCAAGCAGCGATCTTCATCATCATCGTATGGTCCAAGGAACAAAGTGATCATTTACATATCAGACTTCTACAGCAATACTTTTCCAGAATTAAATTTGTACTTCTTGTACTCTTCCTCGTTTTATTTTCAAAATTCGACTTCCAGGCATTTTGTTAAGTAAAACAGATATGACATAGAGATTCAAAATCTTTCTTCCTTACTTGATAATGTTAGAGACACTCAACCCACCGAAGTCACTGATGAGGTGTCCAAGCTTAAGTTAAGCATACATAATGTCGAAGTACTTATTGAAAAGCAAACACGTGAGACCTCAGCACTCAACAAAGAGCTTGATGAAGAAAAGAACAAACACAATATCTCTATTGCTAAGATTGATGGTCTAAATGCTAAGTGTAATGAACTAAATGTTGCCTCTAAGAAATTAGAAAATAAAGTGCGAAAACAGGTTCCTCAACCTCAAACCCAATCACACAATCACAAAACACAAGACTACTCATAATAGTAAAACACGCTATCCACATGCAGCACATAAACATGCTTATATGTACACGTACTCCCATATAGTACGTAAACCACATAGACATAGACATCATAACTATTATCCTATTGCTACACATGGTCACTATCCTACTAACTACCACCATGCTGTACATAGACATAACTATCATCCTGCTACCACATATAGTCATTATCATGTTGTTCCACACAATTATCACCATACTGCACATAGACATCACTATCAACCTGCTCCAAACACAAATAGGCATGCTACTTGCACATACTGTGGATTACATGGTCATATCTCACCACAATGTAGAATTAAAAAATTAGTAGATATTAATCTATATGCATGGGTACCAAAGATTAACATTTCAGGACCCATAAGAACTTGGGTACCAAAGGTCACATCAACTCTTGATGTAGGTGGACCTTTCTTTCTGAACTAAAAGCAAGTAGATTCTCGATAGTGGATGCTCGCGACATATGATGGGAGACGCAAATCTTTTTGCATCACTATCGATGAAGAGGGAAGGGTATGTATCCTTCGGTAACAACTTAAAGGGCTACATCATAGGTAATAGTACTATTGGTCATCCTCCTTCTCCTGTAATAAAGAATGTTTGCCTAGTGACCGAGTTAAAGCATAACCTGCTCAGCATAAGTCACCTTACTGATCATGGATATGATATTAACTTTGGACAAAACTAATGCTATATTTATGATAGGTCAACGGGAGACATTGTTTTTGAAGGGATAAGAGATGATAATATTTAAATTTTTATCTATCTAGAAATACTAACAGTGCAGGAAGATGCCTCTACGCCCACAAGGATAAGAGACTATTGTGGCATCATCGTCTTGGTCATGCCAATATGGATACTATATCCAGGCTATCGGCCAAGAAGCTAGTAAGAGGTCTGCCCGATATCACATTCAAGAAGGACACTGTATGTGCCGAATGTGAACTGAATAAGGCAACCAAATCTTCATTTCATTACATAAATACTGTAAGTACTACTAGACCCTTACAATTACTGTACATAGACTTATTTTGTCCCGTAAAGTAGCCAGTCTTGGTGGAAAACTCTATGATTTTGTTATAGTAGATAATTTTTCTAGATTCACTTGGATTTTCTTCCTTTCAAACAAAAACAATGAGATTTCAGTTTTCAAAATCTTTGTTAAAAAGGTCCAAAACGAAAAAGGCTATATGATTACTCGAATCCGAAAAGATCATGGAGGCGAATTCTAAAATTCCGATTTTAAAAAGTTTTGCAAAACAAATGGTTTTGATCATGAGTTTTCTTGTCCTAGAACTCCTCAACAAAATGGTGTTGTAGAGTGGAAGAATAGGACTCTTGGCGATATGGCTAGAGTCATGTTGAATAAATTTTCACTTCTGAAATATTTTTGGGCAGAAGCTGTCAGTACAGCTTGCCATATTTTGAATAGGGTGCTTATTCGACCTATTTCGAAGAAAATACCCTATGAACTTTGGTTTGGTAGGACCCCAAATTTATCTTATTTTAGAGTGCTCCGTTATCGCTGCTTTATTCTCAATACCAAAGATAACTTAGGCAAATTTGATGCCAAAGCTGACATCTTGGCTATGCCGCCAAGAGTAAGGGATATCGAGTGTTCAATAAACGCTCCATGATAGTAGAAGAATCTACTAATGTTACTTTTGATGAGGAAAATAGTACAGCTACCATCCCCAACGATGATGATGAACCATCAACTTCTATGCCTATGACTACCAATCCTGAAGCCAACTCTCTGGAAGACCTATCGAAGAAATTCGAGTTCAAACCGTCACACCTAGAAAACTTGGTAATCGGTGAGGTATCTCGCGGAGTAAGTACTCGTTCATCCTTAAGAGATTATATTGCTAGCACTGCTTTTATTTCTCAAATTGAGCCTAAAAATATTTTAGAAGCCTTTAATGATGAATTTTGGATTTTTGCCATGCAAGAAGAACTCAACCAATTTGAAAGGAGCCAGGTCTGGGAACTTATTCCTAGGCCAGCTAATCATTCGATTATTAGTACTGAATGGGTTTCTCATAAAAAAGTAAATGAAGATGGATCAGTTACTCGCAACAAAGCGCGTCTAGTAGCTCAAGGATACAACTAAGAGGAAGGATTCGACTACGATGAGACGTATGCTCCTGTTGCAAGACTGGAATCCATTTGGATGCTTTGTGCCTTTGCAAACTTTCAAAATTTTAAACTTTTCCAAATGGATGTCAAAAGTGCTTTTCTGAATGGTTTTATTAAGAAGGAAGTGTTTATAAAACAACCCTCTGGTTTTGAAAATTACAAATTTCTCGACCATGTTTTCAAACTTAAGAAAGCACTTTATGGCCTCAAACAAGCCCCCAGAGCTTGGTATGAACGCCTAAGTACTTTCTTATTAGATAAAGGGTTTTCAAAAGGGAAAATTGACACTACACTCTTTATAAAATCTTTCAAAGACATTATTCTTTTAGTACAAATTTATGTTGATAATATCATATTCGGTTCTACTAATGAAACTCTCTGTCAAGAGTTTGCTAAGTGTATGTAGAACGAATTTGAGACGAGCATGATGGGGGAGCTCAATTACTTTCATGGACTACAAGTCAAACAAACATCGTATGGTACTTTCATCTGTCATTCAAAGTATACAAAGGATATACTGAAGAAGTTTGACCTTGACAACGTCAAACCAATTGGCACTCCAATGGCTACTACAACCAAACAAGAACCAGATGAAAGCGGCAAACCTGTGGATCAACATAAGTATCGAGGTATGATAGTCAGTCTACTTTATTTAACTGCTAGTCGCCCTGATATCATGTTTAGTGTTTGCATGTATGCTCGCTATCTAGCTAGTCCTAAGGAATCACACATGTCCGCCGTTAAGCCTATATTTCGATACCTTAAGGGTACTGTTACATTAGGCTTGTGGTATTCTAAATCCACATCCTTTGACCTTATTGGTTATTTGGATGCTGATTTCGCAGGATGCAAAGTCGACCGTAAAAGTATGAGCGGTACGTGTCATTTATTAGGCAAGGCTCTAGTCTCTTGGTTTAGCAAGAAGCAGAATTCTGTCGTACTATCCATAACAGAAGCTGAATATATCGCAGCTGGTCGTTGTTGTGCACAATTTCTGTGGATGAAGCAAACCCTTGCAGACTACAACCTATCTTTTATGCACATTCCTATATTCTGTGATAATACTAGTGCTATCAACCTTACTAAGAACCCTATATGTCACTTACGCACGAAACACATTGAAATTCGTCACCACTTTTTGTGTGATAATCAACAGAATGGCACTATAAATTTAGAATTTATTGACACTGATCATCAGCTATCCGATTTTTTTATAAAACTACTATCCGAAGAGCGATTCAACTTTCTTTGTCGTGAATTAGGAATTTTAGATGAAACGATTATTCATGAAATTGGCCTGCGTAAATATCGATTATGTCACGATTCTCTATGATAACTTTGTTATGGGTACAAGCCGAAAGGGTCCTTCAGACAACAAGGCATAAAAGCCTAAGCGACACGGTGCACTAGTCTTCGGACTACCGCCAGCTGGGATCCGGCCCCTGCAGCTACCCCATGGCAGTTTTACCATACTGATTTATGTCATAACTCCTTGTTTATTATATGGTTCAATTTTATTTATAACCTGCCACATTTAAATTTTCTAACTTCATTTCATTTTCTATGTTCATTTTATATTTGTCAATTTTCTACTTGACCATTTGATAGTGAAATTTCTTCCATTAAGTTTCTTCTAATTTTTTTCTATTTTCTGCTTGAAGTTCTGCCTAGGGACCAGAACTCGGGCCGAACTCTGCCCTTACATAGAGTTCGGGCCGAGTTCGGCCTCCTTGTTCTAGAACCTCAAATGACTCACAGCCCTTCATCATTTTTGATCCGATGGCCCAGATTTAATCCGATCCTCCACCAAACCCTCAACTTATTCCTCCTCCTCTTCCTTCTCATGGCATGATCCACCCCCTATTCAATCCACCTCCACCTCCAAATTCTGAGACATACGATGAACACATTTTAGTTTCGTTAGAGGCTTCTAACGTATGGTTTTTGTCATCGTAGCGGGTTCCCCGGACACCCTATTAAATTCACGTTGCTCTCGGACTATCTTCCAAACTTTCGTAATTTGTGTCTCGATGAGCTTGTTACAATTCGTGAACCAATTTATGTGAATGCTATTCAAATGTTCTATTGTAACATGACTTTCGACCGTGACCGTATCTACTCATGTGTCGCCAGTATCAACATCACCTTTGATGATTTTGAGCTAGCCGATCTCCTTGGTTTGCCCGACCCTAATTCTTAGGAACGGCTTGATGATGCCCGAGATTTCGTCTTCCCCGGAGACACCACTCTGGAAAGTTTCAAGGATGGTTTATGCTCTCCTAATGGACATCCTCGAAAACTTAAAGCTAAACATCTCAATAACCACTTCTATGAGCTTCATCGTATCATCTTTTTCTCGGTCTTGCCGAAAGCAGGATCGACCGATGAAGTCACTTACTATGAGATCATTGCTCTATACTTTCTGTATTTTTATATCCCTTTTAACTTTCCCCGCACGATGATGGACTGGATGATTCGTGTTTGGCCAAAACCAAAGTCCTTGGTTTACGCCATATATCTTTCCATGATCTTTCACGTCTTTCATGTCCCCTTAGATCAGTGTCAGTCTTTGTCCCCTCCTGCCTATCTGACCAAGGCACGAAGAACTGTTGCTGCTGCGGCCTCCTCTGAGTTTGATGCCGCTGAGGAGCCTGACTCTCCTGCACCCTTTGCTGCTCCTAATTCCCCTGCGACGGAGTCCACCGCTACAATTGACTCTATCCAGACTATGCTTCGCGATTGCTTCCATTTGGAGGACGAACGCTGGGCTGAGATAGACGAACATTGGACACAGATGGACTATCGCACCTTCCTGCAGATGAGTGTGCTCAGCAACTCCATCCATGACATTCAGTATTCCATGGCCTCCTATCCGACGATACCGATTCCGATGATGCGTGATCCGTCCCGTGACAGTTATCGCATTGATGATTCTTGGGTCCGTCGTTATCTTGATTCGACCTCAGCATTTGTTGATCCCCGACGCACCAGTTTCGATGGTGCGGGGCCTTCGCATGCTCCATGATGGATGTGGCTTTTGTTTCACTGACTGCCACTGATGCTTAGGACTATTTTTCATTTCTGCACTATGTTATTATGTTGTTTATCAAAACTTGTTAAACTCTCTGGCTCTGATTAGACTTATTAAAAATTGTTGCTAGTTTATTATTCTTCATTATGTGGATGGTCTCTATACTGCTCTTCTATTTTATTCTTTATTTTGATTTTTGTCAAAAGGGGGAGAACACTTGATATTTGTAGTTGTTTGGTTTCATGATATACTATTTTATGGGTTATATATATCGTATATTTGGATGAGAACTTGTCACAGGTAATATCCTTTTACGGGGGAGCAAACATGTTCAAGTACGGGGGAGCTATAATGTGTCCAGGTATGAATATTGAGACATACAAATATCACATTTTGTCAATTATCAAAATGGAAGAGATTGTTGACCCAAACCGGATCACAGTCAACCTAATCTTGACAATTAACAAAATAATATTTGTCATAGTCCAATCTGACACATCAAGCTCTAAATCGATCAACTCATCACATCAGTTCATGTCAACAGCTGCCTGAAGAATTGCTGTTTGTATCCTGGAGTCTGTAATTTTATTATTTTTGAGTATAGGCAGATGTACGTTGAGTCATACTGAGCAACTTTGGGCTAGACTTAACCTTTATAGGTCCACTTAGCCAATAGCCAAAACGGCCCAACAAGCCAAAGCCCATTTATGAACTTTCTGTCCAAAGGAGACAGAGTTCGGGCCGAACTCTGCCTCCACACAGAGTTCGGGCCGAACTCTGTCCCTTAAATTACAGGAAGCTAATTTTTAGGGCTTATTCACTGTTAGCTGTCCAACGGCCAAAAATTTGAATTTTGGACACAGAATTCTGGCCGAATTCTGCCTACCCAGAATACTACAAATAGGTCTTGAATTTTCCTATTTCAAATCATCCAATCTTCTCTTCTTCTTCTCGTACATAAGCCTACATATAAAGAGCTCTACCTTCCCATCCAACTTAGCTTTCAAACTTCCCAACCGTCCAAGTTGCTCAGTACGATTCAGCTAGAAGTTTGAAGTGCAAGAAGTTGTAAGTCACTTGGAAAAGTCCAAGTTTTCCTACAGCGATCATTGAAAGAAGTTTAGCGTGCTCTTCTGAGAAAAATGACGTGGTTGTAACCCTATTTCACAAATAGTGGATTTCAATCCTGAGCTAGAGTTCTCAGGCCTGGACTAGTCCTCCAAGAGGAAAACTAGGTTAAAAATCTTGTTGTGCTTGCTTTTGCTCTTTGACTGTTTTATTTCCGCATTTATATTACTCTGATTATTTTGTTGGTAAAAAGAGTTTAAGTTTTTAATTGATCATTTTAGTTATAAACTCTATTCACCCCCCTCTAGAGTTGCCTACCTGTACTTCAATAGATGGCTTGTTCGTTCTCCGCATCATTATTCTGTGCTAGTAAGGCACCGAGGGAGTGTTCCATTGCCCGTACATAGAGCAGGAAGGGCCTCCTAGCGACCAAGGCTACCAGAACTAGCGGATTCGACAGGTATTCCTTAATGTCATCAAAGGGGCGTTGACATTCTTCATTCCATACGAAAGAGACGTCTTTCTTCATGAGTTGTGTGAATGGTTGACATCGTCCTGAGAGGTTAGATATGAACCTCTTGATGTAGGCTAATCTTCTATGAAGTCCTCGGAGTTTGTGAAGGTTCCTCGGTGGACTCATCTCCAGGATTGCTTTTGTCTTATCGGCCCAGAAAGTAATGACAAAGCCCAAGAATTTCCCGTTGGACACGCCCAGGAAGGACTTGGTGGGGTTCATTTTCAGATTGTGCACTCGCATAAGGTCGAACACTGTCCTCAAATCATGTAAGTGATCATCTTTGGAGTGGCTTTTAACGGCGATGTCGTCAACGTAACACTCCACCGTCTTGCGCAAGTGATCACTGAAGATAACACTCATAGCTCATTGATATATAGCACCGACGTTCTTTAGGACGAAGGGCATGACTATGTAACATTACACGTCGATCGATGTTGACGTATGCTTCTCATCGTCAGGAGACATTTTGATTTGATTGTATCCTGAAAAGCTATCCATAAAGGACATGCGCTCGAAGCCACACGTATTATCGATCATTATGTC
The DNA here is from genome assembly GCA_029216955.1 of Iris pallida. Taxonomy (NCBI): domain Eukaryota; kingdom Viridiplantae; phylum Streptophyta; class Magnoliopsida; order Asparagales; family Iridaceae; genus Iris; species Iris pallida. The sequence continues at coordinate 29,085,098 of JANAVB010011199.1, read as the reverse complement.
TGTGATCAGAAGAGGGAATTCATCCTTAGGACACACCACATTCAGGTTGCAAAAGTCGATAAAAATTTGGATCTTCCTGTTCTTCTTGACGATGGATACTATATTAGCTACCCTGTCTGGGTGTTGCTCCTTGCGGATGAAGCCGCTAGCTATAAGCTTGTTTACTTCTGCCTCGATAGAATTCATGATGTCTGGACGAAACCGTCATTGCTGTTGTTTGATTGACTTTTCGTCTAGATGAATATTGAGCTTATAAAGTACGATCTTGGGGTTTAGCCCTGGCATATCTTTATAGCTCCAAGCAAAGACGTCGATATATTCTCTGACGAGTTGTAACAGCGACTCCCATTCATCGTCCGTCAGGCTTTTACTGATGAAGATTGTCTTCGAGGAGGATCCATCACCGAGGTCAACTTGCATGACCTCATCTTCAGTGGGAGGGTCTCGTAGTTCAAAGCGCTTCACCCACTGTGCATCCAGCTGTTGGACCCATGTTTCCAATTCAATAGATTCGGGCAGATCTTCGTCTTCTTCTTGAATGACGACAGATGCCTTGTTGACAGACAGTGTTTGCCTGAATATATCCCCAATGCTATCAACATAATCGTAAGTGGGTGATTCGGACGAGTGAGAATGCCACTCGTACTCCTCATCGGAGCTCTCAGGCGTTGTTGCTGGTGTAACATAACCTAGACCATGTCTAGACTTGCTGTAATAATCCCAAGATTTTTCAGCCGGGACTAGCAACTGCAGAGATGATCGCGGGCTGTTGTCGTAGTTCAGGCCTGGGGTAGTTTCCAGGCCTTACCCCTGCTTTTGCATAAAGTACTTGGCTTGGAAACTATAGAAGTAGAGCGACAATCTTCCAGTGTCGGGTTCGAGATCGAACTCTTCTGGCATGAAAGGTTGAGGACCTTCTTTTCGGCGGAAGATAATTGTGTGATCGCCTTTTCTTCTGCATGGGACTAGGAAGTAGGCACCTCTAATGGGAGTAAGTCGGTTCGCGGTATAGACGGTTGTCACCTGTGTTGTATGGGCTTTGATTGCACTTCCCTTGTAACCCGAAAGCTCCGTTGGAGATACGGGTATGTAGCATAATACCGCAGTCTCGCAGGTCTAGTTTGCCGTTTTGGTTACATGACTGTACCGAATGGGCCTGCAACATAGGATTAGAGTCTAGAATCTCATCCACCTACTTGATCTCCTTCTTTGACTTCAAATTTCAAAATCTAGTTGCCATCTTCGATTTGCATCCTGCTTGAACTCTTTCTATCATAATCCTTACTTGCTCGTGCTTAATAGAGGTTAGGAAGATGACTACACTAGCATATGCTCATAGGGCAAATACATGCTAGAAGGATTACGTTGACAATTAATATGCATTAAGGTCTAATGGAGTGATAAAAAAACAATTATTTTTATGATCTTGAGGATTAGCCTATTCCAAGTTGGGTAGTAGCATAATACCACCTTTGACGGATAGTTGGAATTTTATTTTGATATTACAAGGTGGTATACACAACAGGATAGCTAGATCGAGAAAACAAATGTTGGAATTATGATTTTTATTGGAATATGAAATCGATTTGAGAAATATCTTAAAGTTTTAAATTATGACGCATGATTTACGGTTAAGCTTAAGTTTGGATTGTAATATGCTAAAATTTATCTCGAGATTTGTTAAAGAGTTTTAAATATTAACTTATGATTTTGTAGATGACTAGAGAATATGGAAGCTTAGTAAAAAAATGGAGAGTTTAAGGTTTTAAATTGAGTCATACAATGTACGATTTATAAGTTTATCAAATTTTGAGTTTGAAGAGATGATAGTAAAATTTTGGCTTAAGGTGCTTTGGAAGATATGAAATCGACTTTAAAGAAAAAAAAATCAAATTGTGTCATATGATCTATGGTTTATAAAGTTATTTAGATTTCGAGTTTAGAGCCTTTATTATGGATATTTAAATTTCGGTGAAAAAAAATGTATGTTCAATTTGCGATATATAAGGACTATTTTGAGATTGATTAGAGATTTAAATTTTGATTAAACTTGGCAGCATAAGATAATTAGAAATTTTGGTAGAGTATCTTGAGAATTTTATTGAGAAATTTTTGAGGAACTTAAAATTTTAGATTAGATCATATATTGGTGAAGGACCAAGAAACAAGCAAGGTCACCCTAATGAGTTACAAGTATCCAACATTAAGTTGCCATACCACCTATGATTATGATATGGCATATACACGAGTGTAATTAGTCATCGACCAAACCGATGAACATATCTTTGACTTACTCGACCTTCCCTCAAATCTAGATCTTTTATCTTGACCATCTAATTGTTTGAAACTTAGAAATGCTTAGAATCATCCCCTTGACCATACCCTTATCTAAGAGACTGACTTCTCTCTAGAAACTGTGTCCCTAACTTATCTTAACTTGATCTACGAGATTTCTTAAATTATTTTTACTTCATGCTTTAACCTTTTATTTTTGTGCATTAATTAGTACCTATCACGACCCGCACCCTGAAGAGGGGTACGAGCACGTGGTTACGTCCAACCTACGCCGCAGAATCGGCGGTAGAACGCTGTATAAAGGGTCTGTAAATACTACGACTAAACAGATAAATGTACCTGTACAGTATATACACTCCGAACGGAGGAACATAGCAATACAGTCTCAATCACATATATGAAAACTAAGGTAGATAGCATGGAACAGAGATATGATAGATAAAGCAAGAAACGAGTCCAGAAATATCTACAAGTCACAGCTAACACAAAATCCAGAGTCTCAGAATAATAATAAGTATAAAGATACTACAACAGAAATGAACTAGCTGGCTCGCAGGCCAGGCAAACCTACTAAACTAGGCTACTCGGGATGAGCGAAGTCTAGTGGCTCTACCACTAAGCTCCTATCTAGGTCAAGTCCATCAGACTCTATCCCGTAGTAAGTTGGGCAATCAGCCTCTAAATCATCTGTAAAATTTATCAACGGTATCCTGTCAGGAAAATGAGCAAGTACAAACACCAACAGCAGTTCCATATGAATTGAGAAATACTATAAGAGACAGTAATAATGAAATACAAGACAAAGAATATAGGCGACTTGGGGACCATTTGAAAGCCGAGTTACAACCCTTAAACCAAACAAGGACCGGGGTTGTAACCATTCTTCCAAACAGAACCTAGTCCCAACATCATGGTACAGTATAAAAGGCAGGTAGAGCATAAGAGAAATGAATTATAGCATAGTGAAAGTACAGTAAGTAAAGGTGATCTGGAATGTAAGATATGACAACAAATAAATAAAAAGTGATTTGAACTATTAGGGTGAAATGTGATCGGCTAGGGAATCACGAAAAAAGGTTATCTACTTGGCCCGACAATCACACGAAAAGAAACCTCTGGAGAGGGTCATGCCGGCCAACCTGGATAACCGGCACGGGGTATCTGCTACACCCTACGTGAGGTGAGGGTGGCGCTAGCAATATATAGTAACACACGGAGGCTTTGATCACATAACCCCTAATAATTCCCCTCTATCCCCCGAATAGTATCACGGATCCGGACATGGCACGTCATGACACGGGATTCCGTAAGAGGGTAGCTAGTCCCCTTAGGAATCGGTGTCTATACAAGCACGGAACACGGAAATATCTCATACTCATATACCAAGAAAGTCCAAGAATAACATCTCATGACAGGATCCAATATATACTAGTCCGTGAACCGTCGTGTCGGGAATCAAGTAAAACACTACGACTGAATCGGATATAGTAGATATCAAGACAATGAAAACTATCAGTGAATGTACTCGCCTGTGGTCCTGAGCTGATAGAGTGAACGGACGCTCAGAGTGATCACAGACCTAAAATAAGATACTATAAGTCAAACAGGGCTAAATACTGAAAAATGAAGCTAATACAAGCCATGAATGCAAGTCTAAGTCAATATTAGGTCAATCTAGGTCAAACTGAGTCATACTAGGCCATACTGGTTCATACTAGGTCATACTAGGTCACTGGGAGTCATTCCAAGTCAAACTAGGTCAATCGGGATCAACGGTTGACTTACAGTTGACTTTTGGTCAAAAAGTCAACTCTGGTCAACTCTAGGTCAACCCTAGGTCAAACTAGTCTAATGTTGACCAACTGTTGACTTTCAGTCAACTGGTCAACTCTGGGTCGGTTTCGGTCAAATCGGGTCGCTTAAAGGCTAAGTTTGACTCTCGGTTGACTTTTGTTGACTTTTGGTCAAAAAGGTCAACCGACGTCAAAACTAGTCTTTGGGTACCATATTTGATCATTACCAACCACGGGAATCAAGTTCTAACACCATCTTAGGCTTCTAACACCAATATCCTATTTCTAGGTAAAACTAGCATTTACCCTTCTAAGGTAAATCCCGATACCTTGCCAAAAACCAATGAAACCTTGCAAATACCCATGACACTAGCCTAGGCTCCTTAGGGTAGCTAGATATCAACCTATCTAAGGTTTACCTACCAAGAAATTTGGGTATCCTAAGCATCTAGACCATCTTACGACACATGCTAACCCTTTACCCATTACCTTACCTATATCATGAATTTACCCTTTTCATTACCCCACTCACCAACACCACTCACCCTCACATGATACCCCACTCTAATAGGCCTCTCTATAGGTTTCCTAATAGGTTTCCTACTAGTTTAGAGATAGGCTATACTATAGGATACTAAACTACTCTCAAAATACCTCACAAAACACTCACACACATCTCACAAAACACACACACACACATGGAAATAAAAGGACAGATTTTTGGACAAGTGGGGACAGATTTTTAGTGGGTTTGTGGACTGTCATTTGGGTATAAAAAGTGGACTGATTTATAGGTGAGTTGGTGGCTATGATGGGTGGAAATTTGAGTGATTTTGGATGGGTTTTAAGGGGTTTATGGACTGATTTTTGTGGGGCAATTGTGGGGGCAGTCAAGTGGGAAAATGGGGGCTGTTTTGTGGAGTTTTTGGGGCTGTCAAGCCCCCTCCTAGCTGCTGAATTTCAGCAGCACACTCTCCCCTTATCACTCCACTAAACACTCATTCTAACCCTCACAAACAAACACACAAACACCACCACTACTAACCTCAACACCAACACCAACACCAACACCAACACCAACATCTCCCCCTCCCCAAGGCCGACCATGGCTGTCCCTTAGGACACACCAAAACCACACAAACACATCACCATATACACCCCAATATATATATAAGCCATATATATATATACATCTATATATATATATATATATATATATATATATATATATTTTTATATATATATATATATATATATATATATATATATATATATATATATATATATATATATATATATAAATATATATATATATATATATGTGGTTATATATATATATAAATATATATATATATATATATATATATATATATATATATATATATATATATATATATATTTTATATATATATATATATTTTTTATATAACCACATATATATAAACAAAAGAAAGAATGAATATGATACATTTAGATACATGAATAAACTCATTCTAAAATGTGCAAAAATCTGGAATATATGGAAGAACAACACAAAAATAATATTAGAACAATATTCATGTGTCCAAAAGAGGGTTTCTCCTATTGGGATACAAACCTACATGTTGGACACTCCTAGAAATGTCCAAAAGACACAAAAATGGTCTCTAATGGGGACACAACCATGGGAATCATCCTAATGGGTTTCCTATCCAATCTATATGAGAAAAGAAACAAGTTTGGAGAAGGAATCACCTTGCTTTGGAGAAAGAATCAATGGGAAGCTTCAAAAGTGGAAGGAGCCATTTGGAGAAGAAGAAGAAAAAGTGGATGAGAATGAATAGGAAAGTGATTTTCTCTCTCCTTCTTATCCCCACTCTATGGCCGGCCACACATGTCCCATTTGTCCTATTTGGATAATTACAAGTTTGCCCTCCAATGGTTTAAATAGCTAATAAATAGGAAAGGGTTAAGCCGGGGGTAGTTTAGTCAAACCGAAACCACTAATCTCTAACTAATATTAATCAAAATAATTAGTCTAGTCTCTAACCAAAATATCTAACATGTGGGCCATGACTAACTAGTGTCTGGGCCCGCTAAGGTCAAAACTACCCCGGGTCCCCGAAACAAGTCAAAACAAGTCGGAATGAGTTGAAATTCGAACCCGATTCAAATAACCCCAAAATAATACAAATAATAATTAAATAATTCCAAAATAATTTTTAAAGTGGAAAATTACAAAAATACCCCTGTTTGTGAAAACTGGGGGTGACAAATCTATCCACCTTAAAAAAAAATTTCGTCCTCGAAATTAAAACCAAACAATAGTAAAATTTCAATTTCACAAGTCATGGCTAAAAATTTAAAATGATTAAAATCTCAAAAATCAAAGCAGGAATTAAATGACAAAATTTATAAAATTTACAGTTACTCTCAAATATAAGTCTATCCACCTTAAAAAAATCATCCAAAAACTTAAAACAAAGCAAACACAGAAAATTCATGCAATTTGATAATCGTATGCGTCTGTCCAATAATCATGATACTCAGAATCTCCGTCATGCCAGTGAGCAAGGCTACGATAATCACAGAGTCCTCAACTACGGTACATACCTCTAGAATTATGGTATTTAAAATTTTCGCATTGCCGCTAGCTTGGCAGCGAAAACCTTAAATTCCCACACCCTAGGAATACGTCCATAGTCCGACTATATGTCCTCACTCTGCCTGCTAGCATGACCCTAGAGGATTCTAAAATCTTATAATCGAGGCGACCTAGCCCATACGACTTATCTCAGAAAATGTCACATTACAAGAACAAAATTTCATCCAACGAGCAAAGAACAGATAGAATCGAAGTTCAAGACAGTCTATGAGGAAGCAATGCAGAAATAAGATCGAAAGATTGGAACCTGTTATCTGCTCTGCTACTGCCTGAGTGGGCTCAACTGCCATGGCGAACGCATGCCCCTGCTGGCCTCCTCTAGCCTGTCGTACTCTATCCTAGCCCGCCTGTCTGGCTGTACGGGCAGCACAGTCCCTTATCTGATGATCTGGAGCTCCACAGAACAGACAAACTTCCAGCCTCAATCTACGGACCTCCTTGGTGTGCCCCATCTTCTTGCAGAAGGCACACTGGATGGCCTGTCTCTGGCCCTGTCCCTGGTGCTGCTGGACACGCGCCGGTGCCTGCTTGAACTGCAACTGAGGCTGCTGCTGCTGAAACTGCCTCTGCTGGAAGTGTGGGCGCTTCGCTGGCCCTGCACTCGAACTAGCTCCAAGAGCGTCGCTGCTCCTCTTCGACCTGAGGCCGAAGTCCTCCTCTGCAATCTGAGCCTCCATAAGGATCTGCTCGAAGGTCGTATCTCGTCGCCCAGATGTGCGAGTGCGCACTGCATGAAAGAGACCCCTCCTGAACTTCCAGGCCTTGTACCCCTCATCCTGAACAAAACTGGGTGCAAACCTGCTCAGGGGAAGAACTCCGCTGCGTACTCGTCCACTGACGAGTTCCCCTGCACCAGACTGGCAAACTGCCCCTCCAAAGCTGTCAAGGCTATATCTGGGTAGAACTTCTCCTTAAAGAGTTTCCTGAAGTCCTTCCAAGATATACCTCTCACTGACGTACGCGGATCCGTACGGTACCAAGTTAATGCTATGTCAAAGAACTGGCTCGCTGCAGAAGTCACCCACAGAGCTCTCGGAACCTCTGCCAACTCCAGACTCCGCTGGACATCCTCTAGCCAGTCGTCCGCGTATAGGATACCCTCGATACCCCTGAAATCTCGCGGGTTCATCTTCATGAAGTCGAGATGCGTACCGGGCCTCCCCTGGCCCTGCTGCTGTGCTGGTGCTCCCTGAACTGTCGCTGGTGCACCTCTCTCCACTGCTGCCATAGCTAACTGGTGTGAGTTCTCCATCGTCTGTCGCAGCACCTCTACCTGACGGTGATGTGCCTCTGCCTGTGCTCTCTGCGTCTGCAGCATCTGCTGCAGTAGGACCATCATACCCTGAGCATCTGCTGGTATCGGAGGCGGCGGTGGAAGAACATCAGGAATAACCATAGACGGTCCCGCTACTGGAGGTGAAAGACCTCCCAGAATCGTCGCTGCTGCTGCTGCTGCTCCCGCCGGAAGGGCAGGAACTGTGGTAGCAGTTCCCTCAGCTGTGGCTCCCGCTGCCGGAGGTGGAAGACCTGCCGGATCTGCCACTGCTGCTCCCGCAGCCGGAGGTGGAAGACCTCCTGCCGGATCGGGCCTTCCTGGTACAGGACTAGAACCCGCTGCCTGAGAGAGAGTGATCGTCATCCTGAGGATAGGTTGAAACAAGGAATCAATATGGCACATGATAGAAATATCAAAGACGGACAATTAAATTCAATGCAAAAAGAATTTGTCATGGTAATCAAAAGATCAGAATCTCCTAACATGTGATTGAGTAACTCCTATCATACCCTAATCCTACGTCCTAATTGTAGGCTCGTAATTAGCACCCTAAGTCGAGCACCATTACGAGTTCGTACTAGTTGCGACACTGACCTGCATGGGCCACCACAAAAACGTGTCACGACCCGCACCCTGAAGAGGGGCACGAGCACGTGGTTACGTCCAGCCTACGCCGCAGAATCGGCGGTAGAACGCTGTATATAGGGTCTGTAAATACTACGACTAAACAGATAAATGTACCTGTACAATATATACACTCCGAACGGAGGAACATAGCAATATAGTCTCAATCACATATATGAAAACTAAGGTAGATAGCATGGAACAGAGATATGATAGATAAAGCAAGAAACGAGTCCAGAAATATCCACAAGTCACAGCTAACACAAAATCCAGAGTCTCAGAATAATAATAAGTATAAAGATACTACAACAGAAATGAACTAGCTGGCTCACAGGCCAGGCAAACCTACTAAACTAGGCTACTCGGGATGAGCGAAGTCTAGTGGCTCTACCACTAAGCCCCTGTCTAGGTCAAGTCCATCAGACTCTATCCCGTAGTAAGTCGGGCAATCAGCCTCTAAATCATCTGTAAAATTTATCAACGGTATCCTGTCAGGAAAATGAGCAAGTACAAATACCAACAGCAGTTCCATATGAATTGAGAAATACTATAAGAGACAGTAATAATGAAATATAAGACAAAGAATATAGGCAACTTGGGGACCATTTGAAATCCGAGTTACAACCCTTAAACCAAACAAGGACCGGGGTTGTAATCCTTCTTCCAAACAGAACCTAGTCCCAACATCATGGTACAGTATAAAAGACAGGTAGAGCATAAGGGAAATGAATCATAGCATGGTGAAAGTACAGTAAGTAAAGGTGATCTAGAATGTAAGATATGACAACAAATAAATAAAAAGTGATTTGAACTATTAGGGCGAAATGTGATCGGCTAGGGAATCATGGAAAAAGGTTATCCACTTGGCCCGACAATCACACGAAAAGAAACCTCTGGAGAGGGTCATGCCGGCCAACCTGGATAACCGACACGGGGTATCTGCTACACCCTACGTGAGGTGAGGGTGGCGCTAGCAATATATAGTAACACACGGAGGCTTTGATCACATAACCCCTAATAATTCCCCTCTATCCCCCGAATAGTATCACGGATCCGGACATGGCACGTCATGACACGGGGTTCCGTAAGAGGGTAGCTAGTCCCCTTAGGAATCGGTGTCTATACAAGCACGGAACACGGAAATATCTCATACTAATATACCAAGAAAGTCCAGGAATAACATCTCATGACAGGATTCGATGTATACTAGTCCGTGAACCGTCGTGTCGGAAATCAAGTAAAACACTACGACTGAATCGAATATAGTAGATATCAAGACAATAAAAACTATCAGTAAATGTACTCGCCTGTGGTCCTGAGATGATAGAGTGAACAGACGCTCAGAGTGATCACAGACCTAAAATAAGATACTATGAGTCAAACAGGGCTAAATACTGAAAAAGAAAGCTAATACAAGCCATGAATGCAAGTCTAAGTCAATACTAGGTCAATCTAGGTCAAACTGAGTCATACTAGGCCATACTGGTTTATACTAGGTCATACTAGGTCACTGGGAGTCATTCCAAGTCAAACTAGGTCAATCGGGATCAACGGTTGACTTACAATTGACTTTTGGTCAAAAAGTCAACTCTGGTCAACTCTGGTCAACTCTGGTCAACTCTAGGTCAACCCTAGGTTAAACTAGTCTAATGTTGACCAACTGTTGACTTTCAGTCAACTGGTCAACTCTGGGTCGGTTTCGGTCAAATCGGGTCGCTTAAAGGCTAAGTTTGACTCTCGGTTGACTTTTGTTGACTTTTGGTCAAAAAGGTCAACCGACGTCAAAATTAGTCTTTGGGTACCATATTTGATCATTACCAACCACGGAAATCAAGTTCTAACACCATCTTAGGCTTCTAACATCAATATCCTATTTCTAGGTAAAACTAGCATTTACCCTTCTAAGGTAAATTCTGATACCTTGCCAAAAATCAATGAAACCTTGCAAATACCCATGACACTAGCCTAGGCTCCTTAGGGTAGCTAGATATCAACCTATCTAAGGTTTACCTACCAAAAAATTTGGGTATCCTAAGCATCTAGACCATCTTACGACACATGCTAACCCTTTACCCATTACCTTGCCTATATCATGAATTTACCCTTTTCATTATCCCACTCACCAACACCACGAACCCTCACATGATACCCCACTCTAATAGGCCTCTCTATAGGTTTCCTAATAGGTTTCCTACTAGTTTAGAGATAGGCTATACTATAGGATACTAAACTACTCTCAAAATACCTCACAAAACACTCACACACATCTCACAAAACACACACACACATGAAAATAAAAGGACAAATTTTTGGACAAGTGGGGACTGATTTTTAGTGGGTTTGTGGACTGTCATTTGGGTATAAAAGTGGACTGATTTATAGGTGAGTTGGTGGCTATGATGGGTGGAAATTTGAGTGATTTTGGATGGGTTTTAAGGGGTTTATGGACTGATTTTTGTGGGGCAATTGTGGGGGCTGTCAAGTGGGAAAATAGGGGCTGTTTTGTGGAGTTTTTGGGGCTGTCAAGCCCCCTCCTAGCTGCTGAATTTCAGCAGCACACTCTCCCCTTATCACTCCACTAAACACTCATTCTAACCCTCACAAACAAACACACAAACACCACCACTACTAACCTCAACACCAACACCAACACCAACACCAACATCTCCCCCTCCCCAAGGCCGACCATGGTTGTCCCTTAGTACACACCAAAACCACATAAACACATCACCATATACTCCCCAATATATATATAAGCCATATATATATATATACATCTATATATATATATATATATATAAATATATATATATATAACCACATATATATAAACAAAAGAAAGAATGAATATGATACATTTAGATACATGAATAAACTCATTCTAAAATATGCAAAAATCTGGAATATATGGAAGAACAATACAAAAATAATATTAGAACAATATTCATGTGTCCAAAAGAGGGTTTCTCCTATTGGGATACAAACCTACATGTTGGACACTCCTAAAAATGTCTAAAGGACACAAAAATGGTCTCTAATGGGGACACAACCATGGAAATCATCCTAATGGGTTTTCTATCCAATCTATATGAGAAAAGAAACAAGTTTGGAGAAGGAATCACCTTGCTTTGGAGAAAGAATCAATGGGAAGCTTCAAAAGTGGAAGGAGCCCTTTGGAGAAGAAGAAGAAAAAGTGGATGAGAATGAATAGGAAAGTGATTTTCTCTCTCCTCCTTATCCCCACTCTATGGCCGGCCACACATGTCCCATTTGTCCTATTTGGATAATTACAAGTTTGCCCTCCAATGGTTTAAATAGCTAATAAATAGGAAAGGGTTAAGCCGGAGGTAGTTTAGTCAAACCGAAACCACTAATCTCTAACTAATATTAATCAAAATAATTAGTCTAGTCTCTAACCAAAATATCTAACATGTGGGTCATGGCTAACTAGTGTGTGGGCCCGCTAAGGTCAAAACTATCCCGGATCCCCGAAACAAGTCAAAACAAGTCGGAATGAGTTGAAATTCGAACCCGATTCAAATAACCCCAAAATAATACAAATAATAATTAAATAATTCCAAAATAATTTTTAAAGTGGAAAATTACAAAAATACCCCTGTTTGTGAAAACTGGGGTGACAGTACCTTATGAAAATCCACTTTCTATTTTGATCATTTGGCGTTCCCTGTCATGACTTTGATATTTGGAGCACAACATTAGACTTTTTCTTCCAACAAATTTTACAGGCAAGACCAAGACAAGTCCACCTTCATGTAGACGTATCATGTCCCACTAAAACACGTCCCCTTGTACTCTATTTTTATGGCACGGCTTTTGGGTCACAAAGACTAAACTATAACCTTTACTATGGTACCAACATACTTTTGACTACATATATGGACTCAACCTCGATTCAAATTTTTTTGGACCTAATATATGATTGCGATCTATTAAATCCCTTAAATGCTTAACCTTGCGTTTTACCTTGACTGCTTAACCCTTGTAATTTTATTTTCATGTCTTATCTCGATTCACTTAGACACATAACATCTTTCACTCTTTAATATTGCAACCCTTACCCTTCTTCCTTCCAATTAAATCGCTTTACTTATATTTCACTATGATTTCTCCATAGTTTATGCAACCTAGTTCCTTGTATGACTCTCTTAGGCGAAATAAAATTTGATCATGACATTCTTTGGTTAGTAGAGGTTAGATTAAAGAACCCCACGGCAAGAAAAAATAATATAATTGATATTTATGAGATTACGAGGTATAGATTGAACATAAGTGAAAATGTGCGATAAATCCAAATGGATGAAGTGAGAAATGTTTTATTGATAAAACAATCAAGGGTAAATAGACTCCTCAATTTTTAAACCAAATATTGAGTAAAGCTTCTCTAAAGTTTTGGTGGTTTAAGAACCAAATTTATTAAATTGATGAATGCAAATTCTTGACAGAGACAATGTGGACTTGCCTTCGATAAAATATAGTGTTATGATGATATTAGTTCCAGGGATAACCAAATTGTTGAAGAAATTTTTTACACTTTTGGGATGCATTAACAATTAAGTTTCTAAGATAATTATGGAAAGGAAGTTTATGATGAGTGATGCTTCAACAAATCAAAACGACGACGAAATTTAGTTAGGAAATATTTATATAAATATAACTTGGAAGAAGTAGAATAAAGAGTTACCGAATTCAAAAATTCTAGATTTATGGCAGTCTATTATGGGGTGGATTTATATGTGTATTCCTTAAAAGAAGGATAGGAAGATGTGTATACCAAAATATAAATTTTATGGGATATCAACTCTGAGAAGAAATCAAAAATTTTGAAGGTTTAGTAGTGAAAAAAGGATAATAACGATTCGAAGATTTAACCATATGATAACCCACTCGGCAGTATGAACTAGCAATCGAAATTGGGATAAAAGAGACTATTTCCTATTTGTAAATTGCACATTTATAGGATAATGGTAGCATGGATGGATTCTAAACCTTGATAGGTTGTCATGCATTGACCATCTCAAACCGTTTAAATTTTTATTGCAATTCGTTTCTTCACTCGTCCGATGATTTAACTCGTGGCTTCTTATGGAAAAACTCTTTCCAACTCCTCAACCCTATATATCCTATTTATTCCTAAAATTTCGAGGACGAAATTCTTTTAAGTTGGGTAGGATGTAAACCCCCCTATAACTCTACTACAATTTTTTTGTATTTACTAGTACTTCGTATTTATACGCCTCGGACAAGTTCACATTTTCGTAAATGTGCGTCGCGTGCGAGTTTTCGGTTCGAAATTGCTCGTCGAGAGCGAATATGTGCAAGGTACATATTTTTGTAAAACATTTTTATTAGATTTTATTTATATAGAAGAATTTTAGTTTTCAAAATAATACGTGATAAATATTTTTAAATTGCTTAAAAAACATCACATTGTAATTTCCAAAATTTTATTTTTATGTTACAGTATGTAAGGTTATCGTTCAAATATAGTAGTAAATAAGAAAATCATATTTTTGTGAATATTCTATTGCATATGATGACATGCAAATAATTCATGTATATAGCTTAATTTTCAAAATTTATTTTTATTATTATTTTAAATTTTATGAAAAAGTATTATAAATATATCAATTGTGATTAAAATCAAAATTTTTGATTTTACTAATAATTTTAAATGGTTTTTGAATTAAATATAAGATTATCTAGTTTTATCTTAGAAAGATATTATTGGTTTGATTTAAAGTAATTTAAATTAAGAAACGGTATTATTTACTGGGGAATTTAAACTATCCTAATCTATATCCAACTGAGTCCTCCACCTCCTATATAAGGAGACCTCCATTGTTATTTTCCATAACAACTTACCATCCAAATTTTCCATCAAATTCGTGCATCGTGTCGGTGTCGCCATTCTCCATCCACTATATTTTATTTTTACACATACATTATTCCTTTCTCGTGTCCGACATGCCAGACACAACTTGTCTTCGTGTCGCACAGGACACAATGCTAACCAAATCGACATCACCCTAACCCTAGTTGCCCTGTCTCCTGGCCTTGCTCACTGCCACCATCATCTCAGTCATCAACACCACTACCGAACCTTCGCCTCCACGACCAGCGCCCTATCCGCCGCGGCCATTCCCGGTCGCACCCATCGAAATCCTTCCACCACCGTCCCAACTTCACCCAAGCCCTGCCACCGCACAGTCACCATCACCAGAAATCGACTCAGGCGTCACCCTTCGCCGCACTCCAACAGCCGAACCCAGCCCCAGTGCCCAGGGCGACCACGACCAAAACACCACCTATAACCACCGCTTCAAAAAACCCATCCCTACCTCTTCGTACCTCCCGATCCGCCCCGCCACGGCCATCGCCGGCCGGCGTCGCATCCAAAATACCACTCCACCCGACCACCACCACCACCATCGAAGGAGAAGAGTAGAGAAACTTAAACTGACCAAACCGGTCGGATCTGCCTCTGCGCCCTCCGTCGAACTCGAGCCGCGCCGCCGATCCCCCGTGCAGACTCGCACCTCCACGACGCGAGGGCTGCACCGCTACCGGGGGCCCTCACGGCCGCCGCCTCCGCGACAGGCGCGCCCCCAAAACTCGGCGTCGACCGCACCACCACAACCGCCGGCACGAAACCTCACCTCGATCCGTCGCCGACGCGTGGACTGTACCGTCTCAGGCGAGAACCCCTCTTCCCGCGCCCCGCAGCACTACGGCCACTGCTTCCCCGCTGCGGCAACGGACGTCGGCCTCCGACAAACACTGCGGCGAGTCTCTCTCGTCGTTCCCTTCTATCTCTCCAGGTCAGCTCTCTCCCACTGCAAACTCTTCCTTTCCCCTCTTCTTCAATTATTATTTCTTAACTCTTCTCTCTCTCGAGAAGAGTATTAGTATTTGAAAGCAGTAGGTAAACTATTATTATTATTATTATTATTTATTTTATTTTATTTTTGATTTTGTTGAAGGCAGTAGTAGTATTATTATTTCTTAACTATTATTTATTGAAAGCAGTAGTAGTATTAGTATTATTTTTATTCAGTTACTAGCAAAAAATTTATATTAGAACATAGTATTGTATGATAAAAACTATTGCTAAATACATCTATAAAAATTTTAACTACTGTTATTATATGTAATGTTCTTCTAGTAGTATTAAATTCTTATACTATTTTATTGACTAGAAATATATATAAGAGATAATTTTTTCGAAAACTATTTTTGTAAAATATATATAAATATACAAGCGTTATGAGATATTGTTGTGAAATTTTCTACTTAAAGTAAATTATTTGACAAAATGTTGGCTTACAAAACAGAGACTTTTAGTCTTAAATAAATTTCTAGAATTATTTTATATTACCTAATTTGATCAAAAGTGGTTTCTAAATTCTTACATGCAACTATTTTCAAGTAGCTATCTAGAAATATAATTCACTAATAAAAATGTATTCCTCCAAATGGTATGTTTTAAGTATCTTGTTGTATTTACGTAAAAGTATTATAAAGATAGTATTATAGTTATGGAAATTCTCCTCAAATATCATCTTTAAGCACGACTGATCGCGCGTTTCTATTTTCGTGAATTTTGGACCCTTTCGCATCGACCTCGGCTATTGGACAAAATAAGACTTGTCGGAATATTGCACCACACCAGGCGACATACCAGGCAAGATACCTTGTCATCACTGTTTATTTCTTTGCTCATGATATTGCATGCATAAAATTATTTAGTATTTATTTTCTACAATTATAACTTGTACTTCTCAAATATGCGTAGATGCAAATTTTACTGTTTAAGTTTTGTCTTTCCTTATTTATTTTATTTGTATGCGCACTTCACCTAGAAGGAAGAGACCTCCTGCATTCATTGGCCTTGACACTTGTATGCCACGATTCACGAGTCGCATATAGATCTCCGACGTGTGTACTGAGTGGCCAGCGGTACATATTGGACGAGCGTTAGGCCATGACTACTATTAGGATTGCATGATAAAAGACTAGTGGTCATTAGAGTTAGATCATTGGGTGGGGAGAATACAACTGGGCGTTGACCTCCTCCCTATCTATCGTAGACTCGCTCGCTACTGAGGAACGATAGGTAGCCTATATACTGTAGACTCGCTCGATACTGAGGAATGGTATATAGTATTGAGACTCGCTACTGAGGTCCTGCTTATTTTATCTCACTACTAAAATACAATGTCTTAGCGACGGCCATATCCATCGGTAAATCATCTTACCGACGGAATTTCGACGGATACGTGCTATAAAAATCCGTCGGGAATATCCTCGTCGCTAGTCCGCCGCTGGGCGACTAATTAGCGACGGATTTTCGTTGGCAAAATACAAGGTTTTTGCGACGGCTAAGCGACGTCTTCCCGGCAACTACGACAGTTTAAATTTTTAAAAATTCATAAAATTAGCGACGGAAATGTTGTCGCTAAATCGTTGCCCACCATGTATCTGAGGGTTTCTGATACGCAATATCCGTCGCTCAAGCGTCACCATCTTCGACGGATTGGCGGCGGAAGAGCGACGGATAATTCGTCGCCACCCTTCTGGAAATCTTCCATATATTCCAGAATATGAGTGACGGAATTTCCGTCGCTCTTCCGTCGCGTAATTTTTCCAGAAATAGGCCGACGAATAATACGTTAGGGAACTGTCGCTAGCTGCAAATGTCAGTCGGTAATCCGTCGATAATCCGTCGCTACCTGTAAAAGTCCGTCGGCAAGCCGTCGGTAGTCCGTCGCTAACTGAAATATTTTTGAAAAAAAAATAGCAGGAAAGAGACTATTCCATGTAATATAACATATTCAGCATCCACCATACACAAATATAACATATCCGACATCCAATATATCCAACAAATATCCATATTGCCAACACAATATCTCCAAACATCCAATATATCAAAACATACACACAAAAATATCCAACACAATGACCAACAAAATATCCAACACAATATCCAACACACTATCCCAACATACATAGCAAAATATCCAAACATAAATAACCCAATACAAATACGAAGGCTCAATCTGGTTGCGTTGAGACATGTACCATTCTATCAGCCACTTTGTAAGATATCCAAACATAAACAATCCAACACAATATCTCAGAAAAGACCGCAAATCAGACGATGAATCCTCACAGCCAGGGATCATAGTTGCGTTGAGGCATGTACCATTCTATCAACCACTTTGCATACGAAGGCTCAATCTGGTTGAGGTCTTCTGTAGGGACAGGAGGGTCGGTCCCGATACTACTACTCTCTGACGGTGGCTCCTTCTTAACTTCAACCTTGGGAGCAATCTCTTCCTTGATGGTCATCGGTTCTTTCTTAACCTCGACCTTTGGTAACACCTCCTCCTTAACAGTCACCAGCTCTTGTTTGACGACGGGGACTTCCTCCGTGTTGACCTCCAAGGGTTGCTTGCCTCGGCCCCTTCCTCGGCTAGCAGCATCACCTCGGAGAGTCTTGGGAGCCATCTCTCTAACAACAGAAATTTTCATATAGGGTAAAGAAATTTACTCAAATTATAAAATAAATAAGAAGTTTATCGAAATTTTCAGCCACATATGACATCCACCACGGGGAGTCTTGGGAGCCTTCTCCTCTCCTCCACCATGGCTCTGGACCCATATGTTCCTCCCTACTTCCCTTCTTCTTATTTGACTCTCTCAACCACATATGATATCTGTAACGCCCCAGAACCAAAATACTGGAGAGCGGGGGCATACATAGTCAGCTACGCATAATGAAAAGAAATCCATCTCACTATACGGTCACGGCTGTCCAGATATATGAGGGTTTAACTACAATCTATCAGTCTCCTATGGTCATGAACAAGCCTAGTGTCTCAATCGCAAGTAAGTAAGTATTGCAAGATGTAAGATCACCAAATACGCAATAATAAGGCGTCCCAAACATTACATATTCAGTTGATCATGAAGCTAGTCGTTAAAAAATGTCAAGACTAGCAAGAGTTTCAGTCATACATGATCAACCCTAGGATTTGTCAATCATGTTACAGCCCGTAGGAAGACAGTAAATAAAGGTGCAACCGAGCTAACACGTGCTCGTCGGCTAAATACCTTAAAAGAATAATTTACAATGAAGTGGAAGAACAAAAGAAATCCACTCGTTGCCAGGATTACGCCTGGTGGTCACCATCTGGCTGGAAGGTAGGTGGAACCTCTGGAGCTGCTCCGATATCTGGCCACACAAAACCAGCTGGGTCAGACCCCAGAAAGAGCAAGTGCCACAAAGGAGGCTTCATTTAGGAACTAAAACCAACATATCACAATAAAATATTAAAGACGATTAAAACAAAACTGATAATAGAAAATATAACAACAATAAACTGAGTACGAGGAAACCATTCAAGTAGCCAGGTCACAACCCTTAAACCAAACAAGGACCGGGGTTGTAACCCTTTACCTGAATAGAACCCGTCTCAACTACTTGTTGGTAAGCAGGAACATAGGATGAAATAAGTCAATAAACGAAGAGAGGACATAGAACTGCTCCGGGAGCCAGGTTACAACCCTTAAACCAAACAAGGACCGGGGTTGTAACCCTTCGCCTGAACAGCACTGGACTTCTGATCTTTATTGTTGAGGTCAGTATAAATAATCATGCTATTGAACTAAGTAAAACATGATGAGCACGGCATGCAGAGCAATAAGACAATAAACGAAGAGAGGACACAGAACTGCTCCGGGAGCCAGGTTACAACCCTTAAACCAAACAAGGACCGGGGTTGTAACCCTTCGCCTGAACAGCACTGGTCCCCTGATCTTTATTGTTAAGGCCAGTATAAATAATCCCGTCATGTAACAATCTTGTACAGGATCGGGGCAAGACTAAGCTGGGCTAAATTCCATCCAATCAATCACGGCCAAGCAATTAGTACGGCTTGATACTTTAACTAACTAGGGTTGTCACAGGCCTAGTTACAAGCAAGATGCAATGAGATTATTCCAACAGCCACCAGCCCTGCAGACCATCCAGGTTATCCGGGTCGAATGTCCATTTATGAAGGGTGCACCACATGACTGTGTGCTGGAAATGTGTCCTACTCGTCGGTAGGCTACAAGTCCGCTAGTGCGCCCAGATAACGGGATTGCTTGTAGCTGGGAAATCTCTTCATGTCTAGTAAATTATTCTAGTTATTAGCCGTAGTTGATTTCAGTAGGTACCCATGACCGTGGTATTCAGGGTTCCCTGTCCTAGACATGATGCAAGACAATATTAGTTTATTTGTACAAACACAATCGCCCACGGTGTCCAGGTCAATCATTCTTGTCAGGTCGTGTCATGTCATGTTAGCCGTCGCAACAGTAATTCGAGATAATCATGTCAGGTATACTTGTCATACCATGCCATGTTCAATTATCATTTCCAATCATATTAAATAAATTTGTGATTATCAAGTTCATGACAAAAGGCGTAAGGATATAAAATGGGCGTACAAATATAAAAAGGGTAAAGGTGTACGCCATAGGAACTCAAGTCTCTACGTGCGTACTACTACGCTAGACCAAGGGGCCTTCAAGCGTAAAGTGGCTTACGCTAGCAAGAGCAAGGTAAGATAGCTCTACGCGAGAAAGGGTACATGTGGGTGGGGTTTTACGCTAGCCAGGCTTTACGTTCGTAAGATTTTACGCACGCCAACTCTCGATCAAAGATTTACGCGAGGGAAACTTTACGCGAGGAACACTCGGTAAACTTTACGCTCGTGAGAGCCGGCTCGAGCTAGGGATTTTACGCTAGCTCGATTTTACGCGAGCGGAAGAGTCCCGAGCATAAAATCGATTAGCTCAGCGTAAAACGAGTACGCTTGGCACGCGATGCGTGAGCGTAAAGGGGCACTACGCGAACACGTTAAGACGTGAGCGTAAAAGGCTGAACAATATGCTGGCACGTAAAACGTGTGCGTAAAACTATATCTTCTCCATATGGCAAGGTCAACATGCGTAAAAGCTCAGAACTCAAGGAAACTCCATCTCGGCCAGGACTTGGTGAAATCTGGCCATCCCAAAACCAAACTTGTGCCAAATCATGAGGCCTACTACATGAAACTCTTAATTTTCGAAAACAAGCTACTTTAGTGGATCAAAACTAAGAAGATCGAAAATACTAGAAACTTGGATCTATATGAAATGAGCCATAGAATTTGAAAACACTAAATACTAAAGAGGCTTAGAATCTTGTGGAGAAGAAAATGGAACAATAAAATGGGTGTTCCTTCATGAAGCAAGTTACACTTGCCTACGGTGGGGGTTCGGTGAGGAAGAAGAAGAGGAAGGGCAGTAATGAGAAAATTGAATGAAGAAAGAGAAAGGTGGTTGGGATTAATAAATAGAGATGGTGGTGGTAGGTAGGGGTTCTCCATTTGGTTTATGATGAACCAAATAAGCAAATCCAAGCCTAGCCGAACCAATCCCAAGGTGAACCAAGCAATGAAAATGACAAATAAACCAAGCAGGAAGACATCCAATAAGAGTCAAAATACGTACACGTATACCAAGATACGTAATACGAACCACAGGCATTACAACTCTACCCACCTTAAAAGAATTCCGTCCTCGGAATTTAATCAAGAGGCTAGAGATGCAAGGACAAGCTATATTAATCATAGGCAAGCTATACTAGTCAAGCAATCAGGCAATCAATCATACAAGCAAGGAATCGAAGCCATGAGGCATAAGGAAGACATTATACCTCACGAGTCAAATAGGTCGGGATATCATGATCGGATATCATCCTCACGCTCCCACATTGACTCATCCAAAGAGTGATGACCCCAAGCAACACGGACTAACTTGATAGTCTTGTTCTTAAGTATCTTCTCCCTTCGGTCCAATATGGATATGGGCCTCTCCTCATATGAAAGGTTGGTACCAACAACCAATTCCGAATGATCAAGGACATGACTCGAATCCGGGATATACCGTCGTAGTTGGGATACATGGAATACGTCATGAACCTCGCTTAGCGACGGTGAAAGAGTGAGACGATATGACACATCTCCTACTCGCTCCAGGATATCGAACGGCCCTATATACCTAGGACTAAGCTTTTTCCGTACGCCGAAACGAATGACGCCATGATTAGACGAGATCCTCAGGAATACGTGGTTGCCGACAGAAAACTCAAGAGGATGCCAATAAAAATCGGCCCAATGACGCTGGCGATCTTGGGCAACGCGAAGATAATCACGGACTCTCCTGACCACTTCGATTGTCTGGACAATAAGTTCCGGACCGAGCATCTGCCTTTCTCCAACATCGTCCCATGCTAGCGGGGATCTGCACTTCCTGCCATACAGTGCCTCGAACGGAGCCATCTGGATATTGGCTTGGACACTATTATTGTACGAGAACTCCACCAGGAGCAGGTGATCTTTCCATGAACCACCAAGGTCGAGTGTACATGACCGCAACATATCTCCAAGGGTCTGGATCGTGCGCTCCAACTGACCATCTGTCTGCGGGTGATAGGCTGAATTGAACTGGTGACGGGTCCCCAAACTCTTCTGGAGACTCTGCCAAAAGTGCTAAGTGAATCTGGAATCTCGATCCGAGGTGATACTGACTGGTACTCTATGCATCCCAACTATCAACCTGAGGTACATCTCTGCTAGCTGAGCCGTCGACTGACCTACTCTGAACGGGAGAAAGTGAGCCACCTTTATGAGCCGGTCAACTATAACCCAGATAGCATCTCTACCAGCTGAGGATTTAGGTAATCCAGTCATAAAATCTATGGTTATATGCTCCCATTTCCATTCTGGAATCGGCAAGGGCTGAAGAAGTCCAGCTGACCTCTGATGTTCAGCCTTGACTTGTTGGCAAACCAAACACCGAGAGACAAACCAGGCTATCTCCCGCTTCATGCCATTCCACCAAAAGTGCTGTCGGATGTCACGGTACATCTTCGTACCACCAGGATGAATGGAATACTATGAACTATGAGCTTCTGCCATGATCTCATGTCTGATATCTCCACTGGGTACACAAAGACGCTTACCATATTGAAGTGTACCATCATCATGAATGTATAACTCTGGTCTGCGTCCTGCCTCACACTCTGCTCTGAGTCACTGAAGCTTGGAATCTGTTGACTGTGCCATCCGGATCCTCTCGACTATAGTGGACTGAACTTGCATGCTGGCCATCAATGCCGCATTGGTAGGAAGGACAACTTCGATCCGCTAACAACTCTGGCTGCGCTGTTAGAAGATAAACTCCGGCTTTCCTGTTCAATGCATCTGCTACGACATTGGCCTTCCCTGGATGATACTGCAAATTGACATCATAATCCACAAGAAGCTCCAGCCATCTCCTCCGACGCATGTTAAGTTACTTTTGAGTGAGTACATACTTCAGGCTCATGTGGTCGGTGAAAATCTCCACCCTATCTCCATACAAGTAGTGCCTCCATAACTTAAGCGCAAACACTACTGCTGCCAGCTCCAAGTCATGGGTTGGGTAATTTCTCTCATGATCATGAAGTTGGCGTGACGCATAAGCTATTACCTTCCCATGCTGTATCAGAACACATCATAAACCTCTGCCTGAAGCATCACAATATACTGAGAATCCCCCGGTTCCATCTGGAAGCGTGAGAATGGGTGCCGTGATCAAGCCTCGCTTCAACTTCTCAAAAGAATCTTGGCACTCTGCTGTCCAAGCAAACTGCACATCCTTGCGGGTCAACTGGGTCAATGGCGCTGAAATCCGAGCAAAGTCTGAAATAAATCGCCGGTAGTAGTCGGCCAATCCAAGAAAGCTACGAACTTCTGCAACTGTGCTAGGTACTGGCCATGATTCTATAGCCACGATCTTCTGGGGATCCACTTCAACTCCTTTCCTGGTAATGATATGACCCAAGTAGGAAATGCGATCGAGCCAGAACTCGTATTAACTGAACTTGGCATACAATTGGTGCTCTCGGAGAATCTGGAGGACAACTCTGAGATGCTGCTCATGCTCCATTTCACTCTTATTGTAGACCAGGATGTCATCTAGGAACACAATCACGAACTGATCCAAATAAGGCATAAAGATACGATTCAATAGGTCCATGAATACAGCCGGCACATTGGTTTCTCCAAAGGACATAACAAGAAACTCCCAATGCCCATATCTATATCGAAAAGCTGTCTTCAGGATATCCTGCTCTCTGACTCTGATTTAATGATATCCTGACCGCAAATCAATCTTCGAGAATACTGCTGCTTCCTTGAGTTGATCAAACAAGTTATCTATCCTCGGAAGAGGGTATCTGTTCTTGACTGTCACTGAGTTCAAGATACGATAATCAACACATAATCTGGACGTACCATCCTTCTTTTTTACAAGAAGCATCGGGGCTCTCCAAGGCGATCCACTTGCACGAATGAATCCCTTGGTTCTAAGTTCTTCAATCATCTTGTATAATATCTCCAATTATGACTGCGCCATCCTGTACACTCTTTCCGACACTGGGGCTGTCCCTGGGACCAAGTCGATAGTAAACTCGATCTCTCGCTCTGGCGGCATTCCTGGTAGCTCTTCTGGAAAAATATCTGGAAACTCTTCGACTATCCGGGGTAACTGCACGACTGCTACTGCCATCCGCAATACTGGAGGAGAAGGTTCAACATCGCCTCGGGAGAAGGAAAACTCTGGCTCGCCTGGAATGCTAAAAACAACCCTGCCAATATGGCAGTCTATCCTAGCATACTGGTCTCTCAACCAATCCATCCCTAATACCACATCATAGTCGGCCATCAGGAATTCTATCAACCTAGCGGAAAACTCTCTACCGCTAACTACGATCCGGCACGAAGAAAACACTCTATCTACTCCCATAAGTCCGTTACCAGTAAGTATATTGAGCCTCACTGATAATGACTCGGGCTCCAATCATATCCGTGTCGCTAATCGTGCAGACATAAATGAATGCGAGGCACCAGAACCAAATAATACGGAAGCTGGAAAGGTGTTAACGAGAATAGTACCTGCCACCACCTTACCTAGGGCCAATCCTTCCTCTTCCATGGTCAAAGCCAGTACATGACCATGTCCTCTGGGTGCGGGACCCCTCTGCTGAAAACTTCTCTGTCTGCTCTGGATCAAGGCTTGGGCTTGGGCATACTGTTGCGGTCTCTGCTGCTGAAATGCCTGGGCCTGCGTCGACAATGGCCTCGGAAATGAGTACTGCTGCTGCTACTGATGGACTGGTGCTGGTCCTCTAACTGAAGGACTAGAGAAGGCTGATGAAGATGAACTCCCCATGTTCGGGCAGTTCCTAACCATGTGGTCCGGGGCACCACAAACCAAACACAAACCCTGTGCTCTGCGACACTCTGATACCACATACCCCGGCTTCCTGCAGTGTGAACATCCCACTGCGGAAGAATGCTTCTGCTTTTGCTGTTGGGGGTACGTCGGGGCTGAATGTTGAATCGACGTCACTGAGGCCACCCGCCTCGGAGCTCCAATGGTCAAAGCCCTAGCCGCTGGGGCTGGTACTGAAGACTGATTCATCTGACCATGGGATCGCTTCCGACCTCCGGTCCTGTCCACGATCCTCTGGGAGGTATACTCATGCCTCCTAGCTGCTCTCAATACCGCATTAAAAGTCTGATGCTTAAACTGCTCAACGGCTAAGAGAATCTCCAAGTGAAGCCCCTGCTGGAACTGCTGGGCTCTGTCGAACTCGGTCGCCACCAAGGTAGGAGCAAACCGACTAAGTCTGGAGAACTCGGCCGCATATCCATCGACCGTCCTACCCATCTTCTTCAAATTGGTGAACCTTATCTGTAGATCGTACCGAGCTACAGCGTCAAAATACTTGGTCTGAAATCTCTCCCTGAAGACTGCCCAGGCAATGGGTGCCACTAATCCGACGGCCTGCGATGCCCACCAGCTGCGGGCAAGATCCAATAACTGCAGGCGCACCACGGCCACCTTTTCATCTTCTGGAGTCCTAGCTGCTTCTAGAATCACCTCTGTGTCCTGAAGCCATGCATCGGCAGCAATAGCATCTTCACTGCCATCGAAGAATGGAGGGTTCAAGCGCTTGAAGCTGTTGGCCGTGCTATTACCCTGATGACCACCTCTGGTCAGAGCATCTGCCACTGCCTGGTGCAAGACATCTCCTCGACGATCCTGGAAAGCTAATAATAACCGGATGAGACCCACCAAAGTGCCATCATCAGGATCTGCAAGCTGGACGGGCTAAACTGGTGGCTCTCCTCCAATAGGCACGACTCTGGAGACCACTCCTGAATGCTGGACCTGATCTCCTGGTTGCTGCTGGTCCACAGGTGGTGCTCTGCCTTGCTGATCGACAGGTCCAGAAACAATGCCGCTGAAGAAGATGACATAAGGAACAATAAGGAAGGACTAGGACAGATCAACGACACAAACATGTGATCGGGTCAAGATTTCAGGGATTTAGAAGATACGAGCAGAGATCAAGGGTGAGTACTGATTGAGACATCTATTCGGTAAATCCTCACATATCTTAATTTACAAGACCTGCATGAGCCACCACTTAAACCATGTAACGCCCCAAAACCAGAATACTGGAGAGCGGGGGCATACATAGTCAGCTACGCATAATGAAACGAAATCCATCTCACTATACGATCATTGCTGTCTAGATATATGAGGGTTTAACTACAATCCATCAGTCTCCTATGGTCATGAACAAGCCTAGTGTCTCAATCGCAAGTAAGTATTGCAAGATGTAAGATCACCAAATACACAATAATAAGACATCCCAAACATTACATATTCAGTTGATCATGAAGCTAGTTGTTACAAAATGTCAAAACTACCAAGAGTTTCAGTCATACATGATCAACCCTAGGATTTGTCAATCATGTTACAGCCCATAGGCAGACAGTAAATAAAGGTGCAACCGAGCTAACACGTGCTCGTCGGCTAAACGCCTTAAAAGAATAATTTACAATGAAATGGAAGAACAAAAGAAACCCACTCGTTGCCAGGGTTACGCCTGGTGGTCACCATCTGGCTGGAATGTAGGTGGAACCTCTGGAGCTGCTCCGATATCTGGCCACACAAAACCAGCTGGGTCAGACCCCAGAAATAGCAAGTGCCACAAAGGAGGCTTCACTTAGGAACTAAAACCAACATATCATAATAGAATATTAAAGACAATTAAAATGAAACTGATAATAGCAAATATAACAACAATAAACTGAGTACGAGGAAACCATTCAAGTAGTCAGGTCACAACCCTTAAACCAAACAAGGACTGGGGTTGTAACCCTTCACCTGAATAGAACCTGTCTCAACTACTTGTTGGTAAGCAGGAACATAGGATAAAATAAGTCAATAAACGAAGAGAGGACACAGAACTGCTCTGGGAGCCAGGTTACAACCCTTAAACCAAACAAGGACCGGGATTGTAACCCTTCGCCTGAACAGCACTGGACTTCTGGTCTTTATTGTTGAGGTCAGTATAAATAATCATGCTATTGAAATAAGTAAAACATGACGAGCATGGCATGTGGAGCAATAAGACAATAAACGAAGAGAGGACACAGAACTGCTCCGGGAGCCAGGTTACAACCCTTAAACCAAATAAGGACCGGGGTTGTAACCCTTCGCCTGAACAGCACTGGTCCTCTGATCTTTATTGTTAAGGCAAGTATAAATAATCCCGTCATATAACAATCATGTACAGGATCGGGGCAAGACTAAGCTGGGCTAAATTCCATCCAATCAATCACGGCCAAGCAATGAGTACAGCTTGATACTTTAACTAACTAGGACTATCACAGGCCTAGTTACTAGCAAGATACAATGAGATTATTCCAACAGCCACCAGCCCTGCAGACCACCCAGGTTATTCGGGTGAAATCTCTTCATGACTACTGTATTATTCTAGTTATTAGCCGTAGTTGATTTCAGTAGGTACCCCTGACCGTGGTATTCAGGGTTCCCTGTTCTAGACATGATGCAAGATAATACTGGTTTATTTGTACAAACACAATCGCCTACGGTGTCGAGGTCAATCATTCTTGTCAGGTCGTGTCATGTCATGTTAGCCGTCGCAACAGCAATTCGAGATAATCATGTTAGGTATACTTGTCATACCATGCTATGTTCAATTATCATTTCCAATCATATTAAATAAATTCATGATTATCAAGTTCATGACAAAAGGCGTAAGGATATAAAATGGGTATAAAAATATAAAAAGGGTAAAGGTGTACGCCATAGGAACTCAAGTCTCTACGTGCGTACTACTACGCTAGACCAAGGGGCCTTCAAGCGTAAAGTGGCTTACGCTAGCAAGAGCAAGGTAAGATAGCTCTACGCGAGCAAGGGTACATGTGGGTGGGGTTTCACGCTAGCCAGGCTTTACGCTCGTAAGATTTTACGTACGCCAACTCTCGATCAAAGCTTTACGCGAGGGAAACTTTACACGAGGAACACTCGGCAAACTTTACGCTCGTGAGAGCTGGCTCAAGCTAGGGATTTTACGCTAGCTCGATTTTACGCGAGCGGGAGAGTCCCGAGCGTAAAATCGATTAGCTCAGCGTAAAACGAGTACGCTTGGCACGCGATGCGTGAGCGTAAAGGGGCACTACGCGAACACGTTAAGACGTGAGCGTAAAAGGCTGAACAATACGCTGGCACGTAAAACATGTGCGTAAAACTATATCTTCTCCATATGGCAAGGTCAACATGCGTAAAAGCTCAGAACTCAAGGAAACTCTATCTCGGCCAGGACTTGGTGAAATCCGGCCATCCCAAAACCAAACTTGTGCCAAATCATGAGGCCTACTACATGAAACTCTTAATTTTCGAAAACAAGCTATTTTAGTAGATCAAAACTAAGAAGATCGAAAATGCTAGAAACTTAGATCTATATGAAATGAGACATGAAATTTGAAAACACCAAATACTAAAGAGGCTTAGAATCTTGTGGAGAAGAAAATGGAACAATAAAATGGGAGTTCCTTCATGAAGCAATTTACACTTGTCTACGGTGGGGGTTCGGAAAGGAAGAAGACGAGGAAGAGCAGTAATGAGAAAATTGAATGAAGAGAGAGAAAGGTGACTGGGATTAATAAATGGAGATGGTGGTAGTAGGTAGGGGTTCTCCACTTGGTTCATGATGAACCAAATAAGCAAACCCAAGCCTAGCCGAACCAATCCCAAGGTGAACCAAGCAATGAAAATGCCAAATAAACCAAGCAGGGAGACATGCAATACGAGTCAAAAAACGTACACGTATACCAAGATACGTAAAATGAACCACAGGCATTACAATATCCAGCTCAAGTGTAGAGTCGGGGGAGAAAAAGTGGGCAGGAAGAGGAGGGGAAACCAGCACAGCCGGCGACATGACCTGGAAGAAGTACAGAGGTTTTGCTCCAGGTCATGCCGCCGGCTGTGCTGGATATTAACCTAAAGTTATTGCCATATCCTAATATTGTATACACCCATAAAACTACCTTTTGTAGCAACTGGTAGGGACCTAATGTAATATACCCATGCACACACTGCTATAGGTAGTTCAAATCTGCAAGAACGTCACTTAGGCACTGCTGCAAGCACGGCTACTACACTTTACATGGTGCAATTGGCAAAATTGTTGCTACATCAAGAAATTTTGCTACTGTAACCCCTATTCCCAAAATTTTCTATATTATTATTTTCCAAAATCCCTAATTATTCTAAAAATTAGCTAAATATAAAAAAAATTAACTGTAATTATTTCGTGTCAGTGTCATTATGTGCATGTCCCGTATTAGTGTCATTGTGTGCGTGTCTCGTGTCCAAATCTCATTGTGTGTGTCCCGTGTCAGCATTTACAAATCTTTGTGCTCGTGTGTCCTGTGTCAGTGTGTGTTTGTGTCATGTGTTCGTTGAGAGAGAGAGAGAGGTTTACCGAGATTAGGGGTTGACTGAGGAGGGGGCCGACTAGAGAGGGTCGAAGAGGATCAGAGGCGTCGAAGAGCAGCTGCACTGTAGGGGATGAGCCGCATCTGGTGTCGCAGGGGCGAAGAAGTTGAGGGGTCACCGGGGCGGGTGGGTCGTCGGGGGGATGGGCGGTCGTCGGGGGTCGGTTGTTCGTCGGGCGCTCGGGATAAAGGGTTTACCCTGTCCATCACCGCTGGCCGCCACCCAAAACCCTACCTCTGCCCCGAAACCCTAAACCCTATACCCTGCCCATCACCGCCGGCCCCCGCGACAGCCATCCCAACCCCCCCCCCCCCCCCCCACGCGACAGCCGGCCCACCCCCCTCCCCCATGCGACAGCCGACCAACCCCCCCACCAACCCGAAACCCTAAACAGAGAGAGAGAGGGAGAGAGAGAGAGAGAGCATACCAGAGAGAGCAATATCCCGTCGGAGAGAGCTTCGCCGAAAAATCGGGTACCCGCTAGCTCGCCGGAGAGAGAGAGAGAGAGGGAAAAGAGAGTTTTTTGGGGGGAATGAAAAATCCCCCCCCCCCCGTCGGTTCAATTTAAGTTAGGTTACAGTATTTAGCGACGGATTACCGACGGATATATCCGTCGGAAGGTAGCCGATAAGTATCAACTAGATTACCGACTGAACGTCCGTCGCTAGATAGATGCTAATTTAGCGCACCATTTTTCCCAGATTTTGCCGCCACAATGTGCGACTTATTAGCGACGTACAAGAATCCGTCGCTAAAGTTTCGTCCAATTAGCGACGGATGTGCGACTGATTTTGACGCAAAAAAATAAAAAAAATTCCATTGCTTTCTGACGGTAGCCAGTCACAAAGTAGTCGCTAGGTTGCCACTATAGTCGACGGATACTATCTGTCGTTAATTTTCCGTCGCCAATTTGCTGTATTTTAGTAGTGTCTTGACTTGACTTGGAGGTTATCCGACCATGCGCTATTCTCGATTGCATTTCACTTAGAGTGGTTAGGTGACCGTTATTCGATAGGTATAGGTACTTTTGGTGTATGTACTTATGCCTGACCATGACTTGGAACCGTATCTTGTCGCGGAGTAGTTGCCACACCTTGTCCTTGTTTGGTTGTAGGTGTTGTTAACTGCTTCGATGATAAGGTACTGAACCTTGTTATGGTCCGAATTATTATTGAGCAGCTTTATATTCAGTTTATGGCATGTTTTTTATTGTATCTTGTTACGTTCCTCTGAGGACCTGGTGAATTCTCCAGATGTGTCTTGTAATTTTTGCAGGTGCTCTACCTAAGGCCGTGACTTGCGCTCTATTCTTCAAAATATTGTGCATGGATCATCCTTCCCTTCACTCTATCAAATTACTTTTCTTGTACATTTCTTTCCTATTTAAATTTTATTGGTAGTGAATTTGTTTCCGCCCAACGATTGTACCATAACTATTCAAGTTGATTCTATTTCATTATTCTTTCATTGTGGATGAGATTTAGTTTGTCTTTGATTACTACATTTTACAGCTTATGTATACATGCAAGGTATCCATATATTGGAGTGTACTTAGTATGTATACAGCTGGCATGTCTACGTTCCTAGTCCTACGTATTTTGGGACTAGGGCGTTACAGATTGCCTTTTCTTCTGCATGGGACTAGGAAGTAGGCACCTCTAATAGGAGTAAGTCGGTTCGCGGTATAGACGGTTGTCACCTGTGTGTGCAGGTTAATATCCAGACCGTGCTCCATAGCATACATCAGATTAAGCTTATTGCGCTCAAGATAGTTCAATGGTAACCTTTTGTTGATGAAATAAGGTATATTGTCAAGAGAAATTACATCATCGACAAAGAGACTATCAACATATGCAACCAGATATCTTGCGAGTTTTGCCTCCTCTTTAGCTACCCCATGTGTGACCGGAGGCTGGGGCGACATCTTGGGCAGCTTGACCACCAAGGGTTCTGCTTGTGGCATCGGCTTGCATGAGGGCCTCGGATCAACACTTGGTTGCCGGCTTGTCTTGGGGAGGCGGATAACCATCGGCTCGACAGAGGACTTTGCATCTTCCGCTTGCTTTTGATTGAATTTCGACAACAGGATCACCATCGGCTCCACAGAGGACCTTACATCTTCCGTTCGCCATTGATTGGATTTCGGCAATCGGATCACCATCGGCTCTCTGATGGGTTTTGGCTCCTGGCTAGACCTCCAGAGTCGAATGACCATTGGTTCCAACTGCGCAGCTGGGGCGGGGAAATCGGGCACTTCTTTATGCAGAGTTGCGACAAGGTGTGCGGCTTTGCCTGGTTTGTGGGCCTAGAGACAGATTTTCAGAGGTTCCTCTGACACTGTTGTGACCTATGGTTCATTTTGTGTCCCCACATCAACTTTGTGCTGCTTAGATTTATCATATAGACAAGCCTCAGACGAATAGTAAGACTCAACCCCTTTGAAGGGATCGATGTCGGCGAATTCTGTCTTCACGAAGCCGTGCTTAATGACATACTTGAAGCACTGGTGGAGCGTGGATGGCACGATCATATAGTCATGTATCCATGGACGCCCCAAGAGGATATTGTAGGACGTATATGCGTCTATGATGTAGCAGGTAACCTCCGTCTTCAGATCGCCGATTTGACATTTTAAGCGAATCTTTCCCAAGGGATAACTTCTTCCCGAGTTAAAACCGCTAATGGCAGTATTGGTCGATGCTAGCCGGTGCATAGGGATGCCCAGGAGTTGAAGCAAGCTTTTTGGGATGATGCTTATTGATGAGCCAGGATCGATGTGCATCTGATCCACCTTGATGTCGCCTATGTATCCAGTGTAGTACAAGGGGCGATCATGCAAGTTGGTTTTGATCAACATGTCTTGTAGGATAAATACGATATTGGGCATTGTATCTGCACAATTGCTGCCCTGGAGATCTGCTGACAGGTCCTCCCTGTAGGCTTGACCTGAGCTAAATAGGTGTCAACATTCTGGAGTGCTTCGTTCAATACGACGCGAATGTCCTTGGAGAGCCTTAGGAGCTCGTATAACGACAACTTTGCTGGCGTATTAGCCAATTGTGCTAGTATGTCAAAGTTGTAAGGTCTCTCCAGCCCCTGAGGTGCGTCCTTACAGAGCGGCCTGTCGAAGCGGTTTCCTTCGGCTTGGATCTATCTGCCGGTAGAGGCTGAGATGGTCCTGGAATATCAGTAGCAGGCAGCGTTATCGGGTGAGGGTCCTCGGCTGAATTACCCAGAGTGGGCTGGAATTATGCGACAGATCGGGTAACAACGACTGCTGCCTCCTCAGCTTCGGCCGAGATTGTATGGCAGGATCTGGATTTCCCACCCTTCCTTTTGCCAGTTGAAGATGGCACCGCCTGGGTAACTTTGGGCACTAAGTCCGGGTGGACCCACATGACCTCTCCTTATGACGTGGTGAGAGGCACCAATCCAGTCGTCTGGTCCCATACAGGTGGAAGGTTAGTAACCTCCATCGTTGTCCGGGGAACAGGTACTACCCTATCTTGAGCTTTTGTTGGGAGGAAGTCGCCGAACTGAACGGATACCATGTTTGCAGCCAGAATAACCTCTTCAAAATTCAGCGACAGAGCATTGGAGTTTATGAAGTTCTGGATGTACCGCTTTAATGTGAAGCACTCCTGCGTATGGTGGTGGACATAGCGGTGGAAGTGACAATACTTCGAATCCTCGATCTCTGCTGGTCGAGGCTTGCATTCTACATTACGGAGTCGGATCTTACCCGCCTTTAGGAGCATGTCGAAGATAGGCTTGACATGGCTATCTTCAAAAGAGTATGTCATGTCCTTGGGCTTCAGAACTTTTTCTTGCTTTTGCTCAGGCTTTTTGGTAGTACCAGCGACCATGGCCTATTTACCTTTGGTGTCCCGGTTATTGGTGGTGCCGCCATGGTTGTTGTTATTGGAGGTGGTACCAGGACGTTTGTCTTTGTCCTCTCCATCTGGGATGTGTAATTCCAGTTGGCGAGCCTTCTTTAGCTTTGCCTCCGTATTTATAGCGCTTATTATGAAAGTCGTCCAATCCCTAAATTGATCTTCGCCCATCCAGAGGCTGATTGCAGGGAGCAACGTCTTTTGGCAGATTTCGATCAAGGAGCTTTTAGGATTGCCTTGTGGTAATCTCATCGCGGTTTGGCAAAACCGCTCGATGTAGTTTCTCGTTAGCTCCCTTTCTCCCTGAACGACGTCCATGAGAGACGACATTGTCACATCATGCCCTATTTCGTAGAACCTTTCCAGGAACATGTGTTTGAAGCCGTCAAAGGAATGGATGCAGTTGTTCGGGAGGTTGCGGTACCAGTCGAACGTGATTCCCTCCAATGCTCCGATAAATAATCGTATAAGAATGGCGTCACTATGCGATAAGTGGTCTATTGTGACCTCCAAATAAGTTATGTAACGGCTAGCAGAGGTCTTCCCGTCATATAAATTGATATAAAATGGTTTATACCATGGAAGAAAAGGAACGTCTCTCCATGCAGCGGGATACGGCTGTCGTATTCTAAGGTCCTGGGAGGAGTCTCGGGCATTGAATATTGCTCGAAGCTCCTGGACTTCTCTCCTTGCCTTCCTGGCCTCATCTACAACTGAAGAAGCGGATATTCCAGGAGGATCGTCGCCCAGAGGAGGAGCGGTCGTGTTTGAGTCCGCATTGACTGCAGGGCCCAAGCTTGCTTGTCCAGGCGTCCTTGCTGGTTGAGTCGGCAAGGCAACTTTGATCTCGTCTACTGACTTGACCAAGGTTAGGATCGTGGCTTCAAGCGCTTCTAGACGTTGTCGATCACTTGGCCCTTCGTGATCATCTCCTGCCATAAACACTGTCCACACGTGGAGAGAGACGGATGGGACCGTAGAGGATGTGCTTTCCGTGTCATACCCTCGCACAGAGAAATCATCAGGAAATGTCGGAATGTCCTCCTCCTCAGACTCGGAAGGGGTGCTACCCCCTGCACAGGAAGCTGCATCATCTTGGCGAAGGCGGTCACCCTCGGTGACGTCCAAGTCTGTTGTATAATTCTAGTGGATTCCTACCCCCTATGCATCCTCTTGGAACATCGGGTTGTTGCATATGTTCAGGGGACTACCACCCCCAGCTTCGTTCACCCCCAGGGACCTCGAGGATGCACCCCCGGGTGTTGGAAGCTTCTTTCTGGAACGGGTCCCTAGGTAGACACTCCCTGTGGTTGTAAGCGGCAATCCTCCAGATGAAAGTTTGCTTGCAGTGCTGGTTGAGGTTGTCGAGCTGGAGGAGCCTGTCTTCTTTCTTCCCTTGCCGGTAGGAACCTTCCGAGTTGAATTACAAGAGGTGAAAGAAAATTCTTCATCTTCCAAAATTTACACATGTTTCTGGAGTTGTCGTCGAGCAGGTGCTGGTTGGTGCAGTCGTTGAAAGACGGACTGCCGGTCTTTGGGTGCTGCCGACTTGTCGCAGCAGCAGTTGATGACAACTTGGGTACAGTGATATCCTAGAGAGGGCTCACCGCATGCCAAGGTTGCCTCTCCCTTCTTACGTTTGTAGATGAGTACTTCTCGCAAGTCGAAGGCAGATTAATCTACCTTTGCATCCATTTTGTGGGCCCGGGTATCATGAGCGCACGGGTGCGTAGGTATCATATTTGCTCCCGGATCTGAGACTAGTAAAAGCACTTGCTTTCGATCGTTGTCGGGAGACTTTTGGGACCTGCCCTGTCCGTTTGCCGCAGAGGGCTGGACACGGGAGGTTCTGTACAACTTTCCATCAGGGGCCCGTGTAATAGTTAACGGTACCCGCTAACGGTCAGCAGATTGAATAGTTGACTGGACTTGTTGAGCCCGTGCTGCCCTAGACTTCTTCGACTTAGCACCCGAAGGTGCGTAGTAGAAAGAGTCCAAGTTGGAAGCTTCAACATTCTCCATTGGCCGTATGGGGTCTGGTCCGCATGAGAGACGGTCAAAGACAGAGCTTCTAACAGGGCCGCATGGGGCATCATGTTTGCTGTCAGGATTGGCTGCTGCATAGGCCATCTGTCTACGGCTAGGATTGGTTGTCACATAGGAAATTTGTCTTCAGCTAGGATAGGTTGTCGCATATGCAATCTGCCTGCGGAAACCTTCCTTATGCGGCTTATTCTTCAACCGCATGAGTTTCCCTTGTGCCCCCAAAAGTCCAGCATCGTAGTATTTTTCTCTGCCGAATTTGGAGACAGCGGGGTCCTCTACGGTTCGAAGCGAGGCCGCATGGGAGCTTTGGTCGCCATCTTGACTGGCGAGAGGAGTTCCTTCCAGAGCCTGGCGAGGATCAATAGTCTTGGGTCTCCGTGTCCTGTGGGCTTTTTTCGGTTGGCTCGCTTCTGTGCTGGGCTGGTGCTCCCATCGGAGAGCATTTCCTCGAATGCTTGTTGATCAATGCGAACAACAAGCATCTGTTGCGTAGAGCCGAGCTTGGACGTGTCGGATTGCATCACCAATTTCTTATCAGTAGAGAAAGAAGTCCCCAGCAGAGTCGCCATCGTGTTTGCCATTGATTATCAAACAAAAACTACAGAGGAACTAGTTTTGATTGCAAACTTTGAAAGTACAACAGAAAGCCCTGAAAGAAATCCTAGGAAATAATCTAAGTACAATTTAGTTTTGATTCTGTGGAGTGACGGTGGAGGCTCGGGAGAAGTGTAGGAACTCTGCCTTATTCCATGGACTATCAGACACGATCTTTGCTCTTGAGGAAACTGCCAGCCTTTTGCATGGGTGTGGTACCCTGCTATTTATAATGATTTCGAAATGAAGCATATTTTAGGCCGTATAGATGGTCTCGTAGCCACGTGGCTGTAACAACATACGAAGACTCGATCTTTGGCTGCCAGCTGGTGGTTTGTTGAGATTTCTTTGTTGCAATAAATCTGGGTGGTTGAGACTTGGTCAACTTGCTACGTGCCCTGTCACAGAGTAGAATCAATTTGTTCGAGACAGCAAATAAGGGGCCGCATAGAGCTTGGGGCATTTTGGACCGCATAGGTCTTCTTTGTATTTTAGTGCTCGATTATGCTGGACGCATAAGACTCATGTAGCTCAGGTCGCAGTCTCCCTTAGCCACGTGTTCCACCAACAGTGCCACCAGTCCGCATAAAGCTTGGAGACTTTTGGGCCGTATAGATCCTGCATTCTAGGCCGCATAAGGCTCATGCGGCTCAGGTCGCAGTCCCCCTGGCCGCATGACACCCCTGCGGACCAAGCCTCAGACCGCATGAACTTTCAGGAATATGGACTCTATGTCAGGTGACATGACACTTCTTGTCTTTTTCGAAAGGTCACGTCTTATCTTCATCTTTTTGTCAGGATGTGTCAGAGTTGTCAGTTTTGTCAGAGGTGTCAGCTTTGTCAAAGGGGCTCCTACGGCTGATCAGCTTGGCCGCATAAGTAACTCTTCCTTCTGCGGCCCGAATCAGTTTGGTCGCATTTCAATCTGTTTGAGACAACAATAATGACCCACATAGAATTTGGGGCATTTTAGATCGCAGAGTTTGTCATACGGCACTTCCTTCTACGGACCAAATTTTCCTAGTCCAGAGCACCCATGCGGTCAGCTTTCTTTTGTAATGTGATCCGCATGAACCCCATCTTTTCCATGCTTCTACAAAGACCAGATCACCAACTTGAAAGAATCTTTCCTTCACCTTCTTATTAAAGGCTCTAGAAATGTGTGCTTGGTATAGCTCAATATGATGTTGAGCTAATAAGCATTTTTCATCTAGCGCTTCCAACTCTTATAGTCGCAGACAGTAACTTTCTTTGGCAGTCAACTCACTGGCTAAGGCTAAACAAAGAGAGGAAATCTAGATTTCTAGGGGAAGAACTGCTCCACTTCCATAAACCAGATAGAACGACGTACTGCCTGTTGGAGTCTAAACCGTTGTACGGCAGGCCCAGAGACATTCATCGAGCTTCATTCCAGTTTCGCTTGTTTGAAGACACGAACTTCTTGAGAAGTTAGATGATAGTCTTATTGAAAGCTTCTGCTAATCCATTAGCTGCTGGATTGTAGCGGTAGAGGCTAGATTCTGAATTCGATTCTTATCGCAGAACCGATAGAATGCATGGCTCATAAAT
Source organism: Iris pallida (assembly GCA_029216955.1). Lineage (NCBI taxonomy): Eukaryota > Viridiplantae > Streptophyta > Magnoliopsida > Asparagales > Iridaceae > Iris > Iris pallida. Next base: position 29,047,382 of record JANAVB010011199.1, on the reverse strand, counting down.
TATGGACCATTATCATGGATGATCCTGCGAGGTAGGCCGAAGCGGTAGATGACGTAATGTTTGACGAAACAAATCAAGTTTGATATTTTTACTTCGAAGAGCGGTATAGCTTCTGCCCATTTGGAGAAGTAATTGGTTATAGCTAGGAACAACCGATGTCCTCTGGAGGATGGCAGGCTGATTGGACCGGTGACATCCATACCCTAGGCTTCAAAAGGCCAAGATGCCGCCGTCGGGTATAGAAACTGCGAAGGTTGATGAATGAAATCAGCGTGGAATTGACAAGCCCTACTCTTCTTTGCATATTCAACAGCATCTGCTATCATCGTGGGCCAATAATAACCCATTCGTCTGAGGCAATTCTGTAATTTGGGGCCTGGTTGGTGTGCACCGCAAATTCTGTCATGAGCCTCACATATTGCATGTTTGGCTTCTGTGTTTGATAAATATCGTAACAGTAACCCATCGTAAGAACGTCGGTATAGCATTCTAGTAGCTATATTATAGTAAAATCTGAGAGATTGTCGTTGGATAAACACTACTTCCTTCGGATCATCAGGAAGGATTCTGTAGACAGCGTAGTCTATGAAAGAAAATCTCTAGTCTTTGATGTCGACGTTCGTATCTGCTGCGTAGCTGTGATGAATATACAAGGCATCTTTCGCACAGAACAACTCTCGACCAAACACTGTGATCGAATGCTGAGTATTGAGGAACAGTCAAGGAAGCAGCCAGACCGGCTAAAGCATCTGCTTCTATATTCTGTAATCGAGGTACGTATTCAATGAAGAATCCAGCGAAGGTAGAAGCCAACTCAATCGTCGCTTTGTGATATGGGATGAGATCATTATGACGAACTTCATAATCCCCTCGAACCTAACAAACTATTAGCTTAGAATCACCATAAGCTTCAAGATAGTCAACTCCTAGTTGTTTTGCCAGTTGAAGGCCAATAAGTAAGGTATTATATTCGGCCACATTGTTGGTGTAAGGTTCCACGCGAGAATACGCATGGTGTATAACCAGATGATCGGGTGAAATAAGCACGATCCCTACTCCGGCCAAAATATTTCCTTTAGGTCATGTTCTTGACGTACCGTCAAAAAACATTCGCCAAATGGGAATTTCCTCAGTTGCAATGTTAGACTCAACCACTTTATCTGGGATTTCATTATAGAGTTTGGAAGATTCTGGTACTGGATGAGCTGCTAAGAAGTCAGCTAATGCTTGGCCTTTTACTACCTTCTGAGGAACGAACAGCATAACGTATGGAGCCAACAGCATTGCCCATGTAGCTAACGGGAATTAAGAGAACCCGGTTTAGTCATGAGTATTCTGAGAGGATTGACTCTAGATTTAATATGGATAGTTTATCCAGACACATAGTGGCGTGTCTTCTGGATAGCAAATACCAGTACGAGACATTCCTTTTCAACAGGTGTGTATCTGTGTTCGACACCAACCATCGTACGGCTGAGGTAATAGATTGCCTGTTTATGACCGCCTTCATTCTTCTGAGCTAATAGGACACCAAGAGAATGATCCATAGCGCGAACATATAACAAGAAAGGATTTCCGACTATCGGAGCCACCAATACTGGGGGCTTGTGAGATACTGTTTGATGTCGTTAAATGCGCGCTGACATTGTTCAGTCCAGACGAAAGATACTCTTTTCTTTATGAGCTGAGTAAACGGTTGACACCTTCCAGAAAGATTTGAAATAAATCATCTGATGTAGGCTAACCTTCCTTGAAGTCCACATAGCTCTTTGAGATTTCTTGGAGGACGCATATCGAGAATAACTTTAACCTTCTTCAGGTCAAGATGTATACCCTTTGAAGTGATAACAAAACCAAAGAACTTGTCGCTGGAGACTCCCAGAAAAAACTTGGTTGGATTCATCTTGAGTTGGTGTGTACGCATCAGTTCGAACACCGTTCTCAAATCTTGGAGGTGGTTGCCCTTGAGACAACTTTTAACTGCAATCTCATCTACATAGCATTCCATTGTTTTGCACAAATGATCGCAAAAAATTGTGTTCATATCTCGCTGGTATGTCGTACCCACATTTTTCAATCCGAAGGGCATCACCGTATAGCAGTATACCCCCAACGGTGTTCGAAAAGATGTGTGTTTTTCATCATCGGAGAACATCTTGATCTGGTTGTAGCCTGAGAACCCATCCATGAAGGACATTCGCTCGAAGCCACAAGTATTGTCGATCATTACGTCGGTGACCGGTAGAGGGAACTCATCTTTTGGGCATGAAGAGTTCAAATCACGATAATCGATACAAACTCGAACTTTATCGTTCTTTTTCATGACCGAAACAATGTTAGCGACCCAGTCAGTAGGGATGGTAATGGGGCGGGTAGGGGTCGGGGACCATATCCTCCATCCCCATCCCCGAGTAGCGTTTGAAACCCCATTCCCCGTCGGATTTTATTTTTTACCCCCATCCTCATCCCCATTAAACAATGCATTCCCCGTCCCCGCCCCGTTAGCACTTTCGGGGCCGAATTTTCTTACCTCTGTCTCTAGTTCGATTAACAAATTTTTATGTACATTATATAAGTTTAAAAAATTATTTTCATTCAAAAAACTACATGGCATGTTAATAATGGTTTCATAAAATAAATATATATATTACTAATTAGATCAAGAGAACATACTATTTCCAAAGGGTTGCACATATGGATATGGATATAAGTAATCGGGGTTGGAAATTTATCGGGGCGGGGAGTGCTATACCCATATCCGTCATCGAATTCGATCGGGGATTTTTTAATCCCCATCCCCGTCCCCATTCCCGTTTTTAAATCCCCAAACCCGTCCCCATCGGGTAAAAAAATCGGGTCCCCTTCGGGTTCGGGGGGATATTGCCATCCCTACCAGTCAGGGTGTTGTTCTTCACGAATGAAACCACTTGAAATAAGCTTTTTGACTTCACTTTCGATGGCCTCCATGATATCTTGTCGGAACTGTCGTTGCGACTGCTTCACTGGCTTAGCTTTAGATGAGATATTTAGGCTGTACATAGCAACTTTAGGGTCTAAGCCTGGCATATCTTCATAGCTCCATGCAAAGACGTCGATATATTCTCTTATAAGTTGTATAAGGGATTGTCGTTCTTCACCAGACAGACTTTTGCTGATAAAGATTGGTTTAGGAGATGATTCATCTCCTAAATTAACTTGGACGACTTCGTCTTCAGTAGGTGGTTCAGGTTGTTTGAAATGTAACTCCCACCTGGTGTCCATCTTTTGAGCCCATTGTTCGAGCTCAATTGATTGGACATATTCTGCAATTTGGTCAACTGACACCATGTTGACGGATAGAGTTGCTTTGAACATGTCTACAATGCTGGAGTCTGAATCCCAGAGGCAGAATCAGAAAAATGAGAACAACGATCAACTTCAATGTCTGATCCTTCAGGAGTTGTTGGAGGAGTAACATAACCCAAATCAACACCGTTTTGTTGATAATAGTTCTCGGATTTGCCGGGAGGAGCAAAGTGACGTATTGGCAATCGTCGTCTTTTACCGTAGTTTAGTCCCTGGTCGCGTTTTATATCATATCCCATGTTCTGGATGATATTCTTGGCCTGCTAACTATATCGGTAAAGCTACATTTTACCTGAACCATAGTCAGCTTCGGCGTTGTAATTGGGAGTAGTAAAGTCCAGAACGAACTTTCTTTCGCCAGTTATTCGATCGAAGATGATTAGTTCTTCACCCTTCTTTCTCGCTGGAACGATGAAGTAGTGGATATCCTCTGGCCAGACTGTTTACTGCAGACGGGATGTCGTGACCGGCATGCAGAGATGTGGTCTTATGCCATGCTCTAAGGTGTACAATGTATCTACGTACTAGTTTACAGACTGGTAGACATCAGAGTAATTCAAAGATAAACCTTTACTCAAAAAATTTGCAAGTTTTTCTTCAGGGATAACATCATCCACTGAAGGTACATTATTTTGAGTATTGATATACTCATTAAGGGTGTGTTTGGTAGGAGGGAAAAGTGGAAAGAAGGAAAATATATGAGGGCAAAGTGGAAGGAAAGAAATATTTTTTCTTGTTTGGTATGAGAAAAGTGGATGGAAGAAAAAACGGAGGGATTGGTTTTCCCTCATAACCTAAGAAATCAATCATCCCAAAAGTGGAAGCAAAAGTGGAAGGAAAAGTGCATACCCATCTTAATTTACAATTATACACTATAGAAATTATATTATTTTAAAGTAGTTCAATAAAGTCAAATGGTAAATAAATGTTGTTAGTTGAGGATATAATTGGTAAAGTCTATATTTTTTATTTTCCTTCTTTCACTTTTCTTTCCATACCAAACAAAGAAAAGTATATCACTTGCATTTTCCTTCCATCCTACCAAACACAAAAGAAGGAAATAGTCTTTCCTTTCCATATGGATGGAAAATAAATTTTTCCGATTTTTCTTCCTTCCAGTTTTCCATCCTTCCTACCAAACACAGCCTAAGGGTGTCATTATCCGGGATAGGAGTCACAGACTTGGTCAAGTTCACTACGTAGGGTAACTCATTAGGATTGGGAGGATGGGCTTCAGCAAGTTTCACCCGAGTTGTTTTGCGGAGAGTGATGGTCAATGGTGCGGCAATATCATGACGCTTCTTTTTGACCCAGATTGTGAGAAGCTTTGAAGTACTTTTTAGAATAGTACGTCCTTTGACTCAGATAACCAGGGGGACCGTTACTAGCGGATGAATTAAGTTCAGCTTCATCGTCATCTTCGTTGCCGTCATCCTTGGGAGGCTAAGATTGATATAGAGTACCGAATCTCCATAGTAGGCTTCAATACCCTTGAAAGGATCAACATCGGCAAACTCTGTCTTCACGATGCCATCACTATTGACGTACATAAAGCATTGGTGAAGGGTAGAAGGAACAATCATGTTCTCGTGTATCCACGGACGTCCTAACAAGATATTGTAGGACACATTGGCATCGATTACATAGCAAGCAACCTCTGTCCGGAGATTACCAATCTGGCACTTGAGATGGATCTTGCCGAGAGGATGACTTCTTCCAGCATTAAAAGCCATGATAGTTGTATTGGTTGCAGACAGCTTGTGCAAAGAGATCCCTAGAATTTGGAGTAAACTTCTGGGGATGATGCTGAGGGAGGAACCTGCATCGATATGCATCCGATCCACCTTAATCGCTCCGATATACCCTGTATAGTACAGAGGTCTATCATGACGATTATTTTTTAGCAGCATGTCCTCTTGTGAAAAGGTGATGTTGGGAACCACTTCCATAGTGCTGTGGCAATGAGGACAAGAGACCAGATCTTCAACGAGAGCTTTGACTTCAGCGAGATAAGAGTCGACATGTAGTAATGCCTCACTTAAAGCTTTACGCGTCTCTTTGGAGAGCCACGGTAGATCGAACAATGACAATATGGCAGGTGTATTGGCCAGTTGTGCCAGTATGTCAAAGTTGTAAGGCCGATCCATGCCTTCGGGAGCTGGTGACTTCAGAGATTTGTCAAATCGCGTCTCCTTCTACTTAGCTTTTTCGGCAGTTGAGGTCTTAGACGGACCAGCTTCTGAACTTGTGGGGGCAGCAGGAGCTTGAGAAGGCATTACGTCTTCTTGTGCGGAATCATAAGTCCGCAGGTAAGTCTTGTCGGATCGTGTCTCACCAGATAGGACTTCATAAATAGGAAAAGACACCATATGGCATGGCTAGTATTTTTTGCCCCACTTTGCTTTGGAAGACACTACCCCCTGCTTTATTTCTTGCACAAGGTCGGGATGGACCCACATAATCTCACCACGTTCCGTCGTGAGTGGCACCAGAGTTGATGTTGAATCGCGAGCTGGCAACAGGTTGACGACTTCCATTATTGCCTTAGGAATTGGAACTACGCCGTCTGGAACTTATGTGGAAGGAAAGTCACCAAATTGAAGAGAGATCATGTTAAAAGACACGACCTTGTCTTCTGCTTCGAGGTTGATAACTTGGCTTTCGTTGAGCTGTTGTATCTTCCTCTTCAAGACGATGCAATCCTTGGTAGAATGGTGCACGTACTGATGATAGAGACAGTACTTGGGGTCGCTGATTCTGCTTGCCTCCTCAGGACGTCGTGGTGTAGGCAATATCAGTTTATCACCCTTCATCAATGTATTGAAAATGGTAACAACATCATCCTCGTCAAAGGAGAAAGTCTCCTTGGGTCTGTCAGAAGAACTTTGAGAATTGGGAGCTCTCTTGGAAGTGTCAACCTTCAAGACTTATTTCCTTTACCTCCACGGATAGGGATAGTTTGGGGGTGCTTGCCTTTGTCTTCAGATTTTGGTATCTTCAACCCCAGTAGTTCCAGATTAGGAACATCATTTTCAGCAGCATCAGCGACCCCGGTAAAAGCGGGCCATGTATCATACTTATGTATACCCAGACAGAACTTTATTGTAGAAAGAAAGTTATGCCGACAAGTATCCATAAGCTCCGAGTCTGGTATATCGAAGGGCATCTTCAAGGCTAGTCGCCTAAAGCGTTCGATAAAAGCAATAACAGTCTCACTCTTCCTCTACTTGGTCTCAATGAGGGCGGACATACTAACATGCTGGCCACTCTCGTAAAACCTATTGACGAATAGCCTCTCCAAGTCTTTGAAAGAGTTAATGCAACCGTCAGGCTGACGACAGAACCATTCAAAAGCTACTACCTGCAAGGTGTTGATAAATAGCTTTAACAAGAACGCATCGTCTCTTGGTAAGTGCAGCATCTGAGTGTTGAAGTATGTCATAAGTGCAGCATCTGAGTGTTGAAGTATGTCATGTGTTGGCGAGGAAAATTCATCCCGTCAAACGAATTTAGCTTCAATGGCTTGTAGTTAGGAGGACAAATGGCATTCTCCCATTCAGGAGGATAAGGTTGAGATATCTCCATCTTGTGAAGCTCGTATTTGTGTGAGATGGTATTGAGACGGGCAACAAGAGAATCAATTGCATCCTACTGATTGAGCAGATGTTGAGAAACGGCTGTTGTACGGTTGTCAAGTGCTATCGGCGAAGGACCACCCCCAGCATTTACAGGATTTGGAGGAGGTACAACAGAATTGTACTCCCTTTGTAGTGAAGGAGGGTTGTTGCTATGAACCGGACAAGCATGTGCTGAGACATTCGGTTGAAGTGGGAGAACAACCCCAGCAGTTTGGACAGCCATGATGCTGGTAAGCATGTCAGTGATCTTGGCGAACGCCATTTCAAGTTTCTCCAACCGCTTGTTGGTTTGATCACTGGCTTCTTCAGGTCTCTCTCCATCCGTCATGTACGCAGATAGCATGCGAGGATGAATAGAGGAGACAGTACAACTGGTGTTGATGCTGTCTGTCACTGAGTTGAAAAGGCCTTCGTCTTCAGGCAGGGGAGGTAGATAGTCACCGTCGGACTCGAAAATATCATCGTCGTCTGGAAGGCTACCTCCGACGTGGAGGTCGTCTGCTTCAGATTCTGAAGGAGTACTACCCCCAGCTTGAGATTCTGAGGGAACACCACCCCCAGCTTGAGAGTCCTCGCCGTCTATAAGGGATCTTGTTCTCGACCGAGTACCCATATAGACTCCTTCAAGTGAAACAGCTCGCTGGCTGTTTGCTGGCAGACTTCTTCTTCTCCTGTTTGTAGAATTAAAAGAAAAGGTTGGATTAGTGGTCCACCTTCTTGATTGGGGCTCCCGTAGGGAGGACCCCATGAAGCCATGTTGGATGAAACACATAATGGGTCTTCATCATCAGAACGCTGCAGTCGTCAAAACACGGACTGCCTTGGAGGAACTTTCGTTGCTTTGGAACAACAACAGTTGATGATGATACTAGTGCACGGACGCTCTTGTAGAGGCACCTTATGAGTCGCAGTGATCTCTCTCGTCTTACGCTTATGATTTATCATGTCACGCAAATCGACGGAAGGGAGGTTTTACCTTAGAACCCATTTCACATGCATTGCCCCGCTTTGCATATGGGTTTGTAAGGGAAATCGGCACATCCGGACTTAGTTAATGCGCAGGAGGCAACCCCCACATCTAAGTTTCGTGATGACCTTGAAGACAGCCCCGTGCTACACGCATTGGGGTCTGTCTTTTTACTGTGGGCGCATAGACCCTGGAGCATGTCCTTGGGCGTATGATTTCTAGAAGTTCTGGCAGCATGCTTGGCCTTCCTGGCTGTGGGTGCATATAATGGATCATCAGAGCCTGGAAGCATAGTGGTAGACAGTCTACTGAAGACAGAAGTCTTCTGACCAGAGTTATGCGCCTACACCATCCTTTGGGCGCATAGCCCTGGGCGCATGCTTTGGGAAATAGCATTGTTTTCCCCAGTTTTGTCCTCTTCGTTTGCAAGCTTCGCTGAGTTTGTCCAGAGTGTCGAACACTTTAATTCTTGGCATCTTAGTGTTTCCTTTGCCAAGTCTCGAGAGTTGAACACTCTGTTGTTGATTGAACAAGAGAGAAGTCGCTGGGCTAATAGAGCCCTGAACAGTATACGCCTTCTTTGCATTGGAAGCTTTTATGGAAGAGTTATTCGCCCACGTGACAGAGTTCCCCTTTGGTTGCATATCTTCTACGGCACTGGCGGGATATGCAGCACGAGCTTTCGGAAGCCAAGTCTAGCGAGACTTGTTTCCCTTCACTGATTTTGAGGGAGTAGAGCCATCCCTCGAGAGCATCTCTTCGAATGCTTGTTGATCGAACTTCACGATCAACATCTTCTGAGTGCTCCCCACTTTAGCGGTATCGGATTGCGTCACCACCTTCTCGTCAGAGGAAAAGGTAGTCCCCAGCAGAGTCGTCATTTTTGTAGAACACTTACAAAAAAGAGAAGAATCATTGTCTTTTCTTATTAGCACAAGGCACCACAAATCGAGTACACCTGAGAGATCCTACACTGAGAATCCCCGAGTATAAAAAGAATTATAAGAAATGGGATGATGGAGATCGAGCGGCAGTTGCTCCTTTACTCCGTTGACACTCCGATTTACAAAAGTTGGACAAAACTAAAAAAATTGCTAACTCTTGGCTCACTGGCAAGAAGGGCAGCAATTTGGCTCTGAAATGCTCTATGTTCCCTTCATTTGAAGAGGCATATGTCCTCTATTTATAGTTATTTTGTACTGAAATGACTGTTATGCGCACACAGGTGGAGAATATACTGATCTTCCTGTGGGTGCATAGTATTACTTTGGGCACATAGGATGTAGGCGCATAAGAACTGGATGATCGTGGGTAGATCGTGAGGTTGACGTGGCCACATGCTTCGGTGCACGACTGTTCGTGGAGACTGGCGCGGCCGCATGCCTCGGCCCATGACTGATCGTGGATGTTGACCGAGTCGTAGTGCTGTTTTGACTTAGGTGCATAGTGTAGGAAGACAACCATGCGCCCGCCTCTAAAAAAATCATGTGGGCGCATAGAATTACTACATGTGGGTGCATAGAATTGCTACATGTGGGCGCATAGTCACTTCTTTATGTGGGCGCATAGTATGGATATTTTCATGCTTTTACAACCACATCAGCCCCAATATGGCTGCCACCCTCAAACCCAATAAGAAACCCTATATATATAAACCCCAGCAAACCTCGTCTTCCTTCCTTGGCCGAACCCTATTTTCCCCATTTTCTCAAACTTTTGACCACCACCTTGCACCCAACCACCATCAACATCATCTCCTTCAACAACAACAACTTCTTCCTCCTTCACAAAACCTATCATTTTTATCCTCCATCCATCCAACTTCTCAAAACAAACCCTAGAAGCACCATCTTCAGCATCTAACATTCAAGAACCATTGCTAACACCTTCAAAAATCTATCAATAAGGGATTAGCAAGCAAGCAAAGTAAGAAAGTTGGGATCTTGGACAAGGAGGAGCACCAACAACCCTTCTAGCAAAGGATTTCGGTAAAAACTCCATATTTTTCCATCTCAAACCCCATGCTAATAAATCTGAAGAAAATATGAGATTAATATCTTAAAATTTATATTTTTGATCTCTTTTATTCTATATTTCTATCTATAAAGTTTATGTTGGATTGTTGAGAAATCGGGTTATGGTAGAACTAGTTTTGAGCACCCTTGATACGAAATTGTAGAAAATTTTAGAATTTATCAAAACTGAATTTAATGGAGGTTTATTAATGTAAAATATGATTATTATTTTTAAATATTTTTATGAATTTGTCATCTTAAATTTGAATGGAAAAAGTAGGGGTCATTATATTAGCTTTTCGGATAAATTGCTGACATGGAATAGCTAAAATTTATGAGTTGATTTGACATATATATGTAAATTTATTTTCTGAAAAATAATCAGTATTATTTATGTTTTAAAATTTTATTTAATGTATTTAAGTCATATTAGAAGTTTGGTGATGTTCAGGACAGATTTCGAGTAGACTAGCTTACATAGAAGTCAACTAGCCATCAATTTTCCTTAGAATGCCAAATCTGGAATTTATAGGTTAATTCCATATAAATTATATTAAAATTATTACTTTTATGATTTTAGATGATTTATATGCATGCCCTTGAAGTAGGGACTTAACCGGAAATTTTGGAAGTCGAAAACCGTAAAACTAGGTCCCGATGTCTCATGGAAACGTGTGTTGTTGTGTATGAATTTAATAGTTCTATGAGATATTTAGACATGATTAATATGGTTAAATAATAAAATTATATAATTAGGGCATATTACAAGTTCTTGGTTAAATACTTAAAGTAGTTAATTAATTTTTTAGGATCATTGGATTCCGGAGACCTTGACACGGGACGACATTTCATCATCACACTACAGAATCAGGCAAGTGTACATTTCTATTGTTTTAGTTTCTTGTCATGTTATTTTATTTTATTTTTTGTATTTAGATTATTGTCATGGACCTTAGTGGATGTCAATACGTGCTTTCGGATTGTATTCGGGTACATTCAACCGTTGAGTTGTCTAGTATTGATATATTGAGCCTTCTTGTGATTCTATGGATATTATTTCCATTGAGACATATAGGATACGACATGTGATTGACACATATGTTATCCTGGTATCTGTATATTGAATTTCTGAGATACCGAATTTTTCTGATGAATGTAGGACCATGATTGATTTTGTTTTTATTTTCTTTGTAGATGTGTCATAGGATTTGTCGTCTAGATAGAGGTCATATCAGTAAGTTGTGGATACGACTTATTTGATTCTTTGAGAGTTGACGACAGTTACTACTTGCGCGGGCCATGTTGTGCACTATACTTTATAATATGTATCTATATTTATTCGGAGAGAATACATGTTTCCTGTGATACATGTTTCTCTTAATTACTATTGAGACTCCGACACGGCGCGACGGCAATATGTATATTGCATGTTACTTTGGAGATGTCTATGCTTGTGAACGTTGTCCTCAAAGCGTCATGCCAGTTTGGTTTAGTTTACCTAACTGGATATGTCAGTTTACTGTACTTACTTTAACTTGCATATTATGTACCTTGTTACGTCCCTCTGAGGACCTGATAATCTCTCCATATTATTGCTGGTTTTCTTCTGGGTATTGTTGAGATCTGACATAGGCATATCGGGAGCTATATCTTTGGGATCTTCACGTGTCGTTAGTTGATGCCGTCTATCTGTTCTTCCTTAAGTATTTATTTTCTTAGTTCATAGTATAATTAGTTTTGCGGATGATATTATTATGATTACATAGACACTTGTTCTAATTTATACAACTTATACATATTTTAGCCGGACTAGAGTCTGGTTAAATATGTAGCTGGCATGTTGACGTTTCCTAGTCCTACATATTTTGGGACCGGGATGTGACACTTATATTGGGCATCTATATAGATTCTTTGCTCTAAAATGTATTTAGAGGTTTATGATCTATCATTATAATAAATGGCCTTCCTCACATATATTGGCTCTATTTTTTTATTGCCAAAAGTATGGCTAACGTCTCCTTCTCATAAGTAGACAAGAAACCGGTTCTTTCTTTCAAATGTTGGCTCAAATAAGCTATAATCCTACTTTTCTACATTAATACTTCTCCAATTCCCCCTCCAGAAGCATCACACTTCAGTATAAAGTTCTTAGTAAAATTGGGCATGGCTAATACTGGAGGCTGGATAAGGGATGTTTTCAGTTCTTCAAAGGCTTATTGAGCCTCCTCTCCCTATTGAAAAAGCATTCTTCTTAACAAGCTGGGTAAGGGGACCATCTATGGCACCATAACTCTGATGAACCTCCTGTAATACCTTGTGAGTCCAAGAAACACACTTCGGTATAAAGTTCTCAGTAAAATTGGGCATGGCTAATACTGGAGGCTGGATGAGGGATGTTTTCAGTTCTTCAAAGGCATATTGAGCCTCCTCTCCCATTGAAAAGCATTCTTCTTAAGAAGTTGGGTAAGGGGCCATCTATGGCACCATAACTCTGATGAACCTCCTGTAATACTAATTCTTTTAGGGTTCTAGGCACAGGCCACTCTTTCACTAGCTTCACCTTGTTTTGATCTACCTCAATTCCATGTCCAGAGATGATGTGTCCCAAATAGTTTACTTGCTTTTGAACAAAGTAACACTTGTTCCTCTTAACTTTCAGTTGATGGTTGCTTAGTACTTTAAAAACATCTTCCAAGTGCTCAAGATGACTGTTTTGGTTAGAACTGTATATCAATATATCATCAAAGAACTAACACAAACTTTCTCAACTATTCTTTAAAACTGCATTCATCAAAGCTTGGAATGTTGGAGCATTAGTAAGACCAAAGGGCAATACTAGGAATTCATAATGTCCCTCATGAGTCCTAAAAGTCGCTATATGAACATCCTTCTCTGTCATCTCACTTGGTGATACCCTGCTCTAAGATCTAGCTTAGAAAATATTTGACCTATACAATTCATCAAAAAGCTCTTCAATAATTGGTATAAGGAACTTATCTCTTACTGTATTATGATTTAGAGCTCGATAATATATGCACATTCTCCAAGTGCCATCATATTTTTTAACCATGATTACTGGAGATGAGTAAGAGCTATTGCTAGGTCTAATAATACCTAAGTTCAACATTTCTTGCATTTGCTTCTATATCTCATTCTTGTGAGCAATGAGGATGTCTGTAGGGTCTGTTGTAGGCAGGAACTGCTCCTGGAAGTAGTGTCACTTTATGATCATATGCTCTCTGAGGTGGAAGACCCTTAGGCTCTTCAAAGGGATGTATATATTGATTCAATAATGCAGCTATCTTGATCCATCCTCCATCAGAATTGTTACTATTACTGTCTGTGGGGTTTTGGCTGAATTCTTTAGAAATTGGTTCACTGAGTGTACTGTTATCATCTTTCATTCCCACAAACTGCACAGTCTTGCCATTGTCTTCACACTGCATAGTCAAATCATGGAAGTTCTATATTATGTTCCTTAAGGTGCTGAGCCAATTAGAGCCAAGGACTATCTGGCATCCATTGATAGGTAATTATAGCAAAATTGCTTTAATTTATTCCCTTGACAATCAATGGAGACTCAGCTTTGAGCCCTAAATATTAGGATTATATATATATATATATATATATATATATATATATATATATATATATATATATATATATAAAGGTCATTTTGACTAAATATTACTAATAGATTTTATTTCTAAATATAATTCCTAAATAGCTATAAATATTTGGCTATGAGATTATTCCTTAATTCATGATCATGACTAATCAAATCATTTCCTTTTCCTTGAGAATTGCAGACTTCTATCTTGATCTCGATCTTCGTACCGAATCAACGATTGTGGACTATCTCTAATTTGGGGTTATCATGGAATTATTGGAATGTATAGATCTCGACGTTTTCATCTTTTGGGATTAATTATGACTATAGCTTGATCTATTTTGTGTCGGCACATTCGTGTCGTTCACATCGACTACAACCAACCAAGGCAACTACTTACTTGATTACTTTTATTTTCTGATAGTTTTTCTATTACATGATCTAGATATGTATTACTTGATCTTGACACGTTTGTTACAGGAGATTAGTGTTTTATGGATTCATAGTCATGATTATCGTGGTTTCATGCTTATCATTATTTCATGATTATCGTGGTCATGATTATCATGTTTTGTGATTTCATGTTTCATGAATCTCGTATCGTGACTCGGATCCATGAATGCTAGTCGGATGAGAAAATATCTTAGTAGACATGTAAACTACCCAAACTATTTTCCGTGTCTAATCATGCATGATAGCAGTCGCATAACACGTGTGATGTGCCGTATTTACCCCTAGACGTTTGCATGTCGAACGTGGTATTTTAAAACACTTAGATAGTTGTAGTTTTGATTATTTCATCCTATTCTTGTTGTTGCATGCCATGTTTACTCATGTTTACCTGTTTCTTCTTATATGTCATATCATGATTCTAGTTTTTACCTGTTTATCGTGTATTTCATATTCTATTTCATGTTATATAGTTTCTATCATGTTATGAATAATTTATCATATTTGTACTTGCTCCAGTCCTGACTTGATACCAATATTTTTAGGAGTTGTTGTGCCTGCGTTCTTGAACTTCGAATTGATGATATAGTTGAGACTACTCTTGCACCTTGGACCATGAGGTGACCCATGGAGAGATCTAGGCTAGTATTTCTATATTTCAGTACTATGCACTAGCTTCATTTCTATTAGCTAGTTGATTGGATTTATCTTCCTTATTTTATCTCTTCCTTTAGCATGCTATGATTGAGTACATATTGATATTCATTGGACTTATAATAATTGTTCAGGTCTAGACAGCGTTCTACCGTCGATACTGCGGTGTAGGCTGGACGTACCCACGTACTCATGCCCAAACATCTGGGTGCGGGACGTGACAGCACACCCCTATGCTTAGTATTGTCTCTACTAGATATTAGGACTTCAAAGGGTTTGTTATCAACTAATGTTAATTCTAGCCTTTTACTGAGTTGAGTATCAATAAAGCTATGTGTTGATCCTGGATCAACCAAGATTATTACAGCTTTGTGCTTTATAGTGCCCCTTATTTTCATTGTAGATTGATGTGAGCTTCATGACAAGGCTTGTAAAGAAATCTCACAACAGTTTTTTTGAACTGTGTACTCCATCATCTGATTCTTCTGCAGTATCAAGATTGTTCCTTTCTTCATCTGCCACTAATGTAGACAACTTTTGCTCTTTACATTTTTGGCCTCTTAACCATTTCTCATCACACAGAAAGCCTAACCCTTTCCTTCTCATGACCTCAGATGGAGGTATAGTAGTATTGGAATTAATTTCAGGTTGTGTTCCTGACCTTGTCATCACATTAGTATTTTCTTCTGAACTTCTGTTAATAGAGACTAAACAAAAGGGACATGATGCTGAACTCTAGAAGGAAATGAAGCAGTTCTATAAAAAAATTCTTGCTGCTAACAGCTTGGCTTCATAAAGCATAGCAATTTGCATTGCTACTGGTAAACGGGGGATTAGTAACTTAGACCTCGTATCTTATCTCTTCTTTAACGCCTCCAATATACTGACTCATCAGACCTTTTTCAGGGAGCCCCATCACCTTGTTAGACATTTTTTGAAAATTTAGTGTATATTCTTACACTGTGCCTTCTTGCTTTGAAAGTTTCAGGTCTATCATATGGTCAGTGAATTGGGAGGGTCCAAAATCCATTTTAATGGCTTGACAAAACTCCTCCCAACCTATAAAACCTCCATTTACTTTCATCAACAAATCAAACCAAAATGTTGTTGTCCCTTGCAACTACACAGAGCACATCTTGATCATGTCCCACTCTGCTACTCCATAGTAGTTAAAATAGTAGTTTACCCTCAGTAGCCACTCATTCATATCCATATCACTATTGAATTGAGGCAATTTGAGCCTCAAGTGAGGCTGATGCCAGATTGGGCTTCCCATATACCAAATTGATTCCTAACATGACTAGGCGAAGAAATGAAAGGAGATGCAGTAGTTTATTGGTTGGGAACTGGATTGACAATAAATCCTTGAAATGTTCTTAATGTTTGATTTCCATTGGCCCTTTGCACGTATTGGGGAATTTGCTCTCATGTTGGTAGGGACATGTGGATTGGATGGATTTGGCTCACAAAGAAGCATAGGGTTTGGAATTTGCATGGAGCTAACCCCAAATTGTGGCATATGATGAAGGCACATAATTAAGGGGGTACTGTAGGAGTTTACTGAGATGTATAAGGGGTCTGTACTGGTGGCAGAGGTAGGGGTGGAGGTGGAGCCATGGTTATTGATGGCAGAGTTTTACTTTCTCCTCTAGCCCTCATAAATTCCTCCAACATTTGATCAATTCTAGAGCTGTTTTCTAACATTATGTCAAAGTTGGAGTTATGTTTGAGGAGTGTACCTTCAAGAACCAACAAGTGTTCTTCCTCAACTACACTCCGGCAGCTCTCCGGTGATCCTCGACGAGTGCTCCAACAGCTCGAGCTAGCCTCTCGACTAGATTCAAGAATCAGATTGAGTGGCTTTGATACCAAATTGTTAGATCAGTTCCCAAATTGGGAAGAAACTGAGAACTGAAAGCCCAAATTGGGAAAAAGAAACTAGGGTTTCTATTGATATTTGTGAATGATACTACAACTCTAAGCTAGAAGAAGAAGAAGAAATACAGATTAAATTTTCCATACATTCTTCTCACTCTTCGCATCTATTTATACTGCTCTGATACCCCTTGATAGCTTGGTAGTTACATGGATGATAAGCTGGACATGGTTGAGTTGGATGTTTGATGTGGACCTTTGCTTGCTGACTGGATCAAAGCATCAGTTACTAAGCTTAACTGATACCCACCCAAATGTCACTGCTACTTCTCATATGCCACCGTTACTTCTATACTCAGCTATTGCTGCTTACTACTCTTATTCAGCTAAGCTAATTGCTGCTAGACTATGGAATTGTTGAGGTACTTATCATGGAGACTCTTCCTCCCAACCATTTTGAATTAATAAGAGGGTTAAAAACCCACTTTAAAGGCTAGTTTTGTCCCAAAAAATACCTCCATTGCTTAACCATCCATCCCCCTAAACTGAAACCAAACATCAATTTCTTACTATCCTTTATATTGATCTATGAAATCTATGCGTACTTGTAAACCCATCAAACCAAATAGTTTGATGCACGGAAATGCTTGTGTTTCAGAAGCATACATGAAGGCAAAAGTTTGTAATTGCAACAACAACAAAAAAGAGTTTCCATTTCACTATCGCTAGTGTTCAATGCTTCTAAAAGTTCTAAAAATCATGTCTATTTTGAAACTTAGGGGGTGGTAGTCGATCAGAAATTCAAAGAGTTTTTAAAGTCCACCAAAATATGTTGTTAGTCAAAACGAATTTTAAAAGACTTCTCCAAATTTCAACATTAGTCAATTAGGATTTAACGAAATCCCACAAAATACGTCGTTAGTCCATTTTACGCCGGATTTAGCAAGATTTGCTTCCAAGATCCCGCTTTAAGGATTTTGAAGGATCTTTACTGCCTTACTATATAAGAAAAGATCCTTAACAATCTCCTCCCAAAAAAAATCTGTAACCCCCCCACCCCCCCCCCCCCCCCCCCCCCCCCCCCGCCCCCGCGCAGCAACGCTACTATCAAACCTTGTCTTATTTCTTTATTTGATTCTTCTTTTGGTTGCTTCTTCTTTGAGATTAATTTTGGTTTGATTCTTTGTTTGATTGTTCTTTTGTTTGATTCTCAAAACCCTAACCATAGGTGTACAACAAATGCTTTATTTAACAAACCTTCCATTTAGTATGTATGGAAATTCTTTTTGTTTTGTTTGGTGATGAAATTAAATCTGATTTATGTTTTGTTTTTATTGTTTCAGATTTATTAACTTATATCATATGGCTCGAATTGAATCGCACTAAGATAACAAGGTAGAAAACGGAAGAAAGGCATGAAGAATATGATATGGAACAATGCTCTGGAAGGTAATTGTTTTTTTTTTTTTTGGGAGAAATTATCAATTTTAATTAGAAAACGAGGAAGGGCAAGAACAAGAGGATATATTGTGTTTTTTTTGTTATTGGAGCAATGCTCATTTTGGTACTTTTTATTGAGTACAACATCGCAATAATGCTTATTTTGGTATTATTTAATTAAATTTTACCTTTATCACTTTTTTACCAAAAATAGTCATTTTGATATATAAAAAAAATTAAAACAAATTACAATTTTTAAATTTTGAACAAATGAGACGACGAAACTATGAGAGGAGTGTATGTAACAAATGTTATAACTTTTGATTTGAGCTTGGATGAAAAAAAATATATAATCTAAGAGAATCCATTGAAATCCTTGTATAAATACATCAAAGTCTTAATATCCTTTGAAATCTGCTAGTATAATCCCACGAAATAGTCAAACTCCTTTAAAATTTGGATGATTTGAAATTCTTTAAACTCCTCTAATAATTGACTACCAGCTCATTATATAGCCATCCGAGGATTTTTGTTTGATTCGCCTACTTAATCCTAAGTAATTGTGCATTTATTATGCTTTTTTTTTACTTCATGTTGCAACTATTTGATGTTTTATTCATCTCTTCTGCATTTCTTCAAAACAGATCGGGGCACACATTACATGTGAATTTTCTGTGAAAGAATAATAGAGGCACACACAAACACACACAAAAGGGGGTGTAAAATTACAATTTCCAGTAAAACAACAATAAGGACAGGGAGAGAAAGAGAAGCTTAGAGACAAAAAGAGAGAATTATGACAATTTTAGATCAGTATGAAAGTTTAATTTAGTGGATTACCTTCTTATCGATAAATAATGACATTTTAGGCAAAAATGTCGCACACAAAAATTAGTGATACCCTGATATATGGATTATATATTAGTAAAGGTATTTGGATTAAATATTAGTATAGATGGGGACTAATCTCAAGTTTGCTTCAAGTAGTGAGAAGACGAACAATGTAGTTTGCACTAGTTAGAAAATCATTAAATTGTACATCGAGGACACATACTGCCCTTACAAAGAACTGGATCCATAGCTGAAGTTAATAGAACTTGCAGTTTATGACCAAGTTACATAACTTCTGTAAAATTTGGTTCCGTATTACCCACTCTTAATATCATGCTCGAGGCATAAAAGAATAGAAAAATACTAGTAAGTTGTTCATGAGACCATAGTGTTTTACATATTACAACAATGACATGTACACTTCAAAATGTCACCATCCAACAAATAAATTCAATTAACTCATCCACAGACCTCTGTATTAGTAAACTACAGTATTAAATAGCGAGAAAATGGCACCTGCACATTAGCAAGGTCCAAAATGGTATAGCAGCTTCAGCTTCAAAGGGCTGCTGAGATTTAACAACATTGACCCGGCAGAACAATTTCAATAAAGAACAAGATCATTCTAGAAGGACGGAACTTAGCACAATCCTAAATAATGATACCTGTGAAAATGTTGAGAACTGTCGCCCCTAGACGTCATTATCCAACAGATCCTGAAAGAAGTTCAACCACGGGAATGATAAAAAAAACAACTAAGTATACACCATATTGTAAGTCGAGCAAATTAATTGCTGGGTTGCTAAAATAATCCACACTGAAGCACAATTACAAGAAGGGAATCAGATGACTAACAATACTCAATATTGTAGAATGCATCAAAGATGGCATGTTACCTAATATATGGATAACCCTCAGGATGCTAGCCGCCCAAATAAGATTCCAGTAAAGACAAAAGCTCCAAACCATTTATTTGAAACGAATCTGGAAAGAGAGAACTTGTCACAAACAAAAACTTGAAGAAAATATGCATTTAGAAGATGCTCATAACTAACGATACTCGATTCACATTTAAGAAACAAGAGCCATAGGCATCATATGGCAAGAGGAAAGTGCAATAGAGTGCATGGGGCTTAGGATATCAAGCAGAACTAATAAACCATAACTAAAAATTCTACTTAAATTGTCACGCATGGTACTGAGGATTGCATAAAACGTAAAATTGCATCACACAATGAACTAAGGCTCAAATAGAATTTATTAAGGGTCGCACATTGGGCTATCCTAAAGCCAGTTTGAGATTGATGCTGCATTTGAAAAAGCAGCAATGGAAAGCAGTCGTATTTCATCTGCTTTCAAAATATGTCACAAAATTGAACTGGCTTTTTAACAAAAAAAGACAAGTTGCTGTTACCAAACAGCTTTTGGAACTGCTTTTTCAAAAATAAGCAGAAGCAGCGATGATAAGCAATCGCAAACCTAACCTAAGTCTGTTCACTACAATTAATCTTACAATCGTTCAGTTACAGGGATTTGGAGGCTTCACAACTTTGGAATCCCTTCCAACACTTGAGACCTGTATAAATGAGCCCATCAGACAATGTTCCTAATAAAAGACACTGAAAACACCTTCTCATAGAAGTTCTTTACGACTCCACAGAGATATGTGAAAGATAAGAAACCAAAGCATAGGACCTCGCATTGATTGCAACCTTGCAAAGTTGGAAGTCTGATTGAGGACAACATGATGGAAATCTTCTTGAAATTAGTTTGGCATCTTCAATATTGCCAATAATGTGTACCAAGTAAGAGCAGAAGGTTAGAACTCCTAGAGCTAGGGTACCCACCCAATAGAACCAAGCTTTTCAAGGCGGTGCAAGGCGGCGAGGTAGCAAAGTCCAAAAAAGGCCTAGGCAGGAGCCTCAACACTAAAGTTTTGGGGTGTGCAGTAAGTAAGTTGAGATAAACTAGGTTAACAAAAACATGTAGTTTACTATTGGAACTTTGTGTTGCGGGCGGCCGGTGTGACCTTGTTGTTCTAGTTTTGTATTTCTACTTGATGTAATCATTTAGACTTTGCTCATTTGTTTAATGTCTCACGCTTTTTCTATCGTAATGATAATATTAGTACCTAAACATGGACGGTGAATTCTCAATTGGAATGTTGTTTTATTTGCAAGGATCATGTGAGCCATAGGTATGTTGTCAATGGTGATCAGATTATTGTAGAATATTATGAGTAATGAATATGTTTATTGATTATCTCTTGGCTATATATAGCCTTATAATCCTCCATCTTACATAAAACCCCTTAATACATTCTAATATACCAACACTCCTCAAGATGGGCGAAAGAAATTCACTAAGCCCATCTTGTTACATCCTCTAATCATATCTCCAGAGCTAAGTCTCTTGGTCAGACTGTCTGCTATCTGATCCTTGGTTGGAACGTGACCTATCTCCAGTAGTCCATTGTCCACCTTGTCCTTGATGAAGAACCTATCGATCTCGATGTGTTTGGTCCTGTCATACTGTACTGGATTGTTGGCGATACTGATGGCTGACTGGTTGTCACACCACAACTTCATCTTGACTCCTTGATCTACTTTCAGCTCCACCAGCATACTCTTCAGCCATAGCAGCTCTGCAACTCCCAAGGTCATAGCTCTGTACTCCGTTTCAGCTGTCGATCTCGCCACTACTGACTGCTTCTTACTCCTCCAAGAGACCAAGTTACCTCCTACAAATATACAATAACCCGAGGTAGACCTCATCAGCACAGCTAGTCCAGTGAGTGTCACAGTAGCCCTCGATGCTCACATAATTATTCTTCTTGAATATCAGCCCCTTTTCGGGGGTACCCTTTAAGTATCTCAGAATCGGGTACACTGCATCCATATGACCCTTTCTTGGATCATGCATGTAGCGGCTTACTACACTCACTGCAAAGCAGATATCAGGACATGTGTGGCTCAAATAGATCAACTTGTCCATCAGTCTCTGGTATCTGTCCCGGTCAACTGGCTCTCCAGCCTCAGCACCCAGCTTGAACCTCTGATTGATCAACGTCGCTGCAGGTTTGCATCCCAACATCCATGTCTCTGTAAGAAGGTCCAGCGCATACTTCCTCTGAGAAAGAACAATCTCCTCTGCTCCTCGAGCAATCTCAATCCCAAGGAAGTACCGAAGAAGGCCAAGGTCCTTCACCTCGAACTCCTTGCCAAGCTTCCCCTTGAGTCGGGTAATCTCCTGCTCATCATCTCCTGTGATAATCATATCGTCCACATAAACCGCAAGCATGGTGATATGGCCTCCATTCTGACGGAAGAACACAGTATGATCGACATTGATCTGCTGATATCTCATCCCTATCATCGCCCTCCCGAATCTGTCAAACCATGCTCGAGGAGACTGCTTTAGTCCATAGAGGGACTTCTTCAACCTGCAGACCTTGCCCACTGTTTTATCGGTGCAGAATCCTGGTGGTATCTCCATGTACACCTCCACTAGATCTCCATAAAGAAACGCATTTTTCACATCCAGTTGGTGTAGCTTAAATCCACCATTCACTGCCAAAGAAATCAAGGTTCTAACGGTGCTCATCTTCGCCACTGGTGCAAATGTCTCGTCGTAGTCAATGTCGTACGTCTGATTGTATCCCTTTTCTACCAGTCGAGCCTTGTAGTGCTCAACCTGTCCATCTGGGTTCTGCTTTACAGTAAAGACCCATTTGCATCCGACTGTCCTCTTCCCCTCTGACAGTTTTACCAGTTCCCAAGTGTGGTTCTTCTCAAGAGCCCATAACTCCTCGTGCATCGCCGCTTTCCACTTTGGATCGTTCTTTCAACCTGGCAATTGTTAGGTACAGTAATACTATCCAAAGACGCAATGAATGCTCCATGAGAAGAAGAGATGTTATCATATGAAACAAACTGAGCAAGGTCCCAACCATATCTATCATGAGGATTTCCCGCA
The DNA here is from genome assembly GCA_029216955.1 of Iris pallida. NCBI lineage: Eukaryota > Viridiplantae > Streptophyta > Magnoliopsida > Asparagales > Iridaceae > Iris > Iris pallida. Next base: position 29,024,582 of record JANAVB010011199.1, on the reverse strand, counting down.
TTGTTGCGAGTAGTCCTCCGTACTGATAATTGTGTGGGAGTAGGAAAAATGATATCACCTGAAAGGAAATCTGGTAGTGGTGGTGTAGGTGTCTCAGGAGTCAAGACGGACGTAGGCAAGCGACTTGGCACTGGCACTATAGGTACCGGTCCTGCAGTTTGTTTCACTTTCCTGCTTTAAGTAACTCCCCCTGAGCCGTGGGCCTAACACCTCTCATCTCCTCCCCCTTTCCTCACTCTTATGCTCCTCCTCAACCGTTCCTCCATGCCATACTCCTAAATCGGTCACCACTCTTACCAATCTCCCTCTCTCACCACTCTTACCAATCTCCCTCTCTCGTCTCTTACTCTCATTATCAGGTGAGTTGTCCATGGATGAGGTTCCCTCCGGACGGTAGTATGGTTCATGCTCCCTGAAGTGAACATCCAGGCTCACAAACCTCTTCTTCTCTACTGGACTCCAGCACACGTATCCCTTCTGAGTCGCCGAATAGCCCACAAAGACACACTTGACTGCTCTCGAGTAAAGTTTTCCAACAGACGGTCTGTTGTCCTTTACAAAACATACGCAGCTAAACACCTTCAGCGGGAGTATCCCACTATTATTTTCTTACAATATCTCACATGGAGACTTCCATCCAGTACCTTCGAAGGTATCATGTTGATCAGTTGAGCTACTGTCAACACTGCATGTCCCCACAGACTTTGTGGGGACATTCATGGCGATTATCATGCTCCTTGCCACCTCCAGAAGGTGTATGTTCTTCCTTTCTGCCACTCCATTCTGTGCTGGTGTATATGCACAGGTAGTCTGATGCTGTATCCCGTGGGCTGACAGGTATTCCTCAAGTGCTTTGTTGGTATACTCTGTCCCATTGTCAGACCACAGTACCTTCACCATTGCTCTGTACTGAGTCTGGACATATTTATGAAAGTCCCGAAAACAGGCAAAAACATCTCTTATTCTTCATCAAATACAGCTAAGTGACACGAGAGGAACAATCAATAAAAGAAACGAAACGAAATACTTGTAACCATTCATAGTAGTTGTGGCGCACGACCCCCAACATCAGAGTGTATAATATCAAAAGCAGAAGAGCTCCTATGGCCCGCACTAACATATGAGCTCCTAGTAAGTTTGCCTAAATCACATGCATCACATACTTGTTTCTTCTTATTTGCTTTCTCATAAATAGATGGATACAACCTACTCAAAATACCAAAAGATGAGTGCCCCAACCGCTTGTGGTGGAGTATCAGTGTATCCTCGGCACTCATCTTCCATCATCCCATTCCTGTCCTCTCTGCCACAGACACCAATGCCGAATACAGTCCTTCCTGATCTAGGTACCACAATCCATCATGCCAAGTGTCAGTCACAAGTCTTCGTTCCGTCTCCTTCTGGAAGATCATCTTAGAAATATCAAAAGAGACAATGCATTTTAGTTTGAGGATTATAGAACTAATGGACAAAAGACTGACTGGAAAAGAAGGAGCATGCAAAACATTGGATAATTTTACTGAACCTGTACAATCGACAGTACCCTTATCGACCACTAGCTGGAAAGTACCATCGGTTGTTTGAATGTTGTCCGCCGATGCTAGATGAGTGTAGGAAGAGAACTCACTAGCATTTCCTGTCACGTGTCGAGACGTACCCGAATTGACAATCCAGTTTGACTGTCTAAGGGAAGACATAGATGCAAAGGCGAGTGAGTCGTCAGTACCTTCCGATGGATAGACATACATAGCAGCGTTACCTCTGGCGAAGAATGAGGTGGACGCCTCCTCGGTCCCACTCCTCATGTCTCCATCGTGTGACGCTCTCTGCTTCCTCCTGAATACCTCCAGTATGTCCAGCAGTGCCTGATCCTCCTCAATATATGCACCATCAGCTCTCTCCTCGCTTTCTGCCACCAGTAGGTTCGCTCAATTACCTCCTCGACCACCCCGTCGACCCCCACGACCACGACCACGACCACGACCACGTCCTCCAAACTGTCCACGTTCATCACTTGAATCTTTCTCCTTGGGTGGTTTGGTGCAAGCATACCTCAGGTGACCCACCTCCCCGCAGTTGTAGCACTGTCGAGACTCTCCCTTAGGTCCTGTGCCGCCTGGATTGGCAACCGCCAGTGCTGACTTCACTTCAGGAGGACCGCATGTCCCTGCCTACAGCTTGATGCGAGTCTCCTCCTGGATAATGGCCGAGATAGCCTCCTCAAGTGTAGGAATCTTCGGTTGGGCTAGAAGTAGTGCTGTCCTCTGAGCAAATACTGCAATCAGTCCCTTAAAAAACTTCATCGTCATCTCCTGCAGACATACATGTCTCTTCTTACACTTCGGGTCCTCGCAGCTCGTCCGATATGAGGAGTTATCGTAATCCAACCACAGACGCTCCAACTCCGTGGCATTCTCCTGCACCATCTTCTCCCCCTGTACGGTGTCGTCGATCTATCCCTTTATCTAGAAAACTCTCAAGTTATTTTCCACACCATCGTAGGTCCTCAATTTCTCCCACACGTCCTTCACCATCTCAAGGCCATCCACTGTGGCGGCAATCGACTGGACTAAAGAATTGAGGAGTCAAATGTATATTACCATATGAGTGGACTTCCGCTCGTCGCGTCCTGCCGAGCCCTCATCTGACTCTGTCTTCTCTCCTGACAAGAAATCCTCCAGGTTCTTCCCTGCGAGGGTTCTCCTCACACGTCGTGACCAACTCAGATAGGTAGCCGGTCCATCAAGCTTCAGATCGATGGAGGGAAGCTCTAACTTCGCCGGTGTTCGTGTCGCGCTCTCATTAGCCGACAGTTTCATCAGCTTCATCAACGTTGCGACCTCCGCAGTCCAACTTCTTGATGATCTCCTTCATCGATCCTCCTCTTCTCCGATCACCTCACACCCGTCCCACGATTCACATTCGTCCTTTTCGTCCTCTCCTAGACCCGATCGTCTCTCCCCCATCAGATCTAGGCCTTCGATGTCAACGTCCGGAACGACCCGCAGGAGATGCCAGGAACTGCGGCATAAGGCTCCGCGGGAGTCGCAGCTTTGCGGTGATGGTGGCGGGCGAGCTACGCGGCGGCGGCGGTGGCGGCGGCATGACAGCGGTGGTGGCAGCTAGGGTTTGGGAGCGGTGGTAGCGGCTAAGGTTTGGGAGTGGGGGTGATGGCTAGGATTTGGGCTCTGATACCATGTAGAATATTATGAGTAATGAATACGTTTATTGATAATCTCTTGGCTATATATAGCCTTACAACCCTCTATCTTACATAAAAGCCCTTAATACATTCTAATATACCAACAATTATTTAGAATTATAGAGTTTGAATTTCAAAATTAAATTTGGTTAGTGTTTTGAAGCCTCAACCAACCTAAAAATTGATCTAATTATAGCAAAGTATCAAGTTTGTCACCTAGATTTGATTGACAATTTATGTTTTATGAAATTTTAGATAAACAAGACACAACAAATATCATAATCATGTATTGCATATGAAAACTATCTAAATTCTTGTTAAAGTAATAAAAATCAACAAATACTTTAAAGTAAATGAGAGTTTACATGTATTGCTTGAATCTGAAACCGGCCTGAATATGATTAGAGGGAGAGGAATTTAGCCTGAACCCTTATCCTAACACGAAATGTTTATAGGATTCAGCTTTGAACCTTGCATAAACTCCACCCCTCATAGGCAACCGAGGTGGGTTGAGGCAGGATCATGACCAGCCCAACTAAACCTTAGTTACATAGTCACCAGCATTGCCGAGGCGCATAGACGGCCACCTAAGACGAGGCGGGCGCCATTTAAAAGCTTGAAATATAACTTGGATTAGGCTTGCGAAAAAAGGATATTGTTTTTCCTTGTGAGATATGGCCCTTAACAGATTTGGATAGTAGATAAGGATTCACATATAACCAACCCCCAAAAGTTGGGATAGTCTTGATTTTTTGTGTAGTACTAAAGCATACTTTGAATAAGGGTCCAGCCAAAAGTTCCGTCGTTCTCGCGCTTCTACAATTTCCTTTGAGACTATGAGGCAATATTGTTATTTTATAATAAAATAGATTCAGTTAAACATGTTAAGGCGTCTAGGGGTACAACACCTTTTATTCTGGAGAAATGCTTTATTTAGGACTGTACATAATAGTCTTGATTTTTTTTGTAGTACTAAAGCATACTTTGAATAAGGGTCCAGCCAAAAGTTCCGTCGTTCTCGCGCTTCTACAATTTCCTTTGAGACTATGAGGCAATATTGTTATTTTATAATAAAATAGATTCAGTTAAACATGTTAAGGCGTCTAGGGGTACAACACCTTTTATTCTGGAGAAATACTTTATTTAGGACTGTACATATTAACTTCCCCAATCCTCCCCCTTTTCTGATACAATCTTAGCTGTAGCAAACAATCAAAAAAATGGGAATAGCCTTTATAAATTTCCAACTCCATCCATCTTCACTTAGAGCCTTCTTTTCAAAGTTGTGTGATTTTGTCATGTAAAGATCCCAATTCAAGTGTATGATTGATAACATGACCGTACACGAGTCATATCCCAAAATTTGGGATAAAGGCATTGTTGTTGGTGTATCATGTTAAACTTCAAGCGGAGGGTTCAGTGTTGGGTTAATTACAATGGTATAAATTTCGCTAGGCGGGTTTGGTGCGCCAAAGGGCCGCCTAGTGCCTAGATGACCGAACAGATTTTTTTTAATTTTTGTAGAGTGTAATACACATAAGTAGTTTGTATGTGTAATAAATGACACAAGTTTATGAGTTCTCGTGGTAGTGGGGATGTGTTTAACTCCTTCGGGGGGTGGACTGTGTTGGTCTGGAGTTCGAATCATCCCGATGAAGCATGTTTTTCATTTTTTTTTTCCTTTATTTACATTTGGTTGTGGGTTTGGGTGCGGGTCCAGCTTCGAATTCGACCCGCACAGCCATATAAACCCACTTCTCTCCACCACCACTCCTCTTCCACTCTCTAGCAACAGTGGCAGCAACAACAGCAGCTGCAGCAACAACAGCAGTAGCATAGCAGCAACAGCAGCCGCCACCGGAGGAGGAAAGTAAACTTTTGTTTTTTTTTTTTGTTTTTTCCATTTCTTTTTAAATTTCAAATTTGAAATATGAATTATTTTTTTTGAAATTTTCAAAAAGAATTTGGCCGAACAGGCCGCCTAGGCCGAAATCCACCTAGGACCGCCACCTAGGGGGTTTCCAGTGCGGCCAGCGACCCCCTAGCGCCTAGGCGCCGCCTAGGCCGAAATTTAGGACACTGGTTAATTAACATTTGGGGACAAACTGGATTGATATTTTGGTCAACCTGCATGATAAATATAGTTGTTCGTATGTCTACCATAAGAAAAATGCCATCTCCAGAGCAATTCATCATATCTTTGATCCTCTTATAGCATACTAGTTTAATGTGGAAATCTGTTTGAGGATAAACCATGAGAGATGGTATTGAAGACCTACTTGCATCACTATAAGATTTAAGAACAAATCAACTGTCGAGTTATGGTAAGGAAAAGCTATCAGCTAACCAAAAAATGGTAATAACTTTGAGATTCCCGTTTACCAAAGGTACTCACTTTCTATTGCAATCTGCCCTGTTAGATAAATCAACACTAATAATCTGCCATCCTAATTGAGAAGCTGCAACCATCAAAAATGGATAGTATGGCCATGCTGTCAAACAAATATTAAGTTAGACAATCAGTATAAGCTGAACATGATAGTGTATTGTATGCCACATTAGTTTCATATTGAAAATACAATAGGGAATATTGTGCTAACCAAGTTCTGCATTATATCCGCTGAGCGTCAAACTAGCAATGCATGCAATCCCAAATCCACCAATCCAATTTTTTGTCAAACTTCCAAATCTCAGCGCGGTAGACTTTACACCCACTTTCAGGTCATCTTCTTTATCCTGAGAGTTGACAATTAATTTATTACTTTAATATTTACATGATGTGTTAAAAACTAGTATGCTACATGTCTAAAAAGTAAAAGCATTTTGAGTAGAAAATTTGGCCAGAAGTATATAATATTATAGAATCCTACCTGATGCGCATATATTGTGTCATACACAAGTGTCCAAAAGACACCAGCACTATACAATGGGAGAACAATTGCAGGGTCCAAGCTTTCTTTAATGGCAACCCATCCTAATAAAGCTCCCCAATTGAATGTCAAACCTAGATATGCTTGAGGCTGTTATAATAGTACAAACCAACAGAATCACATCATTTTAACTTCACATAGAAATAAAAAATAGAGAAAAACTTAATCAAACAAAAGTCCATACCCAAAAGGTCAGCCTTTTCATGAGAGGATAGGAAAAGACAAGAAGTAACGATGATGCCCCCAGAACACGACTACAATAAAGAAGTTAAATGCAGTTTATTAATGGCAACTATTTTATAAACAGTTTCAACATAAAAGGTTCTCTTAACATAAATAAAAAATTCATGTGTTAGATTCAATAATAGATCCAACTGAAGAAACCAACATGTTTGGTTTCATGACTAAAGCGTCACTGGAGGCATGCGCCCCGAGTAGTCAGGAGATCGATTCCCAGTGGAGACGTTCGCCATAAATACCAGTTCATATATATATATATATATATATATATATATATATATATATATAATTGATCCTATTGATAATACAGAGAAAGAACCTGTCGTCTCTATCAAGATGATTCTATCTCGTCAGATATTGATTCTAGTATCTGGAGCACGGAATATATAGAATAGATCAAGAAAAGAAATATTTGAACTATGATTCATACCTACTATTCAGATCTCGCGACCGGACTCAAAAAAAGATGTCAGATAAGTATTTTATAAAGCAAACGATTTTTCTTTCTTCAGACTTATTTTGTCCGAAGGACAAAGATTTTGTTGAGTCATTACATCTACTCATTGAATAAGTGATCATCAAATGGTTTTTACTCAGAGAACCTTTGAGTTTAGCTTGGGGCAAAATCATCGTGGTTCTAGTATGAATTTGAGGTTTTAATTGATTCATAGGGTCTCAACAAGAGAATTCCTATCAATAGTAAAACAAGAGTAAATCCGCATTACGTACAAAAAAATAGGGAAGAGAAGATTCAAGAGGCCCATAACGATCAACATAAAGAAAGACGGACGAGCCAACTTGATATTTTTTGGCATTATCATCACAAAGAAAGAAGAGATTCCGTCTTTTTGTTACTTACTATCTTCGGGACAAATCAAATCAAATCAAGCGAATAAGAATAAGAAGTTTTGCACTTTCTATATTCGTGGAAACTAGTATTTGTGTGTTTCTGTTTGAGCCGTACGAGATGAAATTCTCATATACGGTTCTCAGAGGGGGAGTCTTCTTGGATTACCTATCTCAATAAAGTATATGATTGGTTCGAGGAACGTCTCGAGATTCAAGCGATTGCAGACGATATAACTAGTAAGTGTTCCTCCTCATGTCAACATATTTTATTGTCTAGGGGGGATCACACTTACCTGTTTTTTAGTACAAGTAGCTACGGGTTTTGCTATGACTTTTTACTATCGTCCAACCGTTACAGAGGCTTTTTCCTCTGTTCAATACATAATGACTGAAGCCAATTTTGGTTGGTTAATCCGATCAGTTCATCGATGGTCAGCAAGTATGATGGTTCTAATGATGATTTTGCACGTATTTCGTGTGTATCTTACTGGGGGATTTAAAAAACCCCGCGAATTAACTTGGGTTACAGGTGTAGTTTTTCAAATAAGTCGTATCTTGTTCAAACCAATCAACAGAGCTGGGGTTATAGTTGAAGCAGCCAATAGAAAACCGAAATAACTAGTTATAGTAGGCATGAAAGAGCTGAATTAGATTTTTTTTTTTGATACATATGTTGATAAAACACTTACCTAAGTTTCTATTTTTCTCAGATACGACGGTAATAAAAAACCAATTGACAGAATAAGTTTAGTTTCAATTGAAAGTTCTTAATTCATTAATCATTATAGATGGATGGCGCTAAAAATAAATAGAGTTACATAGGTGGAAAAAAAATAGACTCATTAGCTGTGACATCGACCAATCCTGTGATTTCGGGTCAACAGATTCATTGTGAAATTTGTGAGTTGAATAAAATAGTAATAAGAACTCACCCTAACTAATAGCTTAACTACCTAATATTATCTAACTACTTGTATTTGTATCTATAACAAATTCAAATTAAAATATAAATATATCTATAACAAATCATAATTAAAATATAACCATATCTATAACAAATACTAATTAAAATATATTCAAATTATATCTATAACAAATCCTAATTTAAACTATTTTTCAACAATATGAGAGGGAAATTTTTTCTTTTACGCACGTGCACGTGACTAATATATGTAATGGTTGTAGATGTTGGTCGAATATCGATTTTGACAAGATTTTGCAAAATATATCGTTTATGCCATTTTACAATATAGGACGACATATCATGATCAATGTGATATATTTGCCACATGATATTTTAGATGTCGGCTGATATTTTGGTCAACCAGATTTTGTTGATAATTTTTTAGATAAAGGGTTTCAAGCAATGTTTTAAAAGTTGGTGAAGGCGAAGAGGCTCAAATATTATTCGCGTACTAACTACAAATATTGAGTAAAATCGGATGGTACTAAATAGTTCAAGTTTGTTTTATTTTACTAAGTCAAATAAGAGCACTTTAAGCTCATTGTCTTTTTATTAAGTAGCTTAGTCCAACATCGGGATTTGGTGAGAATGAGAGATGTTAACAAAACTATAAATAAAGGGCCTCAGCTATGTAATTGGGAAATGAATGAAATAAATAAAATTGTGTTTGCTATTAAGTAAATGCTTCTCTTTCTTTCCTAGAAGTTTTGTTATGTCTCTCCTTCCTCTCTTCCATAACCCTAGCGTCCCCCTAACCAATAGTCATTACCCGTTATCCACACGGTTGATTCTAGATTTCAATCAAGGCATATATCACGACGATCTCGCGAGTATTCGAGGAAGAAGGCAACGATGCGATCCATTGAAGATAGCAATCATCGACATCCGACGGAATGGTCCTTCAAATTTAGAGCACGTGATCATACACAACTTAGGTAAGCCTTAACTTGTACTTGGTATCTTACGAATCCCAAATCCATTACTCTTTATGCAAGTACTTATTCATTGCCAAATTCACAAATAGGAAAGAGAGTACTTCTACTAATAACAAATTAGATCTAATAATAATTATTGAACTATCCAATCTAAATAGATATACTTTCCATTAACGTTATCTTGTCAATTAATATTAAAGGACAACATGCTTACTTGTATTGTTGCTAGTTTATTGCTAAAATTCGTCGTGTTTAACTAAAGAATCAAATGGGATCTTATTTGAATATTATTAACTTGGTTCTTACACTATACATCTAAAACTCATATTTGTCTTGCATCATTTTGTACAGCGCAACAACCAAGTTAATAATATTCAATATAAGATTCCATTTGATTCTTTAGTTAAAGACGACCAATTTTCAGCAATATAGTAGCAACAAACCAAGCAAGCATGTCTTTTAATATCAATTGACAAGATCAAGTCAATACAAAGTAAATCTATTTAGATTGGATAGTTCAACAATTAATATTAGATATAATGTATTGTTATTAGAAGCACACCATTTTCTATTTCTAGATTTGACAGCGGATAAGTACTTAAATAAAGAGTGGTGGATTTTAGATTCATAAGATACCAAGTACAAGTTAAGGTTTACCTAAGTTGTGTATGATTCAACTTGGTCCAAAGTTAAAGAAGGACCGTCACGTCGAATGCCGATGATTGCTATATTCAATGGATTGCTTCGTGCCTCAAACACTCGTGAATTCATCGTGATATATGCCTTAATTCAGATCTAGACTGAACTGTGTGGACAGCTGGAAATGACTATTGGTTAGGGGGTTGGAATGGGGAAGGGGGCGACTAGGATTATGGAAGAGGTGGGAGAGACGGAACAGAACTTCTAGAAAGAAAGAGGAGCATTCACTTAATAGTAAACACAATTTTATTTATTTCATTCAACGCCCAATTACATAGCTAATACCCTTTATTTATAGCCTTCTCAACATAGCCAATATCCTTTATTTATAGCCTTCTCAACATCTCATATTCTCACCAAATCCCGATATGGGATTAAGCTACTTAATAAAAAAAACAATGAGATAACATGTGCTCTTATTTGACAGTAAAATAAAGTAAGCTTTGACTATTTAGTACCATACGATGGACATGACTTTGACTCGATATTTGTAGCGATGACGCGAATAATATTTGAGCCTCTTCGGTGCAATGTCCTCATCATTTTTTCAGGGGCGGGGAAGACTCGACACTGTCGAGTGTACATCTCTTGTATGCTCATATTCTTCAAGTATGTTGGAGGTCAACTTTTGCAACACTTTCTCTTGAAGTCCATGTGTCTACAATCTCCGGTTTACCATTTCATCGCACGAGGTATCTATGGAATCATTCATCTCTAGTGGAGACAACCTGATCATAAAACAATATCTTTTTTCAAATATATATAGGTTCAATTTGAAGTATAGAGCCCAGTGGGGGACTCTAAGGTGCATTAGTTAGGTCATTTTGCATTAAATCAACTTAAGGGCAACACCCTAAGCAAAATACGATGAGGAGTTCATAACCCTTTTGTAGCCCACAAATCACAATCCTTGTATTATTCCCAAGCCAAAATTAATACTAAAGTCAACTAGACATTGGCCCTAGAAATTTTGGCTCAATTGGTAGAAATGTTGAAGGTAACTCCAATGAACCTTTTCAAGCTTTCGTTGACAAGTCTTCCTTGTCTAAGATAAGGAAAGGAACTTACAACTTCTTCTCTTACCAGGAGAAAATTCTGATATGTAGGTTTGACGAGCCTCAATCGGTAATCCTGCACTACTTCCTCACCATCCAGGAGCAAGTTTGGTTAACAACTTTAGGGTAATCAAAACTTTAACTCCTTCACAAATTCAAGATTAATAAAACGTTGAATGAGCCATGTTTGGTGAGTCAAGTCTAGACTAGAACCTAAACTCCCACCTTGACCCACTCTCGAGTCCCTCCCTTAGGCGATTCTAGGTTAAAGACAAAATTGTGTACAAGTCCCCGAGACTTGCTTGTGTATGCCTATTAGGCAAGGTATACAATTGTAGTGTTTCGTCCCGCTCAGTTCAACATGATGAATCAATAAACACAATGGCGTTCAGACTTGGCTATGCAGCGGCTTGCTCGGAGTCCCGCTTGGTCGAGGCAACTTCTCGCTCATGTGAGTGGCTTCGGTGAACTCGTCTCTGCTTCGCCTTCACACCTAATAAAAATGGATGTTTTCTTGAGCACTGAGTAGGTATGCTAATAGAAGAGACGAACCCAAACAGTTAAGGGAATAATCACGTTCTGTATCCGATTTGTGTAGAACATAAAAATATTGAGCTTGATGCCTAGATAGTACTTCACGTTGGTTTTCAATTTGGCACTCGGTCTGTCGATCTTACGACCTAGGTAAAGTAGAGTTTTTCTTTATACTGACACATAGACTATCAACTTGTTGTCATAGTCTATACGTTCTCACGAGTTAAATGTTTTCCATAGCATGCACGTTCTCACGGTCTCAATGCTAGTGATAGCATGCACGTCCCCACGATTTCAAAGGCATGTCATATAGAGTATGACTCGATTGATGGGTAGTGCACGGAACACAGTTGGTTCAAGTTAAGCAGGTATCAAATTGACGTTCCTAAGTCAAGGTTAAAAGTATAGAAACATGAAAAGTTCTCGGGACCGTTAGTCGACGAGGCAGTCCCTGGGTTGGGAAATGCATGGAGTATGAAAAGGGAAAGACGATAAATGGTTCAGAAGTATGGTAAGTTGAGTCGAGTCTTGCATGGTCATTGGACAACTTGTGCACAAGGTATAGTTCCTCGAACGATCACGGGACACTGGGATCGTGTCGACCTAGAAGGAATGGCAGGTATTACGCGTCCTTCAGCGAGGGTGCAAGTTTGAAGTGTACGTCGCAATACAGCTGCGGGACCTTCGGTGGAGTTCGCGCCTCGCACTCAAACTGTTCCTGTATGCTATGAAGTACGCGGATAGCTAGACTTGCTAGTGACCTTCATATAGATTGAGTCGGCGTGATAGCGGCAATCTGCGTGCATGTCATAGATTGAGTCAAGAGTGGATGTACGGCATGCAACACAATTATTAAGCCTAAGATTTGGCTTTAGCAGACACTTGCTTCGGCACGATATGTGGTATTATGGTTTAGTAACTGTGTTGTTGTGTTTGAAACTGGGATGGCCGAAAGGTAAGCATGGGTAAATTTCACATATGTTGTGTGTCATGATTATAGTTTGGAGACACAAGTAGTTTTGCTAGTATATGCCCTGAAACTGATCTTAAGACAAGATTAGAAAGACCACAAAGAATAGTTCACACTCACTAAAATAACGTGTTGGTTTTGTAAAGGTGGGCGAAAGCCCTCCCTACCAGTGCATTCAATGTACAGATATCCCAACAGTTTGTATGCAAGTTCAGGTAGCAACTCGTTCGGTACGTAGCTCGCTTGGATGCGTCGAGACACGAAATTTCCTTGACATTTCGAGACATGCGGACGCGTTGAAGACTTCACTTATACGGAAGATAATGTATGAACATCGCCTTCTTCATGTTGTAAGTCTAAGGGCGTAATCTTTTGTTTTGTATTGAGAGATGAGAGAGAGCTGAGTGATTGTATTCAGATAGAGTGAGCTTGAGAGATTGTAATCTTGGCCTCGAGCCGTTTGTAAATTCTGCTGAAGTCCTCAATAAAGATGACTTCATTTTGTATACTTGTGTTGTTCAACTTTTCTGTTCGGGACTTCTGTGTGACGACCTCGTCGCTAAGCTGCTCAATCAGTCGTTTTGGTATATGTCTTGTGTGGGCGCAATTTAGGCTCGCACGACATCACATCCTAGCAAGAACGATCGGTTCTACGGAACCGGGGCATGACAATAATACCTTCACCAATACGCTAGTCCTCCCCAAGGACTAGCCATGGGTCCGAATTAATTTGAGACCTTTATGGCTAAGAAGATGGAATCAGTGACTACCCAAATGACCAACATAATCACCCAGGTTACAAACCATATGGCAAAGATTACTATTAAGTTAGTAGCCCTAGAACAAAACCCCCAAGGTGAACAAAAACACACTAGAGGTGAGTCCAATGTCAGGTTAAATGAAGAGATAGTCGAAGGGTATCAACATAACGACAAGGTCAGTCGTAATCATCGCAACTGTAGGAAGTTTCGAAATGATGATCAAGATCAAGATGAGACCAATCAGATACAGAACGTCAAACTCCAAGCATCCACTTTTGATAGTCGAGATGACCCACAAGTCTTTTCAGACTCGAGTTCAGACATCACCCACTACTTCAAATGGCACTGTCTGTCTGAGGAGTGTAAGGTACAGCACACCACTGTTATGTTGACAGGTAAGGCTAGGACATTTGGGGAGAACATGGAGACCTTAGGGATACAAGAGGTAAACCACCAATGATCGAAATACAACATACACTGTCACATTTCTATGTCCCCTATGGCCTTCAAGCAAAACTTAGCTGACCAATGGGCTCGATTTATCCAATGATCCCTATCTGGGTCATAGTATGTTACATAGTTTGAAAATACTTACAAGAAATGTAATGAACTCGCTACCGAGTCCTCCCAGGCGATCATGGCTATGTTTAGGTTAGTATGAATGAAGACCTACGAACCAAACTTTTACTAAGAAATGTTGTTCTCCTTGAGGACGCATACCAAATGGTTCGAACTCTAGACTAGGCTCGCAAGTACAAGTTGAATGATCGCAAGGAAGAGCCGAAGAAAAGGCCAACATATCAAGCCCCTTGTTCTGTTGAGTCAAATAACAAATCCTTGGCCAAACCCGATCGAAAAGGAAAGGGACTGTTGGGCTCAGCCCCCGTCGACAATCAGTTGAGCAATTTGCGCACCCAATGTTTTAGGTGTCAGGGTTATGGCTACATGAAAAAGTAGTGTCCAAGTCAAGTTCAGACTAGGACCGTCCTCATCGAGGTTGTCCCAACTGAACCTGACAATGACTTGGAAGAAATTGCTCGTGAACCTGAACCTATTTAGATGACAAGTGCGTAAATAAACAATTGAGCTATATTAGGTGCAAACCTTTAATCGATATCTCAACATCCGTTGAGGCTCCGCATAAGCTGACTGTCATTAGATGCACCTTAGCTCAACCTAAGGTCACTAACGATTGGTGTCGTACAACAATCTTCCAAACCACACCCATGATTGGGGAGAAGTCCTGTCGAATCATCATCGACAGTGGCAGTTGTATCAATGTCGTGTCTGTAAGAGCCATCGCTATAATAGACCTTAAACCCGTCCCACACCCGCAACCGTACCAGGTACCATGGGTGAATGATGTGTCATTCAAAATAAAAGAGGTTCCAATTAAGCTAGCCACTTAAGAGAACAATATTTGGTGCAATGTGATCACAATTTACGTAGGTCACATTATTTTGGGTCGACCTAGATTGTTTGACTTTGTCGTAACTATTGTCGGGAGGTCGAATACGTGAGTTTTCGTGCATGATAATAAGAATATTCGACTCCAACCAAGTCAGCCCTAACCCTATGTCGCAGAGAAGGCGGACACACTGAAGGGGAAAACAAGAGTTTACCAATAGGTCACCTATCCTAGCACTTTGGCTCAGGAGACACCCAATAACTCATCCAACAACAGTGTTCTAAATTTTGCTAGGCGAAATCGGTGCGACGGAGGGCCGCCTAGGCAAGCCGATCAGGATTTTTTTTTTTGAATTTGAAATTTGAAATGTGAAACCCATAATACCAATTTGAAATCCAAACATGTTCTAACTTCTAAATCCAATACAATTTATTTATTTATTTTGAAATTTGAAATTTTAATGTTCTAAAATCCAAATCCAAATCCAATCTTAAACCCCAAACAACATATCCACAATACAACTAAGCATAAAAAATCAAAAAAAAAAAACGAACAGCCGCGCAAGCCGAACAGGCCCACCTAGGCGCCGAACAGGCCCGTCTAGGACCGAATAGGGCCAATTTTTCGCCTAGGAACACCATCTAGGGAATTTTCGGTGCGATCGGCAGCCGCCTAGGCCAAAATTTAGAACACTGCCCAATAATAGCCTCGATCTTTGAGTAATTCGTCAATGTTTTTCTAGAGGACCTTATGGACCATTTACAACCATTACGTGACATCCAACATAGCATAGACCTGGTTCCTCCCCAACACGCCATAGACCTGGTTCCGGGAGCAATGTTGCCCAACTTGCCCTATTATCGGATGAATCCATCTGAACATGCTGAGCTCAAACGATAAGTTGATGAGTTGTTGAGAAAGGATTTTCTCCAAGAGAGCTTAAGCCCTTGCGCGGTGACCACACTATTCTCGAAAGAAAGATGGATAATGGAGGATGTGTGTTAACAATCGAACTATCTGTCACGCCCCGACCCGGGAAATCGCTCGTCCTCGCTAGATTTAACCCGAATCATCGTCCTCGCTGGGGCGTGATGCCGCACGAGCCTGGATTTGCGCTCGTGCAAGGCAAGATAACAGGTTCACGTAGAACTATCTCAAATCGATAACATAAGCAGCGGAAGAAAACAAAGAATAACATAAGAATCTCTTTTATTCATTATGAACTGAAGGTTACAAAGGCTCTGAATAGCCCAACATAAAATGCCAATTGGCTACAACGCTCATGATCTCTCTTAGCTCACAAAGGATTACATTGTTCCATACATTATGCCCCCTTATAGCCACCAAGTAGTCTTCGGCCGAACATCTCCATGTCGCAAGTCCGAACGCATATGCGGAAGCTCCTCTTGAACGCCAAGGACTCCATGCCTCGGCACGTCCAAGCCAAGCTCCGCCCCGAGCTGATCATAACCTGAACCTGCACATAAACTAGTGGGGGTTTAGTGCTTTCGTCCTCGCTTCGCACTGATCAAGACCCGCTCGCACCCAAACCAAACACTTAATCATTTAGTGAACATGCATCTTACTTTGTGGTCTTTCTATTTAGCCTTAGGATCAGTTTCATGGCAAAACTTAACATAGCACATTACTATAATGTGTCACCACTTCCCGTGTTCCTGCAGCAGATACAGTTAGCCATAACATAAACGTAAACATAGTGTTCGTGCTCATGTCGTCCCATTTTCCTTAGCCTGCAGTGGTTAGAACTTAACATAAGCAATCATACGATTCGCACAACCGACCAATCATAAATGTAATCATATGCATAATGGGTGACAGGCCCTGCGCCTGTACCCAGCTCTCATCTCAGCCCACCGGCCCTAACTATATGAAGGTCACGGTGTTTCGCACCGTAATGGACTTGGCATCTCATATGTGTAAGCCTACAATCGCTTCGATACGGGTTGCTAGCCCAGTATCCGAAGGATCCCAAACTTACGGATATCATAGCTTATCACAGCACTGGACGGTCGCAATCCG
Source organism: Iris pallida (assembly GCA_029216955.1). Lineage (NCBI taxonomy): Eukaryota > Viridiplantae > Streptophyta > Magnoliopsida > Asparagales > Iridaceae > Iris > Iris pallida. The sequence continues at coordinate 29,007,995 of JANAVB010011199.1, read as the reverse complement.
TCCGAATGTTGTGCACCATAAATACCACACATAATTCCCTCCTAGGCCGAACGGTCCCGGCGCCCCGGCGTAACCGTTCGAGGGAAGCCACACCCGTGCACGGGCAATCCGAGTCCATTGACCATGCAATACGTTCCATATCATACAATCCATAGCATACCAACCGATCTCGTATTCCATACACGTAGTGTCGCACATAAACGATTTCCCGTACCATAAACATAATCCACCAATCATATGGGGAGCTCCGTCGGCGTTATGCCCCAACACATCCATATTGATGCACGACGCCCAACGGCTTTGTCGTCTCGTACTCATAATCACGCGTCCCGTTCATAATGTTATTCGCATAGCCTACTCCGTATTTACTTAGTCATTTCGTAGCATAAGTGCCCGAGGGCACGCTCAGCACCGTATTCCATGTTCTACGCCTAGCGTTCAATGTTCTCGGAGCCGTGCACCTGATGCACATCTCGATGTTGTCTTTCAATGTTCTACCATCATGCCCTATCGCGACTCGTGCACTTGATGCACGTCGCTTTAATTGTTCGATTGTTCAATGTTCTATCTTAGTGTTCAACGCATACTTAGACACTTACTCGTCGAGCCACGCTCGCTATTCCGATAACAAATTACGCATATCATAATACATTTTATTAGACGTGAAGGAATAGGGAGAGAGAGTCAAGAACCCGCCCACCTTAAGCCGATACGCCTTGCTGCCTCGCCGATTGAAGCGTCTCGCTTCCATACCTCGATCGCATAGCTAACTCTTGGACTTAGCCATTCCTTTGCTCTACTCGGTCGATTTGGCCTATCGTGCCCATGCCACAATCCGTTGCAAGGCCACGATTTGGTTTTGCGGACATTTCATTGCATAAGGCAAAATGCCGACCTCTTATCGTCCAGCGTAGAAGCATAGCCTGCACACCAGATCAACTAAAATCAGCACTTGCTCAAGCGGGACTTACTCTTTGCATCGATTTGATTCATAGATTCCAACCGACTCAAAGCTTACCTTTGGCCAACGCAACACTTGCATCGATTCATATCGATACCTCATCGGGTCAACGCAACTCTTCGAGTCAACGACTCATCGTAATGCACCGATGCGGAGCGGGGCATTACATAATATACCACTCAAAATCAGGTTCGTCCTCGAACCGAAACCAACACTTAACCCAAGTGCCTCGCATAGATCGCTTCACGATCTCGTGTTACTATCGTTGAATCATACAACTCAGTCTGGATCATACACATATTTTAGGCGTCCCACCAATATATGCATTTCAGCCAAGCTTAGTTGTAGGATATCGGGACAACTAACAAACTCAACTTAAATCCTCAAGCATCCATCAGTCCGTACTCGACTTAGTCATATCTTAGCGCCTATTCCCAAAAATACTCTACGTATGCATCATCCCATAACATGCAATCATCTTCCAAACATCTCTGTACATAACCTAATTTGAACCATAACTTCGATCTCGTAAGTTTCTCGCCGGCCACCTAACGCATGCATTGCATAAGTCATTGCGCATCCGATCGCAACGAGCTTCCGCAACGCCTATTCGCCCAACCGTTTCCTATCTCTCGCATAACTTAAGTCTTTTATCCAATCATTCATAACACTTGGCCATAACGACATGGACTATGTCAACATGTCACAAATTCTTTTGTCTACGATCCGTACTAAGTCTCGACGCAACTATCCATACGTGATCCACATTCTCTCGCTCTATCCATACGTTGCGTCTGGGGCTACCCCCGCTAGGTAACTTATCCAGACATCGTGCTCGCGCTCTCTCGACACAAGAGGTCGACTTGAGTCTACGATGCTCAAAGGCAACAATCTTTCCGACCCAAGGTCTCTTACGATACGCCCATCTCCTACTCTCGATCGAGTACGAATCCTTTACTTAGTCTCCGATTCAATCCCGACTAGTTTGTTTCGTAATATCGATGGTGCGCTCAACACACATGGCCTAACCGTTATTAAAACCGATCTACGACACAACTCTTAGGGTCATTCTACTATTCGTTGCTCTCGCGCATTGCAAAATCCTTGCAATCGCCTTACCGCGTCACTACGCTAAGCACGTTCCTCAACATACACTACCTCATTCCTTATCCTTCTTACGCGACTTCTTTAGGGTCATCCTATGGGACTTCAACATTCCCTTGATTTGGCGGTCAAGTCTTCTAGGGTCATCTGCCCCGAAACTACGCTCGATAATTGAAGATCATCAACGAGGGACAGTTACAACGAACCATGCTATATCCTATTGCGGAGCCAAATCAATTCCCGACAATTCCTATGGGACTTTACCCAATCCGATATACCAATTCATAATTTATCTATCCCCGTGCAACTAATGCGCTGCTGCCACTCGAATCACTCATGCATTACCGTCAACAATATCGCACAATCCTCAATCTCATCTTCGCATCAAACCACAAGTCCATATCAAATTTGCCACGCCTTGCAAGTTCGATCATCCCCACTGGATGAATCACCATACCAGTGCTCACGCGGAATGATCGTCCAAATTTGACGTGACGCATGTGCGAGGCTGGGGTTGCGCTCGCTCAAGACAAGAATGTCAACATAGTGGTGATCCGCGAAGCAATCCAGACACTTCCGATTTCATCCGAGCAACATCCATCGACTCTCAAATTCTCCGAAGCGTTCCTATCGTCGTCATCCAAATCGACATCAACTTAACTTGCATCTTATTCATCCAACAACAATGCTCAACATAATTTTCGTTCATTCGATCAGAGTATCCCCGAGTTATTGCATATCGTCTTTGATACGCCTCAATACCATCGTCGATATGCATAACTTGAACATCTTCCTTTCTCATAAGCTCAAACCCGTTGCAATCATTGCCATTATCCGAACTCGAATACGAATCAAGTCTCGCACAAATCACTTCTCATATCCCTAACTCGTACTTCTAAATCGTGCTACCGACTCATTGCATTAACCCAAATTCGTTCGTACAATTTCTCCGTACCTACTCAATTCGTTCCGAAGACGTCTCCGTACTAACTCAACATAAGTTCGACCGGGTCGACCATTTCCTCAACGTAACATTCATTCGCATATGCTCGGCCTATCGTTCGACTTATACTTAGCGAATCCTCGTCCGACGTATCCTCCGTAGGCACGACTTCACGCATGCTCATTTAACTAATTCACAAGCATACTTATATCGACTCCTATCGCATCATTTCCACTCGAGTCTCGATACCATTCCATCCGTTGCGGACAAACATACCGTAACAACATAATCGTTTCGACGAAACCTATCGCAAGTCACCAACCGGCTTAACATAACCATCGCTAAGTGGTATCCCATATACCACTCAGGATCGAGCCTATCGTTATCGACACAATACCTCACCACGCTTGCTCGCATAATTGGTATTGCATATACCACTCAGAATCGAGTCATTACTCGACATCACACTTCGCATAGGTCCGACTTCTATCTCAACTTAACCGTCCCGTATGGCGATCCTTTCGATCCCAGCTCTAACGTTAGCTCAAGTTCGACACATATTCGATCTAACCGGACCATGGCGATCATCATCGATCCCACCCGTAACATTCGCTTATTCAAAGCTCAACGCGACATACGGCCAACATAACGTTCGCCCACACAACTCGACTTAGCGACCAACTCGATTCGTTACTATCGCATCCACGATCTTCGAATCCCGCACGTTGCAGCTCGTGCAACAACTTAGTCTCGATACTTAAGGTCTTTACTCAATCTCGAACAACATTTCGCTATCCATCCGCATAGCCATACTACGCACATCATACCGTATCGACTCGTTGCACTGATGCAACGAACGATCCACGACTTGCTGCACTCCGTGCAACCGACAACACATAATCCTTCACATAGCCACATAATACACATTGCCTCACATATCGACCCGTTGCACTTCGTGCAACCAACAACACATATCTCTCGCACTTCGTGCGATCAACAACACATAGCTCCTCGCACTGCGTGCGACCAACAATACGCATATCATTGCACTTCATGCAACAAACATCACCATATTCGTTGCACTTCGTGCGACCATCATTCCCTAACCCGTTGCACTTCGTGCAACCAACACTCTCCGACGGCACCCGGAGATAACGTGATAGTCACGACATACTTGTGGCAGACGTACGCACTTAATATAGACTTATTGTATGGAACATCCAATGTAGCGTCGAGCAGATCCATGAGCCATGCGGTTGCGGAAACAACTTAGAGTCAACTGAATTCGATAGCGAAGTAACTTGAGGGTCAAAGAGATTCACGCACGGTCCAAAGGATGGAACCGCTCTGATACCAACTTGTCACGCCCCGACCCGGGAAATCGCTCGTCCTCGCTAGATTTAACCCGAATCATCGTCCTCGCTGGGGCGTGATGCCGCACGAGCCTGGATTTGCGCTCGTGCAAGGCAAGATAACAGGTTCACGTAGAACTATCTCAAATCGATAACATAAGCAGCGGAAGAAAACAAAGAATAACATAAGAATCTCTTTTATTCATTATGAACTGAAGGTTACAAAGGCTCTGAATAGCCCAACATAAAATGCCAATTGGCTACAACGCTCATGATCTCTCTTAGCTCACAAAGGATTACATTGTTCCATACATTATGCCCCCTTATAGCCACCAAGTAGTCTTCGGCCGAACATCTCCATGTCGCAAGTCCGAACGCATATGCGGAAGCTCCTCTTGAACGCCAAGGACTCCATGCCTCGGCACGTCCAAGCCAAGCTCCGCCCCGAGCTGATCATAACCTGAACCTGCACATAAACTAGTGGGGGTTTAGTGCTTTCGTCCTCGCTTCGCACTGATCAAGACCCGCTCGCACCCAAACCAAACACTTAATCATTTAGTGAACATGCATCTTACTTTGTGGTCTTTCTATTTAGCCTTAGGATCAGTTTCATGGCAAAACTTAACATAGCACATTACTATAATGTGTCACCACTTCCCGTGTTCCTGCAGCAGATACAGTTAGCCATAACATAAACGTAAACATAGTGTTCGTGCTCATGTCGTCCCATTTTCCTTAGCCTGCAGTGGTTAGAACTTAACATAAGCAATCATACGATTCGCACAACCGACCAATCATAAATGTAATCATATGCATAATGGGTGACAGGCCCTGCGCCTGTACCCAGCTCTCATCTCAGCCCACCGGCCCTAACTATATGAAGGTCACGGTGTTTCGCACCGTAATGGACTTGGCATCTCATATGTGTAAGCCTACAATCGCTTCGATACGGGTTGCTAGCCCAGTATCCGAAGGATCCCAAACTTACGGATATCATAGCTTATCACAGCACTGGACGGTCGCAATCCGTCCGAATGTTGTGCACCATAAATACCACACATAATTCCCTCCTAGGCCGAACGGTCCCGGCGCCCCGGCGTAACCGTTCGAGGGAAGCCACACCCGTGCACGGGCAATCCGAGTCCATTGACCATGCAATACGTTCCATATCATACAATCCATAGCATACCAACCGATCTCGTATTCCATACACGTAGTGTCGCACATAAACGATTTCCCGTACCATAAACATAATCCACCAATCATATGGGGAGCTCCGTCGGCGTTATGCCCCAACACATCCATATTGATGCACGACGCCCAACGGCTTTGTCGTCTCGTACTCATAATCACGCGTCCCGTTCATAATGTTATTCGCATAGCCTACTCCGTATTTACTTAGTCATTTCGTAGCATAAGTGCCCGAGGGCACGCTCAGCACCGTATTCCATGTTCTACGCCTAGCGTTCAATGTTCTCGGAGCCGTGCACCTGATGCACATCTCGATGTTGTCTTTCAATGTTCTACCATCATGCCCTATCGCGACTCGTGCACTTGATGCACGTCGCTTTAATTGTTCGATTGTTCAATGTTCTATCTTAGTGTTCAACGCATACTTAGACACTTACTCGTCGAGCCACGCTCGCTATTCCGATAACAAATTACGCATATCATAATACATTTTATTAGACGTGAAGGAATAGGGAGAGAGAGTCAAGAACCCGCCCACCTTAAGCCGATACGCCTTGCTGCCTCGCCGATTGAAGCGTCTCGCTTCCATACCTCGATCGCATAGCTAACTCTTGGACTTAGCCATTCCTTTGCTCTACTCGGTCGATTTGGCCTATCGTGCCCATGCCACAATCCGTTGCAAGGCCACGATTTGGTTTTGCGGACATTTCATTGCATAAGGCAAAATGCCGACCTCTTATCGTCCAGCGTAGAAGCATAGCCTGCACACCAGATCAACTAAAATCAGCACTTGCTCAAGCGGGACTTACTCTTTGCATCGATTTGATTCATAGATTCCAACCGACTCAAAGCTTACCTTTGGCCAACGCAACACTTGCATCGATTCATATCGATACCTCATCGGGTCAACGCAACTCTTCGAGTCAACGACTCATCGTAATGCACCGATGCGGAGCGGGACATTACACTATCAACAAGATAAATGTCAAGTACGTTTCTCCATTCCATGCCTTGATGACATGCTCGATATAATGTCAGGTGCCACCCTCCTCACTAAAATCGATTTTAAGAGTAGCTATCATCGAATTCGAATCCGTCCCGGAGATGAATGGAAGACCGCCTTTAAAACCAGGGACGGTTTGTACGAATGGCTACTCATGCCTTTTGGATTGTCTAATGCTCTTTAGCACCTTCTTACGAGTGATGACTCAAGCATTACGACCATACATGGGTAAACTCCTGTTTGTATAATTTGGCAACATCCTGATTTATAGTCACAGTCAAGAGCAACATATTGAATATATTCGTATAGTGTGCGAGACATTAAGTAACGAACAACTTTTCACTAACCCCAAGAAGTGTACATTTTTTTACCGGTCGAGTCATATACCTTGGTTATGTTGTTTCCATGGAGGGCGTTTTTCTCGATCCTCAAAAGGTCAAGGCAATCGTAGACTGGCCCGAGCTCAAAAACATCCGCTCCTTGGTTATGTTGTTTCCTCATAGGACGTTTTTGTTGATCCTTAAAAGCTCAAGGCAATCGCAGACTAGCCCAAGCACAAAAACAACCGCGACGTTAGAAGCTTTTACGGGCTAGCCACGTTCTACAGACAATTCATAAGGGAATTTAGTACCATCATGGCCCTTGTGACCGAGTGCGTCAAGAAAGACGAATTCATTTGGTCCAAGATTGTTGCCAAGGCATTTAAACAGATTATGACGTTAATGACAAAAGCACCCGTGATGAGACTTCTAGATCTCTCAAAGGTGTTTCAAGGTTGCTTGTGATGCCTCTGGCAGCATCGGCATAGGATGAGTTTTGACCATGTTGTTTAGTGAAAAGCCTAACGATGCAATGCAAAGATACTCCACATATAATAAAGAGTTCTATGCGATAATCCAATCTTCCGCTATTAGAGTCACTACTTATTACCACAAGAATTTGTTATCTATTCGGACTACGAAGCCCTTGAGTACATCAATTCCCAAAAGAAGTTGAGCAGACGACATGGACGATGGGCTGAGTTCCTCCAGGAATACATCTACGTCCTTAAGCGACGCACTCGGTCGTAGTATCATGGCCCTCAATCATATAAGTGCGGAGGTAGTAGGCTTCAAGCGTCTTAAAGAAAATTACGAGGCATGTTCTGATTTTGGGCTAATAGATAAGGAATTAAAAGACGAGCACACTCAAGAGTGACGTATTTTTATTAGGAGAGACTAACGGGGTTTTTATTAGAAGATGGGTACTTATTCTGGTTGCGGCTCCGCAAGCTATGTATTCATAATACGTTGCTAAGAGATTTTCTCATTTGGGAGTTACATGCGGGTGGTTTAGCTAGACATTTTTGTAGGGACAAGACGATCGAGGCTGTCGTATACAGTTATTATTGGTCGAACCTCAAGAGGGATGTTGCCAAAATCGTTAGCCAATGTCGCACGTGCAATTTGGCAAAGCAACACAAATAACCCCCAGGCCATTATATCCCTAGTATGGACTTCATGCTCGGCCTACCTCGCATCGTCAAAAAGTATGATTCCATCTTCGTCGTGTAGGTGTTTGGTTGGTGAAAACACTAGAAACTCGGAGACATTTTATTTCCCCAAGCTGAATGTGCATACAACAATTTTGTCAATAGGAGTACAAGTCTGAGTCCATTAGAAATAGTCTACAGTCACAAGCCTGAAACAACCGTAGACTTGGTCCCACTTCCCCACTTCCACTTCACTATAGGGTATCTGAGTCTCGGTCTGTAATTGCATCTCACATAACTAAGTTGCATCATGAAATCAGTGTTCAAAATGGCGGTCGAGGTGGCTGCTCTTTGCACCGCTTTTGTTGTATGCGGGTAGGCGGAGGTGAGGCGGCGTAGGCGGACGCCTCGACATAGCAATACCTGACTAGATGTGTTGGCAAAACAGTTTTACAAACATTATGGTCCTATGGTTCACTTTTATGAGACTAAAATTTCATAAATCTTTGTTCTACAATTAGTCATGCATAAACACCCTTAAAAATTTATTATGCCAAAAAACAGTAGTAAAAATGTCCAAAATGTATCAAACGTCTAGTTAGGTGCCTAGGCGGTAGGCAGACCCTCTTCGTCGCGCACCCGCCTACCGTCGTTTAGAACCTTGCATGAAATTAGTGCAAGAATTCAAACTAATATTAATCAATGCAAAACTCTTGCCGATTCTAACAAATAGTCGCAAAAAATTGAGGTATGGGACGAATCGTTAGTCTCAGTAGGGCCCTAACGGTTTCCCAAAGGAACTGTAAAGAAACTGCACGCAAAAGGTGCACGTCTTTTTAAGATAATTCACAAGATTAATCCAAATGCATATGTAATGGATCTTCCTAAAGATTTTGGTTTTAGTTTGACTTCTAATATTGAAGGTCTGATTAAGTACAAAGTACCTACAATCAATCATTCCTGATAATTCACTTGTGGATTCGGAGGAGCTACCCAACAACCTTGTACCTTATAGTCCCCCACTAGTTCCTATACCTCAAATTGAACCTATACATATTTGACAGAAGATATTGCTTATATGCAGATGATCATGTTGTCTCCACTAGAGATGGAGGCTTCTAGAGATACCTTGTGGGAAAGTTAAATCGGAGACCGGAGAAACATAGATTTCAATAGAAGAGTTGCACAAGTTGAACTCCAACATGCTTGAAGAATTCAAGAGATACCTTGTGCGATGGAAAGGTAAACCATAGACTGAAGACATGAATTTCAATAGAAGAGGTGCACAAGTTGAACTCCAACATGCTTGAAGAATATGAGCATCATTCGACAATGTCAAGTCTTCCCTACCCCTTGAAAAATGATGAGGACACGCATCGAAGAGGCTCAAAAATTATTCGTGTCGTCGCTACAAATATCGAGCCAAAGTCATATCTATCAGATGGTTCAAGTTTGCTTTATTTTACTAAATAATAGCACATGTTACTCATTGTCTTTTTATTAAGTAGTTTGGCCCCACATAGGGATTTGGTGGGAATGAGAGATGTTGAGAAGGCTTTAAATAACAGACCTTAGATATGTAACTGGGCGCTGATTAAAATAAATAAAAATGTATTTATGTCAAGTGAATGCTCCTCTTTCTTTCCTAGAAGTTCTGTTATGTATCTTCCTCCTCTCATCTATAACCCTAGTCGTCCATTTTCCCATTTCCAAACCCCCTAACCAATAGTCATTTCCAGCTATCCATACAATTCAGTCCAGATCTGAATCAAGCATGTATCACGACGATCTCGCGAGTGTTCAAAGAAGAAGATAGCATTTGAGCGATCCATTGAAGATAGAAATCATCGTCGTCCGACGAAATGGTCCTTCGTCAACTTTGGAGCGAGTTGAATCATACACAACTTGGGTAAGCCTTAACTTGTACTTGGTATCTTACAAATCTAAAATTCATCATTCTTTATGCAAGTATTTATCCGCTACCAAATCCACAAATAGGAAAGGGAGTGTTTCTACTAACAACAAATTAGATCTAATATCAATTGTTGAACTATCAAATCTAAGTACATCTACTTTGCATTAACTTGATCTTGTCAATTAATATTAAAAGACAGCATGCTTGCTTGGATTGTTGCTAATCCATTGCTGAAAATTTAGTGTCGTTAACTAAAGAATCAAATAGAATCTTATATTAAATATTATTAACTTGGTTCTTACATTGTACATCTAAAACTTTTACTTGTCCTGCATCAGTTGGTCCAACCATTGAACCATTGGAGTGAAAGGTTCAAGCTCCAACAAGTCTGACATGCCAATCCAACTATTTCGACCACATCAATGTTGCAATTACTTAAAGTTTATACTTAACATTTTTTTTCTTATCCATTTTTTTCTAATCCCTAGTTTCAATAATACTATATCATAAAAAAATTATAAAAATACTAAATCATCTTAGTTTGAATTCCAAAACTATGTTTTTTAAAATCTTAAAAAGAACGCGAAATCTAACTAGTAACAAAACAAAGTTTCTATAAAAAGCGACAAAAATCAAACCACAATATTTTCAAATTTTAAGTCTAATACATTATCCACTTATTAATTAAGGCTAATTCTAAGGGCACCACACCATTTACTTGGGGCTATGCCAAAATTTTTTGAAAAAATTACAAGTTTGCCATCAAAATTTTTTGCTTGGGGCTAGCCCAAGAAATCATATAAATATCAACTTAATTTTATTTTCCTACTCTTCTTCTCTCTCTACTCTTTCCTTCTCCTCCACTATTTTCTTCTCCTAAGAATTTCTAGGTCATAAAATTGTAAACCCTAAGCCAAATTGTCTCCCAACCAAGACATTGTGAAGATTTAAGGTGCAAATTTTTGTTATAGTGTCATCGACTTCATCCGTTAATGGGTATGTCATCTAATTAATATATTTGTAGACTTTCTCACAATAATTTCACATATAAATAATGATTTATATGTGTTTAATTTAGAAAAAAGGAACATGGAAGAACCCGGGTCAACGAATGTAGTAGACTCTCGTCCCGATATGTCCGAAGAACACATTCTTGCTTCGGATGCACTCTTGGTAAGCTAATTTTAACATTCATGTCGGGTGAAATTCGGGGCTGTTACAGACAGGACTGCCACTACTCTGGCAGTCCACCTCTACATAGAGGACTGCCCAAACATCTGCAATCCTTCAAAACATAAGGACTGCCAGAGTTGTGGCAGTCCTGATTATTGAAAGGACTGCCAATGTGATGGCAGTCCTGATTATTGCAAGGACTGCCTTGCCCTCTGCAGTCCTACATTTTGGCAGCAGTTTCCAATTTTTTGGTGTTGTGTTATTTTTCTTTATTAACTTTAAGTTATATTGTAGGACTTATCAACTTCCGGTATCGAGGTAGCTGCTCCAATTGGCGTCGATGTAGGCCATTTATTCATGACCGATATGTGTTTTGAATCATACGAAGGTGCGCTAAATTGGTGCCGAGAAGTTGGACAGGCAAACAACATAGTTCTTGTGATATCTAGATCGGCCCGAAACCGTCCGGGACAACAAACCACGGTGGTTTCATGTGAACGAGGTGGTGTGTTCAGAAGCCATAAGAAAGATAAAGTTATCGAAAGTAAAGTTTTAAAGAGAAATGTTGGAACGAGAAAATGTGGTTGTCCGTTCAAAATCTATATTAGAAAGGATGAAGAAGCGAAGTGGACAGTCCAAGTCATGAATGGAATCCACAACCACGAGATTGCCGAAACACTATTGGGTCATCCGTATGTCGGACGGTTGAACAATACAGAGAAGAAGATAGTGGAAGACTTGTCCAATTCCGGAGTTGCACCGAGACAAATATATTCCGTCATACGACATGAAGATGAGAAGAACAAGTCAACAATGAAGTCAATATACAACGCCCTATCTTCTTCTAACGCCATTTGGTCGAAATCAAGAATGGCGATGCAAGAAGTGATGAAGTTGCTTGGAGATAATCATTATGTTGAGCACCATAGAAGACATCCCCAGAGCAATGAAGTCATTTCACTCTTTTGGGCTCATCCCGATTGCACACATTTGGCTCGGTCTTTCGCCGACGTGTTAGTTCTTGATTGCACGTACAAGACCAATAAGTTCAAGATGCCTCTCTTTCATGTTGTCGGCTTCACCTCTACATGGAAAACATTTCCAGTTGCTTTTTGCTTCATGAAGAGTGAGAAAGTTGAAGACTACACATGGGCGTTGGAAAAACTGAAAACCTTTTACACCGGTCAGAGAGAGCCCTCTGTTTTTTTTTACCGACAGAGAGTATGCTCTAATGAATGCTATTCGGATTGTGTTTTCTCAAGCGGATACATTGCTCTGCACTTTTCATGTAAATCGTAATATACAATCTCAATGTAAGTTGAAGTTCGGAAAAGTGGATGGTAAACTTGACATGCAAGTTTTTGACGAATTCAACCATGACTGGAATTGTGTATGGCGAGCCAGCACGATAGACAGTTACGCCGCCGCATGGTACTTGTTCAAGGAGAAGTGGGAGAGGAGGGAGCCGGCATGCATTTCTTACATCAAAGAGACATGGCTTGAACCGCACAAAGAATAATTCGTCTTAGCATGGACGAATGTGGTGAAGCATTACGGTACGACAACTACCAACCGTGTCGAAGGAGCACACTCAGTATTAAAGAGGCATTTAAAGTCGTCCCAAGGCAACTTTGTTTCGGTTTGGCAAGTGATACATCTATCAATAGATCGGACGGTGAACGAAATTAAGGCATCATTTGAGATGAGCTTAAATATTGTCAAGCATGAGCATAGAAAGGAAGTCCTCTTGGATTCTTTAATGCTTGTCATTTCTCACAAGGCGTTGGATTTCATATTTGAAGAGATTGATAGGTCAAAGTTTGTCGGCTTTGATCCTCATGTTTGCGGGTGTGTACATCGACATACACTGGGGCTCCCTTGTGGCCATGAGATTAATTCATATCGTCGTCAGTCCATTCCTATTCCAGTTGTTGCTGTCGATGAACGTTGGAGGCAGTTTTCTATAATGCCCGTGGTGAAGACAGACGGTGATTTCTTCTCTTTGCCACAAGTGAAACTTCTCCACGCACGGTGGTGTGCCTCAGCAGGAGCAGAGCGGGAGTGCCTTGAGGTTAAAATCCAAGAACTTGCATGTCCGGTGACTACAATGCATGAGCCGTCCGTTATTTCCAATCCTAAGGGCAGGCCTCAAACAAGAATGAGTAGTTCACAGAAGAGAAGGCTTGAGTCAACCAAGAGAGATCCATCATCCTTTGAGCATATTGAACGAAGCTTAGAGCAAGCTCCGCCTGCACGGAAGAGCAAGCTCCGCCTGCACGGAAGAGCAAGCTTATCATTCGCCGGAAAAAGGAGAAAACGGATAGTGCAAACGAAGATACTGTGGAAAGTCAAACGTTGCGTTTGTATATCCACAATTTTCATCCTGAGATTCGTAGTTATATCTGGTCTATTGTTGATGTCCCGGGGGATGGCCATTGCGGATTTCATGTGCCTGCAATACATCTCGGTTATTCTGACAAAGACGGATGGAGGCAAGTGAGACAGGAGCTGTACGAGGAATTAGAGAGTCGTCTTCCATTATACTCCCGCATCCTAAGCGAAGAAATAGTTGCAAGTTTGTTGACAAGTATTCCTTGCACTGACAATGTTATCGGGCCAGACCACTACATGTCCGTCCCGTCTGCCTTGTATTTATTTGCTAATCGGTACCGGATCCCTGTTGTACTTTTTTCGGCGGGAATTCGTAATACTTTTTTCCCGATGTGCGCTCCTCCGGCGGAGCACAGACAAACTAATCTATGTACTATAGGTCAAATCAAAGATCACTTTGTCATGCTAAGGATGATCGGTCATTCCCCGATTCCTCCACCTACAACAGTTTGGTACAAACTAGCACCGGCAGAAGCGAAGTCCTGGACCGGGCCTTTTGATCATCAAATCAATCATTGTAGGAAACTGTTGCAGATGGAGGACCAAGAGACTTACCGGTTGGCCACTACGACGTCGAAATCGACTGAATGAAGTTTTCACATTTTGTATATGGATGACCCATTTTGTTGTAAACATTTTGTATATGGATGACCCATTTTGTAAACATTAAAGTATATCATTTTGAAATGTGAAGCCAAATATATGTTTTTTGTTTTTTACTTTTTCCTGTCTGCCAAGTATATCATTTTGAAATGTGAAGCCAAATAATGTGAAGCCAAGTATATCATTTTGAAATGTGAAGCCAAACATTAAAGTATATCATTTTTAACTCACACACAGTGAGTTTTCATCAAGACTGCCAGACCACTGGCAGTCCTCATTCATATTAGGACTGTCAGTGGTCTGGCAGTCCTGATCAAAACTCACTGGGTGTGAGTTTTGAACTCACACCCAGTGAGTTTTGATCAGGAGTGCCAGACCACTGGCAGTCCTAATTCACATTAGGACTGCCAGTGGTCTGACAGTCCTAATCAAAACCCATTGTGTGTGAGTTTGATCAGGACTGCCAGACCACTGGCAGTCCTCATTCACACTAGGACTGCCAGTAGTCTGGCAGTCCTAAGCAAAACTCACTGTGTGTGAGTTTTGAACTCACACAGTGAGTTTTGTTGAGGACTGCAGACCACTGGCAGTCCTAGTTCACATTAGGACTGCCAGTGGTCTGGCAGTCCTGATCAAAACTCACTGTGTGTGAGTTTGATCAGGACTGTCAGACCACTGGCAGTCCTCATTCACACTAGGACTGCCAGTAGTCTGGCAGTCCTAAGCAAAACTCATTATGTGTGAGTTTTGAACTCACACAGTGAGTTTTGATGAGGACTGCCAGACCACTGGCAGTCCTAGTTCACATTAGGACTGCCAGTGGTCTGGCAGTCCTGATCAAAACTCACTGTGAGTGAGTTTTGATCAGGACTGCCAGACCACTGGCAGTCCTCATTCACACTAGGACTGCCAGTGGTCTGGCAGTCCTAAGCAAAAGTCACTGTGTGTGAGTTTTGAACTCACACAGTGAGTTTTGATGAGGACTGCCAGACCACTGGCAGTCCTAATTCATTAGGACTGCCAGTTGTGTGGCAGTCCTGATCAAAAGTCACTGTTAGTTTGTTTTGGCAATTTAAACAATGAATGTACATGACAATTAAGAGATTTAAACATCACAATTTTCAAATTATAGAGAGTTAAACATTACAATTAAGAGAGTTAAACATCACAACATCACAATTATGAATGTACATGACAATTAAGAGAGTAAAACATCACAATGAAGAGAGTTAAACATCACAATATCCAACAAGTTAAACATCACAATTTCCAAAATACAATTTCCAAAATACAAGTTAAACATCATAATCAAATCAGTGATCATGCCGGGCCTTCGTACGCGCCTCCCGATTTTGCATGAAAGGAAAATCGACAGTGTCATCGATATGCTCCAACTGGTTCGCGATATTGACACATTCATCGTTCTGGCAGCCCGATCGGAGGGATTTCGCCAAAGCCTTCACCCGAGTAGCCTGTCAATGGTAACAAAACGTCAATTAAGAGAGTTAAATTTGAAAGTATTTACAAACTATAATTTATAAACTTACCATCTTGACCAATGAAGCATACAGGACATTTTTTGAAGGCAGAGGTCCTAGAGCTCCAACGGCAACAGGCCCTGGATTTCTAGGGTTCGACAACCTAGGATGTCCGACTGCCAAGTAGTACGGCATGTAGTCGTCGCTGCAGTCGTGCATCTCCTGCACCGGTTGTCGAAGTTCTTCCCCCAGCAAATGTCGTTGTCACTCGGAGTAGCAGTCAGTCACCAGTCGAAATAGGGCGGCTTGTAGTTCAAAGGGTTGGGTCCCACATGGAGGCTCCAATAACTTTAATGTGCGCTGCGGCACAGTTTGTACGAGGCCAAACTGACGAAGTACTCTATCAGGCATGTAAGGCTCCGTAATATCATATCATGTGATCATACCATGAAATAGAGATACTGGTTGCAGATGGCGATTATGTTGCCGCAGATCCCGGTATGGGTGCCAAACTATCTGTAGGACAAAAGTTAAAAGAAAATAGTCAACAAATAAACATACCATAAATAGTCTACGCTATCTACGCGCTATCAACTAACCTCTTCTGGCACCAAATTATCCA
Organism: Iris pallida; assembly: GCA_029216955.1. Classification (NCBI taxonomy): domain Eukaryota; kingdom Viridiplantae; phylum Streptophyta; class Magnoliopsida; order Asparagales; family Iridaceae; genus Iris; species Iris pallida. The sequence goes on along the minus strand of JANAVB010011199.1, from coordinate 28,991,788 downwards.
GAGCATCACGAATGGAAACTAGCGTTTCATGATTTTTAGTTTCCAGCTGAGTTGGCTTCCATTGACACACTCTAGGAAGGTGCTCCTCATAGCGTGGGTTCAGCTCACCCCTCCTGAGCATCGGAAAGTGCTCGTATATCCATGCATATACAATTTGTAAATGAATAGTCAGTAAATTAACAACAAAATCTAGTTAGTATATTAGTTTAAAATGTTAAAAAATTTCTTACATGAAGTAGAGTCTGGCATCCCGCCATGGTCTTTGTTCCGACACGGGATGCTATACCAAGCTTGCGGTAAAGGTTAGCAAGTATACCGCTGCCCCAGGATATGGCTCCTACGTCGTCTATAACAGATAGGTTCGCAAGATACCTAGCATGTATAGAGGTTTCCGACTTGTCTGGAATGGCAACCGATCCAAGTATGAAGAACATGTATGCCCGGGCCACCCTCTCAACGGTTTCATCATCCCAATCCTGTGGGCCTTTGAAATTCTCCACCAACCATGACAGAGGAATTCCGTAGGACTTCTTGAAGCCTGGCAGGGTTGTAAAGGTAGTGGCCTCCACCCCAAGGTTCGCTTCTATAAAATCAACTATACGATCGTACCACTCGAGATCCTTCTCAGTACATAAATATTCATTTGTCATGGCGCGCCCCTCCACCGGCAACTCCAGTATCTGATAGACGTCGTCCAGGGTAATGGTCATCTCCCCAGCTGGGAGATGAAATGTGTTGGTCTCCGGAGACCATCTCTCCACAAAGGCCGATATGAGAGCACTGTCCTGCGTCTTGTAGGCATATCTAGCCAAATTTTGTAGACCGGTAGGAAATATTTTGCTCTGGACGTCCTCGGATAAATGGTTAAGAGACCAGGCAACACACTTCCTCCCGTGGCTCACGGCCCTAAGAATACGAGAGCTCTCCTGTATGTCGTACAAGATAATAAAAATACGATTATTGAATACATATATATATATATATATATATATATATATATATATATATATAAACGGAAACTTACAAACATAATATACATACCGGATTCTTCCATATATCATAAGCAATGTGGTTGTCGAACGACAACAACATTGAGCAACCCGGGGGACGGACATCCTCCTCCTCCTCAGAAGTATCGACATCGGCCGAACCAACAGGATCCTCAGAAGGTCCGACACCGGGCGTACGGACAGGATCCTCAGAAGGACCGACACCAGAACCACCTCGTCCTAGAATTTGGCTGATAGGTACGTCGTCGTCGTCATCGGAAGAAGACGGAGGACTAGGAGGACCTCGTTGCTTCGAACGAGAATGGGGATGTGGTTGTTCCCCTTGTTGTTGCGGTTCTGAAATTCTGATTGGTCTCTCAAGAGGACGAGGCCGCTCACTACGTTCCCTGCGCAAGGATGCGGTGAGGGGTCGCTTTCTTTTGGGAGCGGCCACAGGACTACAGGACAACATAGGGTTAGTATTAAATAATGGATGTAAAAGAAATTGTGAAGTTGGCCTTCAGGACTGCCATGCGCCTGGCAGTCCATCATTCTATCAGGACTGCCAGAGAGATGGCAGTCCTGTTTTATAACAGGACTGCCAGGGTTCCTGCAGTCCTGTTTTATAACAGGACTGCCTACTGCATGGCAGTCACTTTGGCAGTAGGACTGCCCATTCGTCTGCAGTCCTTAGGGATGACGACCAGACGAACAGTTAGGTTACGTTTAAACGATAAAATATAAGATTTTCGATTTCGAAATGTACTTTGAATTGTTCTAACCTAATTTATAATAACATTTAAGAGATTTCTCAAAGAATCGAAATGTACTTTGAAATGTAAAATAAATTATACAATAATTAGAAAACATACCTAGCTTGTGATGACGGTTTCTTCTTCGGTGCCATTGATGATCTTGGAAGAGTTAGGGTTCTTGAGAGGGTTTTGGAGAGTGGATTATGGAGAGAGTGTTAGGGTTTTGGAGAGTAGAGAATTTTTTGAGAGAGCATTTTGAGAGGGTTTTGAAGAGAGAGAATTTTTAAATGATAATGAAATGAAAGAGAGGGTTTGGGGGGGGATTGCCCCAAGTAATTTTCGGGACGTCCCCAGTAAAAGTTCCTCAAACCTAGGTTGTCCCCTAGTAAAATGACGCCCCCAGTAATTTACGTGGTGCCCTTAGAAAAGCCTTAATTAAATATACAATACGAAAATGAAAGTAATAAAACAAATAAACAATACAATATTGATAGTAAAGGATCAGTAGCCTAGTGGTGGAGAACTTGTTATAAGATCAAGTGTTAGGTTCAAATCGCATTGTTAACAAAAGTTAAAAAGTCACATTTAATTTTCCTTCTTTCTTTCTTGGGTTGAACCCTGCACTGTTAACTGAACCGTGTCCAGGTTGACCAGTTCGAATGGGCCGGTCGGTTCAACCCGATTCTGAATGGTTTAACTGTTTGAATGGTTCAACCTGTAGAAACAACACAAAAAAAGTGACCTGTTCAAACTGGTTTCTAAAAAACTGGTTTAAAGTGTTAACTTACTTGGACCCTTAAATTACTTGTATAATTTGAATGTTAAATTGCTTGGACTCTTAAATTATTTACTCCTAAATAATGTTTTTAATATATTTTTACTTATTATCTTACTTGGACTATAAATTACTCGATACTTGGACTACATATATATACTTATCTATATATTTATATATAAAAACTAAAAAGTTTGGGAAAGATTTTTTGACTTCCACTGCTCATATACAACTGAACACACGCTTGGTAAAAACAGTCGGTTCCATTTAAGTCTAAGACCAAGATCACACTCAAACTTACTGTTACAGGTCTTTCGTCAATGTTAATGTGGCTAACTATTAATAAGAAAACTATAAACAATTTCTTCATATAAGCACAAACTTATATATCTTTGTGCATTAACTATCACTTTCCTTAACCTAGCTATTACATTGATAAAACAAAAGATGCACCAAACCCTAGCAGGGCAAGTAACATACGACTATCTCAATTTATCAACATATAAAGCCGGTTGCTGCCATATACACAAAGTACGTGTACCGATAGAGTTATCTTGTTAGTAAATATACAAGTATTTACTCCATAGCAAAATGCAGTAAAAAAAAATACTATCAATAACAGCATATATCTATTCGTCATTACAAAGACATACTCATAACTAAAGATGTGAAGTACCTATAATTATTGAGCTGGAGAAGAATTCCTAAGCCAAATGACAGTTGAAAACAAAGAAAGCTAAAGCCCTGAAAAGGTGTCAATACACCACACGCAACAGGTCTGTACTTGGTGCGCTCTACCTGCATAGAAAATGTTATGTTGTATAAGCAATCAAGCAATAACCATGCAGAAGCGTGTAAAATATTAAGAAATTAATTTGCCATGTCCAATCAAGAGCACAAGGAAATGCTACTTATCTTCTGCCTATCCCATTCTCTTATGTTCTATTTCCATTATCATTTCTCATATAAATGAGGACAACAATCACCGGAATATACCTTCTTATCAATATCCTGGTCAAGAAGATCATTCACTGTGCATCCAGCCCCTCGCAGAAGCACAGCCCCACATCCAAACAATGCTAACATCTTCAAATCTGGTAGCTCTCCTGGTGTTGTTGCCATTGTAATTGACCTAGATCAATAGATATGCATAGAGGATTATAACTCCTCTTTTACCAAGTCGATTTCTTCAATGAAAAATTCAATTATGGCTATCTGTCACATGACTCGTAGAATAGCATATCATAAACATCATAAGAATAACAAGATATCATCTAACGAATTGGAAAAATGCATAGGTTATATAATATAGATAACATTAGAAGTAGAATGCAGGAGATACAAGTTATCACCTTCACTATAGATATTTTTATTGTTTAGGTTGATCCTGAATTTGAAAATCTAGAGGTAATAAAAAGAAAATGAAACGAGAAAAAAGTTCCACCCTATGACACAATTCTAACTCAAGGCATCTATTTATCTTTTCTTGTTTCCATTTAAAAGCATACGACAGAAAGTAGGCCCATTATCTGGTATTGGAAGACCAATCCAGATAGCACGGCCATCAGCTAATGCCACTTGCGTACTGCTAATAAAATCTAGGATTCTGATGAAACATAGAGAAGGAAGAAATTATGATACAGAACAACGGGAAGATGTCACATGTAACAAATAACAGATAACTAATGATAAACCAAATATTATTAGGTCCTGTAATTTAAAAATATGGCAAGTAGGAAAACCAGAGAAAGCAAAAAAGAAAAGTGAATCAACAATAGCGAAATTGCACCATCAACTCCATAGAGTAAAAGAACTAAAATAATTCCATAAGAGGGTGTCAAGAGCAATTTGCTAGTAAACCATCACTTTAAAGTTTAAACTCGTGCATCTTCCTTCCAAATATCAGCTGCCACAAAGCAGCTTAATATAATAGAAAGAAAAAACAAATAACTTTCTAGCTGCTAATTTTGAACATTCTATAACATGTTTCAATGGAATAATAGGTTTATCCATTTGTCTATGGGAGAAAAATAATAATCTCTTAGTCTACACTTGTAATAGTCGAGGGGGGACTTGGAGGTTGCTCATTTGTTGCATAAGCTTATACTCCATAACCAATATATTGGTCTACCTACCTATTAATGGTCTCATGTTCATCTTGGCTAGGAACTTGGAACAAATAAAGAGGCTGACTTTAGGTTGATAATATGCTCCATGACAGAGCTCATTCCTATGGCACAAAGTTTTGGTGATGATGACCTAAGAGCGAGGATTAGGACGCAAAGAGAGAGAGAAAGAAATTTTGAATGCCATGTGTATATTACCGTGTATATCAAGTTGGGACATTTAATGTGTGACATATTGATCACAACGGGTTTCCTTCTACTCCTTCGGGCGACCTGATCCTCTGTGATGAGCGGAATAACAATCTCTTTGGCTTATAATCGTTTGTCAATAACCCTTATGTTCTAAAAGGTCTCGTATTTGCTCAAACAACTAATTGTCTTCCATTTTTTTGTATATGATTCATCTTTGACCAATGGCATTACTGGAATTTCATCAAGCTCCCCCCCCCCCCCCCTGCTCATATTCTCTTTTCAAAAACCGAGAAAATGACAAACTTATCTACTTTCAAGAAAGTAATCGTGATGGGAAAAAGTAACATATTATGTATCATTAATGAAGAACTAAGAAGAACATAAATTCCAAAACGAATTGTCGTCCCCGTATCAATTTGTGTGTGTCAAAGTATCAGGACGCAGTGTCAAATACTCCAAGATACACAGCAGAGCCACACCAAAATAAATTTCCTGTCCGTGCCCACCGTGTCGTATTCGTGTGTCAACAGTGTCGTGCAAGCATGGATCAAGTTGGGAGTAAAGAACTACCACATGCAGGGCCAAGCCAGCAGCCAAGTACCGATCGGCTTATCCAACCGCGCCAGAAGCGCGTACGGACGCACGGGATTCGGCAAGTAGGCGTTGATCCAATAACTAGAACCCGAAGAAGCATCATTCGACGGCGGCGGCGACTGCTTCCTCTCGCCACCCTCCCCTTCCGTTCCCGATGAAGTAGAGACCGACGCGATTTGTAGACGACTGCGAGCAAGCCTACCGAAGAAGACTCCCCGATGGTTCGGCGATGGTGCTCTTGGTGGGAAGATTGGGGTTTTCTCTAGGGTTTTGGGGCCGGGAGGAGAATGGGAATGGGGATCGAGAGGATTGCTAGGGTTTTGAGTTTGGGGAATGATGGAGAAGAGGGAGAGAGGCCGATTGAGTCTGCGAGCGGAGCGGGAAAGCAACAGCGCCATTTCTTCGTCGAGGTGGGGGACGATCGAATTGCAACTTTTTGGTTAAACTCTTTCCGAAAATGAGAAATTATGCTGCATGTCTAGGAATCGGATCAATTACAGGGGGAAAAAACTTCACGGTCTCCTTCGATCGAGGAAAAAATACACTTATAAAAATAAGAGACGAAGAGAAAATTGTAGTCAGAAAATTGTTAAGGAACTTATTCTCGTTAACCTATGGGTCCGGCTATACACACTCCAACACTTAGCACATTTTATTTTTAAAAAAAATTCTATTCTACCCTTGCTGAGCACACCCCATGCTCCCCTCCCCCCCTCCGCCGACCCTCCTCCTCCTCCTCCTCCCCCGACCCACCTCCTCCGACCCTTCCCCCCTCCGCCGACCCTCCCCCTGCTCCCCTCCCCTCCCCACAGCTCCGCCGACCCCCCCGACCCGCCTCCTCCTCCTCCTCCCCCTCCCCCCCCCCCCCCCCCGGCTTCCCGATCCCCGATGGCCGACCTCATAAACTGTTGGGATTTGGCCTTTCATTGTGAATTTTAGTCCAACATCGGCTAGGCCAAAGGAGTTGTATCTCTATATATTAGCTATGCTAGTTTATAGATGCACATGTGGTGTGGAGGTGCACATGGATGTGCCATGTGGGGTTATTTTTCTAATGGAAAAAGGCTAAATCAACAATTAAAAGCATTAATGTTTTTTGCTCTTGGAAAATTTATTTCCATGGGAGCTAAGCCCCGTAGGGGCTTAGCGACTCGGACTCAGACTCGAACTCGGACTCGGGCTCATGAGGCGTAATGTGGCGTTTTGTTGGCGCACTTTGCACTTAGCACGTCAACATCGTCGCTAGGCGCATAGTGCGCTCGTTGCACAGCCAAATTGCGTGCCAGGTTGCGCGCAGGCTGCGCACAGGTGGCGCAATGTGCGCGTTGTGCGTGTGGCGCAAGGTGCGCAAGACGTGTGGCGCAAGTGGCTCTGTGCGCAAGGTGCAAGGCGCAGGTTGCTAGAGTGGCACAACTTGCTTCAGATCGTGCCTGTGCATGATCTGAGCAGTTACTGCACGTTCGAAGTGGTTATTACCACATCCCGAATATTGTGCTAATCGGGCAGTTGCTACTCGGGCCTATATAAGGTCTGTAAGCCCCCTGAATTTCAGGGTTTATTTTTTATTTTTCTGAATGAATTATTTTCGATAAATGTTTTATTATTTAATTGTTTAGATTATTAATGTACCTTTCCATGACTTTGACTTCTGGAGCGTCAGGGATACCGATCTCTGTAAACTCTCTTCACGAGTTTTGAAGTAGACAAGATTATCTTCGTTTTGATATATCATGTCCCACTTGAAATCGTTCCCTTGTGCTCTTTTTTGTATCGCGCAACTTCGAGTCAACTTAGACCAATTAATCATTGAATAATTATTCCCACTTTTATTTTTGATCTTCGTTTGCACGTCACCGTGACTTTTAATTTAGGAGCACCAGACCAGTCGTTTTCTCAGAACCAACTTCTCATGAATGATCTACTCGAGACGCTCTTCACCCATGACCTTCGTGTCCCACTCAGACACTCCATTTTGTGCTCCATTTTCTTCGCACAACTTCCGGGTCAATTTAGGCCGATTTATTTTCTACCGTGAAACCTGATTTATTTTCCAATTTAATTTCAGGACCCGACATCGATCCAACCTACTTGACCCCAAATATGGACATGGCCCACCCGAAGCCTACTACCCACATGACGCTTGTGTCACATTTATTGGAGCCCCCGTATATTATTTATTTAGCCATGATTATAAATCCCTATTTTTAATTCAATTATTGCATCCGGTTCGATTTTGACCCGACCCGGCCCGACCGAACCCGAGCCCAAGCACCATATTGTTCTTTCATGATTGCCCAAAAATCCCACATAATTTTTCTATTTTTTTCTATTTTGGAAAATATCTCTTTCTCTCTCTCTATTTTATAAATATCTCATATATATATATATATATATATATATATATATATATATATATATATATATATATATATATATATATATATATATATATATATATATAATCATATAACTCACTCTCTCTCCCTCACTTTATACAAACAACCCATCCCCCCCTCCTTTACAGCAGGAGCACACCCCCTCCCCCCTATTCAGCCGACTTCCTTTTCCCTCTCTCTTTCTCAAATATCTAATATCACTCTCTCTCTCTCTCTCTTTCTATTTTTAAACACAACACTCCACCTCTTTTTATAAAAAAACCACACACACACTCTCCACACCCACCACAGTCGACTCCCATGGCCGAGCTTGGCTCCGGCCACCCCCCCTGGCCGACCTCCGTCGTGGTCGGTCGTCGACCACTCCACGCACCACCTCTCCTCCTTCTTCCTCCTCCTCTTCAATATCACCATAATACATCACCACCACCTCCACCACTTCAAACCACCACTCCCACCATGCAACACCATCGCCGCCGACGAGCCTTCCCCCGCCGCCGCGCCAGGCCGGCGACCACCCCGCACGCAGCAGCAGCTCCGGCAGCAGCTGCAGTAGGCAGCAGCTGCAGTAGGCAGCAGCGCACAGGCGCGCACGTGCGCGCACGCGCGGGCTGCCGTCGTGCGCCGCCGCGCCGTCACACGGCCGCCGTGGGCGACCCCCCACCGGCACGCGCACCCCCGACGACCTTCCCCTATCCACCACCGGCCTCCCCGACGTGTGAAACGCACGATTCGTGCGTTTGGCACGAGATCCCGTCAGCGCGCGCGAGTTTGGAACTTCAGAATTTGCGTCTCGGGATAACAACTTCACGCGTGTTTTCTGGGAGATCCGATCGTTGGATCGACGAACTTTTTACTCCGTCGCAATCTCGGTATATCCATCTTCACTCCTGTCAATTTTCGTCCGTTAATTTCGTCGTTTGATACCTCAAAACTGGCCACCAAGTTGACGTTTTAAATTGAACTGTTTTTGGACAGTTTCGTGGAGCCGACTTCGTCAGCTCGTAACTTCGCCGTCGCAGCTCCGGTTGATGTGCTACCAGTTCCTGTGCACAGCTGGTATAACCATCTTCCTGTCTCCTTTAGATTTCGTTTCATTTTAAGCACGTTCGGTTGGTCGAATTCGACGCCAAAGTTGGCCGTCCGAATTCTTTAATTTGCACTTGTAAAATTCTATTTTTGAATCCGGGACTCCGGATTCAATTTCTGACACCACCAGTAGAGTCGTGGCGTCGTTCTGGCATGTTTTCATATAAAGTTTGCTTGATTTGGAGAACGTGGGCCCTGGCACGTATTTCGGTGCAAAACGGGTCCCACTTTTCGAGTCAATGGGTCACTTTGAGATCGGCTCATCGGAATCCAATTTCGGATATACCGTTGAGTTCGTATCGTCATTCTGGACTCGCTGACATATAATTTGCTGAGTTTTGAAGACATTTGTTCTGACACGCATTTCGGTGCAAACTGGATTCCAAGTGTCCGCGTCAACGTATCATTTTGAGATCGGCACATCGGAATCCTATTTCGGACATACCGTTGGGTTTGTATCATCATTCTGGATTCGTGGACATATAATTTGCTAGGTTTTGTAGACTTCTATTCTGACACGTTTTTCGGTACAAAGTGTGTCCAACGACGGACATCATTTTGGCCCGAAATTACCGTTTTGCCCCTGTGTCTAAATTGGACTTATGGGTAGGCTATCCTAGCTAATTTGACCGTTCTGGACACGTTGGTGATATTTATTTTATCATCCGACAACATCTGTAGATTTTGTTTATGAGTCATTCCTTAATTTATAATTATTTATTTTTTCAGAAATTGTTACTTTATGGTTTTGAATTTTTATATATATTTTAGTTATTGTAAAAATATGGAAAAAAATTGTATTTAAATACTATGTTAATTTAGCTAATTTATTATAATTTTTTAGCATTTAATAAGTACTTTTGGTATTTTATAAAAATGGGAAAACAGAACTCATTTTCAGGATACATATTTTTGCTGATTTTTAATAAATATTTATGAGATTTTATAAATCCCAGAAAAATTATTATAAATTTCTATAATTAACAAGGATCATTTTGGTACTTTATTTTATATATATTTAAGCTTTTTGTCTATCTCTAAAATTGTTGGAACTTAGTGTACAGTTTGATTTATTTATAGAGTAATTACGACTTGCAAGTTTTGAGTTGTTTTGAGTTATTATAGTATTGGACCTCACCCTACACTAGTGTAAAGACCCTAGGAAGTTAGTTTGTGTATAGTGGCACTTCACATTAGACTTTTATGCTAGGTCCCCACTTGGCTAGTATCCAGTTAGGAGTCGTGTCACACCACTAGTGTATTATTGAGCATAGCTTAGAACTGAGTTTGTATATCATTATTGACAGGACACCGGACATCTATATCTTCGTACTAGTATTCTTGCTTTGCTCGAGGCAAGTACATCTACAAACTCATTTACTGTCTTTTAATGCTAGAACATGTATTAACCAAGATAGCAAGTTAAATCTTCATATGTTACATTAATTTAGTCCCTACCATGCTTAGGACAGTTATCATATCTTCACATGCTTCTTACTGTTTCCCCGTACATGTTTTACTATGCTTATATCTGTCCGAGTATTCCCATGTTCTATACCGTCCCAGTATCTCTTACATGTTTTTATCGTTCTCGTATCTCTCATATGTTATATATATGGGTTATGGGAAAACTGACAGTTGAGTACGTGATCATGCCCCACTCATAGTAGCGAGCGAGGTCGCATTTTATATGCATACCTTGCCGCAGGCCTTATCTCAAAGCTGTATTTGTATGTATGTACATCTATCGCCTTTACACTTGTACGGAAGTACATTTCATTATGTGCCCCAGCACATTGTACATCTATTGACCGATCACATACCTGCTACAGTTTTAAACATTACATATACATCTGTCTTTATGACATATGTATCCTTGCCATGATAGATTATGAGATTTACCATGATTCCAGATATGCCATGTTCCCTGTGTTACTATGATATTGTGATCTCAGTTGTACCATGAGGCCATGTTTCTAGTATTTCCTGTTTTATAGACTTATCACACCATGTTTCTTGTTGTACATCTCTTTCATTATATGTTCAGTACTTTAGTTGTAGAGGTTGTACTTGCTCCCGTCCTGACAAGATAACGTTGTAGGTATACTTTTCGAGAAGAAAATGCTATGTGTTACATATTATGGCACTGATTTTGAGGACCTGGCCTTAGCTCCAGAAGAGGCCCCAGCGGGAAACCTTGCTTAGTTATTTTCATGTTTTTTTGAGACTTAGATTTCGGCCTGTACTTATATTTGGATACTGGACTTTGTCTCCAGTTAGATACTTTGGAAGTGTATTATTAAATCTGTGCTTATGTTACCTTCGCTTATAGATGCTGTGTTGTGATGAACCTTAAATGTGATTTTAGAACTGTTAGTAACTTAGATCATTTATTGTTTATTCTAGAACAGCTTACTGCACTTTAACCAAGCGTAGGCTGGACATGGCTCGGCCTGGCCCAACAATTTGGGTAACGGGTCGTGACAAGGTCTCCTCTCTCTCACAGGCAGATATACGATACAGAACATATTCAGAGAGTTACGTAAGTTTACAAGTGTTTCTTAACACAAGTAAACAGAGCCTGTCAGAGAGAAGAAGAGAAGCTTTGCACCAGCGTTGCTTTTGCACGGGAGTCCGTGTACGATCCGAGGAGAGTGTTCCAAAGTTCTCTGATGAACTTGCTGGTTCCTGGAAGCTATTCGTGTGGGGCGAATATAGCTTTGAGCAACGGTGATCATTCACCCCAACAGGCTATCTTCCATCTTTCGCCTGTCATCTTCTTCGTTGTTGTGATTACAAAATCTTCTTAGATTCTCGTATATCATATGTTGTTGTGGATTACGAAATCATTTTAGATTCTCGTAATATAATAACGAGATCTTCTTATATCTTCGTTATACTTGCGCAACCTTCCTAGAAGTGTTGCGTTGGAACATTGTTCTTACAATTGTTTCATATTCTCAGTTTTCTTTTTGTGCCCCGACACTAACAATCTCAAACCTATATTGCTACGATGGAAAACTTTAATGCTTCACTCCTCAATACTGACTTTTCTAAGTTAGAAAAGTTTGATGGAGAGCATTATCAAGTCTGAAAGAGGAAGATTTATCTCACTCTTCAACTCAGAGACGTTGATCACGTGCTTCTTGAAGAGGAACCTACTGTTCCAGGTACTGGGTCTGCTGCCGCTATCACTGCGGCTACTAAACTTCAGGCCAAGTGGAGAAGGGAGAATAGCATTTGCAGGCTGCTTATCCTGAATGCTATGGAGGATTCCCTAGCAGAATCCTACAGTAAAAGAACTATTGCCAGAGACATATGGGAGTCTCTGGAGAAACTGTACGAAGAAGACAAGAATAGGAGCAAGATATTTGTGGTTGAAAAATATCACAAATGGCTCTTTGAGGACGAGAAGTCCATGCTGCCGCAGGTAAAGGAATTCCTGAAGTTGCGACAGAATTGGAAGAGGAAGCAATGCCCCTCCCCGATAAGTTTGTTGTTGGAGGGATTGTCTCAAAGCTCCCCGCTGGGTGGAGTAAGTTCTATGCAAACATGCATAGGAAGAAGCTTGAGATCAGTCTTGAAGATCTCTTGCAGGAAATCTATGTTGAGGACCAGATGCGGGCTCAACTGAAGGTGGACACACTGTCCAAGCAATTGGCTAACGCCAATCTGGTTCATACCAAGTAATCAAGGGGAAAGCAGGCGGCTTCTCACAGCAAGAAGAAGGACCCTAACAATCTGAACGTGAAGGGGACTTCCTTCAAGCGAAAGAAGGCAAAGTCTCAGATGCCTTGTTTCAAGTGTGGCAAGAAGGGCCACTTCAAGAATGAATGCAAAGCAAAGACCAAGCAATCAGAGCAAGGAGAGCCTAGTAAGGTATATATGATCACTGACATTGTTGCTATGACTACACAGGTTGATGCGGTAGGGACTGACTCTGACTGGTGGGTAGACACTGGAGCCTCCTGCCATGTCTGCTCCAGTAAGGAGTGGTTCACCACCTACACACCTACTTCTGAAGTGGTTATAATGGCGAACCAGGCACAAGCTGAAGTGCTCGGGATCGGGACGGTGGTGTTGAAGCTGACTTCGGGGAAGTCTCTGACGCTTTAAGGTATGAAGCACGTACCTGCTATCGCCAAGAACCTGATCTCAGGAGGCCTACTCTGCAACGCATGCCTCAGGATGGACATCAATGCTGGCCAGATGGTGATGTCTATTAAGGAAACATATTTCGGAAAAGCTTTTTATACCGAAGGGATGTTCAAAATTCAGCTTGTGGATCAGTCCAATGTAAATAATGTAATTAATGCAATCACTCCTTCTGCTTATACTCTTGAGTTGTGGCATAATAGGCCAGGACATGTTTATTGTAAACGAATAAACAGAATGTCTAATCTAGGACTTATCTCCAAGTGTGGGGGTAAGGTAGAGAGATGTGAAGTTTGTGCTCAAACAAAGATCACAAGGAAACCCTTTCTTCGGGTTAATCGAAGTACAAATCTTCTGGAGTTGGTACACTTCGATATCTATGACTTCAAACAGTTCTCTACAAAGGCCGGGATGAAGTATTTCATAACCTTCATCGATGACTTTTTAAAGTATGCGTTCATCTACTTGCTGAAGGCTAAAGACGAAGCATTCGAGAAGTTCAAGGATTTCAGAGCCAAAGCTGAGCGGCAGACTGGACAACAACTCAAAAGAATAAGAAGTGATCGAGATGGGGAGTACATGTCTCAGGAATTTGCATCGTTCTGCAAAGAACATGGAATTGTCAATGAGACTACGGCTCCGTACTCTCCTCAATCAAACGGAGTAGCAGAGAGGAAGAACAGAACGTTAACAGAAACGATTAACTCAATGTTGTTGACTGCTGGCCTTCCTAAGTGCTACTGGGGAGAAACTGTATTGACGGCCACTTTTATTTTAAATAGAGTACCTCATGCAACTTCAGACGTTACTCCTCATGAACTCTGGTTCAAAGTTAGACCTAACTTGAATGTCATTCGAGTGTGGGGGCTGTCTGGCTTATGTGAAGCTCCCAGATCTGAAGATTCAGAAGCCGGGGACAAGGACTACGAAGACGATCTTCTTGGGGTATGCCGAGAAGAGTGATGCTCGGAGATTTCTTGATATTGAGTCAAATCATATCATTGAATCTCACGACACAAAATATTTTCAAGACAAATTTGTAAGGCACAAGAATATTGTTCTTACGGATGTACCGGAGAACATTAAGGGTGCGCAGGAAACTGAAGTCTTCAATGAAGATGTGGTCCAAGAAGATGTTGTTGTTGAAACAACGATTGAACCAGAACAAGCTGAGCCGTCAGCTAAGCGTATGAGGAGGCCGAAGGACTTTGGAAGTGACTTTGTCACCTATCATGTGGAAGCAGATCCGCTTACCTATGATGAGGCGATGAAGACCAGAGACGCAGTTTTCTGGAAGGAGGCGATTGATAATGAAATTGATTCTATCACCTCAAATAACACTTGAGTGTTGGTTGATCTTCCTGAAGGAGCGAAACCCATTGGATACAAATGGATCTTCAAGAAGAAGATGAAAGCAGACGGAACTATTGACAAGTTCAAGGCTAGGTTGGTAGCCAAAGGGTTTTCTCAGAAGCAGGGGATTGACTACTTTGACACGTATGCTCCAGTTGCCCGGATGACCACCATCAGAATGTTGATTGCTCTTGCAGTAATACATAAGATGATGATACATCAGATGGATATAAAAACGTCTTTCCTAAATGGCGAGCTGACCAAAGAGATATACATACAACAGCCAGAGGGATTTGTCGTCAAGGGTCTTAAAGACAAAGTCTACAAGTTAGTAAAATCTTTATACGGTCTTAAACAGGCTCCCAAGATGTGGCATGAGAAATTTGACAAAGTTATAAGGTCAATTGGCTATATGGTCAGCGAGACGGACAAGTGTGTTTACACGAAGTTCGCTGATGGAAGATGTGTGATCGTTTGTCTGTACGTGGATGACATGCTTATCCTAGGTACGGATATGAGCTGTGTTACGGAGACAAAGAAATTTATCTCGAGCAAGTTCAGTATGAAGGACTTAGGGGAAGCTGATGTGATCTTAGGGATCAAGATCATCCGGACAGACACATGACTAGCGCTGTCACAGTCTCATTATATTGAGAAAATTATCACTCGTTATGGGTATCGGGATCTTCCAGGGATCAATACGCCATATAGGTGTGATATGAAGCTGAAGCCTAATTCAGGAAAAAGTGTCAGGCAACTGGAGTATGCAAGCGTAATCGAAAGTTTTATGTATGCTACTACTGCCACAAGGCCTGACATAGCTTTTGCCGTGGGAATGCTGAGTCGTTTTACGAGCAACCCAGGTGTTGAATACTGGAAAGCTGTGAAACGGGTTATGAGATATCACAAGAAGACTCAGACATATGTACTGTACTACATCGGAGATCTGTCGGTAGTAGAAGGCTTCAGTGATGCCAGCTGGTGCTCAGAGGTGGAGAGCGAGAGGTCCACAGGTGGATTCATTTTCAAAATGGGTAGAGCTGCTATATCATGAAAGTCGAAGAAGCAGACTATGCTCTCGCGGTCATCCATGGAATCTGAGTTCTTTGCTCTTGATACCGCAGTCGAGGAAGCAGAATGGCTTCGGGAGCTCATGTATGATCTTCCAATGGTTGGGGCAAATACCGGCGATACCGATATACTGTGACAACCAGGCGACTGCGGCGGTGGCATCAAATGACCTCTTCAACGAAAAAAGAGGATTGTGCGGTTGAAGCACAGGACAGTACACGATCTCATCAAGAGGGATGTTATTGCAGTGATTGATGTTCGGAGTCAGGAGAACCTGGCGGATCCATTCACCAAGGGCCTCAAGCGCCAGCTGGTCGATGACACTGTCACGACCCGCACCCTAGAATAAGGGCACGTGACGTGGGTACGTCCAGCCTACGCCGCAGTATCGGCGGTAGAACGCTGTCCTAGGTCATAACATCTAACAGATAAGGGTAATATACAGTTATACTCCCCGAATGGGGGTGACATAACACAATATAACTCAACCACATCTAGGATAGAACAGGAATGAGATAGAAAGATAAAGATAGATAACATCCAGGAATGTAACATCACAGAGATACAAATCCAGAATTCTAAGTGACTAAAGTAAATACATCTCAGAATATCTCAAGTCTAATACAGTAATCCCAAAATAGTAAACATCCTAAACTAATGGAAGTAACATCAACTGCCAGCAGGTACAAGTCACTAGTGATGTCTAATGCTGCACCAAGAGGGATAGACACCAGAGCCTCATCATTCACTGTAAAATTTTCAACAGGTCCAGTCAGGACGGGAGCGAGTACAGTACATCTCAACAAAATCATAACCGGTTAGAAATATAAACATGCTAGAGAGTAAGATACAGGATCTGAAGAATAATATGATAAAGAGAGAGACTGTAAGTAAATAGCTACAATATATAGAACTAACAGTGCTAGTGATTCAGAGCACAAGATGGTTATGTAGACGGCACGATGTTATACACGAGTAATCTACAGAGGTTTGTACACGAGTAATCTACTGGATTGAATACATAACCACTTCTACTCCTCCCCGCCCAATCAATACACAAGGATCCAGCTACGTTATGTTATTGTACACGAAGGTCATGTGAAAACATGATTACACGATTCACACGTTTCGTACACGAATGTAACAAATACAGGAGTACACGATGTTCCCGATAAAGTTCACGAACACGAATACCCGATGTATCCGCTAAGGGGATAACATCGCACAACCAGATCCATATAGTACTAATCCGTGTTTCCAACGTGTCAGCATCATGTAAAGTAATCTAAAGCAGGAAATATAATCCTAAACAAGATATGAAATGATCAGAGAATGTACTCGCCTGTAACCGATGAATCTGAGAGAATATAGACTGTCCGAGGAGTGGTATCTATCTCCTATTAGAACAGCACAAGTCACTATGAGTCTACAATGATGATAAGATGCAAACCAATGCATTCTACATGAAACTAGGTCAATCTAGACCAAAGTCAACTCTTGGTCAACTCTGGTCAACCTAGAGTCAAACCTAGTCAATAGTCAAATCTAGGTCCCACCAAACCATTCTAGGTTCTAACAAGTCTCCTCTAGATTATACTTTGGCTAATAGCCTATTTAGGATACATCTATCCAACACCCTATAACCCACAACACAACATTATTATCTATACTACATTAGCCTTATGACATTCCATACTCTATGACATCATAACACAACCCCACACAACATTACACATATCAAGACACCATATATACCATATATATTAAATTACACATACACTATATAGGAAGGCCTGTATTTATATATCTAATATATATACAAAATCATATATAGGAATCCTATATATAAAACTCAAAATGTAATGCATATACATGAAAGGAGAGGAACAACTACTAGTATATGTGTGTGTGAATCAATACAAAGGTGTGTTGGTGTACCATAACATGAGGTGTGTGTCAAGCTAGAGAGGACATGTGTGTGTGAGTGAATGTGAGGCTAAAAACTGTGAGTGAAATTGTGGTGTGGTGTGGTGATCAGAACTGGAATACAGGGACCAATTCCCAGGTAGAAATCATCAATAATGAGTGTGTTTCATGTATTCTTGGATAGTGTAGTAGTTACAATTGAAATCAAGGGTTAACTAGCTCAGTTTACAAAAGTAAAATAACAGTTCAATTTTAAAGGGAATGCTAACTCATATCATGAATCCTTTAACTAACCCAAAAGTCTAATAAGGAAAATACTCATTCAGTTATAGTAGTGAAGTTAAACTGTGCATGCAGGGAGGAAGGTAATTCAGTGGTCAAGCTAATCTCAGATTGCTAAAAAAAACAGTGAAGGGGAACACAATCATTCCCAGATTTCACACTTGAATACCCAGGTTTACACACTGGCAATGTATATTAAAAACCATTCTTAGTTTGACAGTTTAAGGAAAGGGAAGACCTCTGTTAAGAACAACCACCCCACATATTACCCAGGAACAGTGGCAATGATATCACAGGTTAGGACTAAAACTCAGATTTGCACCTAACATTACATTTCAGAAAAAAAACTCATGAACCACCCATAACTAATTAGCATGCCCCAACATGAAAACCCATATTCAGTTCAGATTTAACTCTCAAGAATCAAAGACATTTAATTAGTTCCAAATGTGACATCTTAGTTAGCAGTAAAACAGTTTCCAAATGTCAAAATAACTCAAAACAATCCCTTAATCATATACCCAGATTTTTTGAATCCAACCCACATCAAATTGACCCCAAAACCTCATACATGTAGGTAATACTTAGATGAACACATTAGGGGTTCAAGAACATGGAATTAACTGTGTTAAGAAGGTTTAAAGGACTGCTAAAACTCATTATGCAAAAACTGGAAAACTGTAAAACAGGGACAGTGAATTAATTCCAGTTAAGAGTGAACAAAACAGAAAATAATGAAATGAATCAAAAATCAATTAGACTGGAATTTAACAAAGCAACATGGAAAATATCAAATGGGGAGAACATGACACTAGGAAATAATTCCTGATCCTCACACAGGATCTCACAGTTCACACCTTGTTGAACAACCAAACTGTCAAAATTCTATATACACAACCCCAAGCCAATTTTCCATACCTCACACTTAGCTAACATATAACATGACATGTAGGTTCAATTTAAATTGAGAGAACGTAACAGGAATAGGAATTTCAAATCATTTCAAAACTGGGGGAATACAGTATCTTAAGTATCAAGTTTTTACACTGTTCTATTCAAATACGAACCCAAACACCATTTAAAACCCAAACAAATGTGTAGCATGGTGTAGCAGAGATTTAACATGATAACTAAGATCTATTTAATCATTTAAACATAATTAAAAACATTTTAAAATCGATTTACACACAGCACACGATCCAGAACCCGCACCCAAGTGGTTTCCCCGTGCACATCAAAGAACATGTCCGACACGACACGAGGACTCGTGAAACTTGGCGAGCCTCGTGTCAGTCATTGCCCCTATCCCTATACCAATTTTCTCGTGTCGGCGTCGCGTGTCCTGCGCAGTAGCTCCCGAGTAGCAGGGGAGCTACAGTGCCGCGCGCGCACACCCGCACACGCGTGTCCCGTGTTCCCCACGACACGACACGAACACACACGACACATGGAAACCCTAGACGACACCTAGATCTAGTTTCCTGATCAAAGAGATTACGAAATCTCGACTGAACAGTCCTTTGGGACATTTCGTCGAGCACCTATCACAATGCTCTGATACGTGTCCGATGCGGACACGAAACGAGCCCAAAACCTAGGGTTGGCTTCCCTACAGTTGGGTGAGGGCTAGGGGACCCTAAAAATGATTTTTACAGAATTTAGAGGCATTACAAGGATTATACCTATAGGTGTTCCAAGCTCCAAAAAGCTCCAAAGAGGAGGATCTCTCAAAGCACCAAAAGCTCCCCAAATTGTTTGCTCCCTGTCAAAACTTATTTCCAACAGCAAGCACAAGATTTAGAGCCTATAGGAATTTGTTTGAAGGAAAAAAGACTTAATTTGAATTTATTATGAATTTATGAAGATGGAACTTACCCCTTTCTAAAAACTTGATGAACCCTAAGAAAAGAGGCTAGCCCTAAAATTTGGGAGGATATATATAGGGGGAGGGGCTGTCTCTTGGCTGGCCATAGGGCCTAGGACTAGGGTTTTGGCTAGTTGGTTGAGTCCTAATTGATTTAAGTCATGATTATGACTTGTGACTTCACAAGCCATTCTTAGACTAAACTAATTCCTAATTTCACCAAATTAATCCCAATGAGTTCATCCTCATGAACTTAAGTCAACCTAGGTTCTCAAATCCTAATCTCTTAGTCAAGACCTAGGTTAGCCACTAGGTTAGTCTACAAGGTCAACTTAAGTCAAAGTCTCTAAAACACCAAAAACAATTATTCTAAAAATCACTCAAAAATCACAATAATTATAATTAATAATAATAATTCAATTTAAATTCTAAAATTTTAAAATGACCAAATACCCTCATTTGGAAAACTGGGTGTTACAGACACAGCTTGTAAAATGGGCTTGAAGGCATTTTGATATTGTATTATTGTATTCCTACCATAAAGTTTTATACTAATAGTTCAAAGAGAAATCTACTAGGCATCTAGCTTTTGGTTCAAGGGAGGACCACTAATCGAAAGAATATCAGGAACGGTAGGTACATGTTCTATTGGGCATGGAGAGGTTACAGATCTATAACCACTGTTGTCTACTATTGTTTTCTATAGAAAATGGATCCTGTGGGAAGGTTGGCTTAAATGCCTTAATGAGTTCTCAAGCAGAGTGAATACCTGGTGTGCTTTACAGGAAGTACGGTAGAACAACACTACAAGGAGTGAAACTCCATGCTACTATGGGGTGACTCCACCATGAGGTTCTTAAGCATGGGTAATGCCTCGGCTTTGCTAGCCAAGTCACAGCGGCGTAGCACCGCAAATAGGCAGTTAGCCTAATACTGTATGTTAAAATAAAGAGGGGTGTAGTCAGCACTACAAAGAGGAGGAGTTCCTTATGTTACAGTGGCACGACACCACGATGAGGTACCCAGTTAGGGATAAAGCCTCGACCTTGCAAGCCATGTCGTTGTGGCGTAACACCGCAAGGGAGCCTAAGGCTTCATGCTGGATAGTTTGGCACTACAAAGAGGCGGTTGCCTCATGCTATAGTATACACTACAATGAGGTTTTCGGTACGGGGTAAGGCCTCGGCTTTAAGCCATGTCATAGCAGCGTAGCACCACAAGGGAAGCGCAAAGCGCTTCATGCCATGTCTCTTTATAATGAACTCACCTATAGTGTATGGACAAAGAGATATCATGCCGTCTCTTGAGGGTAAACTTGTAGACGTCCAAAATTATATACTGAAACCAGGCTGGCACATGGCCTTTAATGTGTAGCCAGACACATGTAACTACATTATGTGAGTGGAAAGAATTTCAGCTATGATGCAGAATTCAAGGCTTAGTCCATTATTGTATTATAGTCTGTTGTTTGACCCATACGGAAGATTCAAGTCGTCAGCGACATCTCTCCTAATGCATGATGGACATTACTGTGGGAACACTTATACCCATATTAGAGGTATGTGGGGGATTGTTGGGATTTGGCCTTTCATTGTGAAATTTGTCCCACATCGGCTAGGCCAAAGGAGTAGTATCTCTATATATTAGCTATTCTAGTTTAGAGATGCACATGTGTGTGGAGGTGCACATGGGTGCCATGTGGGATTATTTTTCTAATGAAAAAGGCTAAATCAACAATTAAAAGCATTAATGCTTTTTGCTCTTGGGAAATTTATTTTCATGGGAGCTAAGCCCCTTAGGGGCTTAGCGACTCGGACTCGGATTCGGGCTCATGGGCTCATGAGGCGTAATGTGGCATTTTGTTGGCGCACTTTGCACTTAGCACGTCAGTATCGTCGCTAGACACATAGTGCGCTTTAGTTGTGCTCGTTGTGCGAGCCACTTGCGTGGCCAAATTGTGTGCCATGTTGTACGTCACAGGTTGTGCAGCCTAGGTTGTGCGACCAGGGTGTGCACCAGGTTGCGCGCCAGGTTGTGCACAGGTTGCGCCAGGTTGCACGCAGGCTGCGCACAGGTTGCGCGCAGGTTGCGCACAGGTTGCACAAGTGGCGCAATGTGCGCGTTGTGCGTGTGGCGCAAGGTGTGCAAGGCGCGCAAGTCGTGTGGTGCAATGTGGCGCAAGTGGCTCTATGCGCAAGATGCAAGGCGCACAGGTTGCTAGAGTGGCGCAACTTGCTTCAGATCGTGTCTGTGCATGATCTGAGCGGTTACTGCACGTTCGAAGTGGTTATTACTTTTAGTATATTCAGCAGATATCAGTCTAACCCAGGACAAGAGCACTAGACTGCCGTAAAGCATATTTTGAAGTACCTGAAAAGGACTAAAGAGTATATGCTAGTTTACCAGGCAGATAGTTTAGTTCCCTTGGGGTATACAGACTCAAATTTTCAGTCAGATAGAGATTCCAGGAAATCTACCTCAGGTTATGTGTTTACTTTGGGAGGTGGAGCCATTATGTGGAGGAGTATCAAGAAAAAATGTATTGCTGATTCCACCATGGAAGCCGAGTATGTGGCAGCCTCTGAGGCAGCCAAAGAAGCGGTTTGGCTCATAACTTGCTGTTGGACTTGGATGTGGTACCTAGTTTGCCTAAGTCTATTACACTTTATTGTGATAATAGTGGTGCAGTTGCAAACTCGAAGGAACCACGAGCCAATAAGACAGGCAAACACATTGAGTGCAAGTACCACCTGATACGAGATTTCGTAAAGAAAGAAAAAGTTGATGTGATCAAGATAGCATCAGCCGACAACCTAGCTGATCCCTTTACAAACAGCTTACCAGCTAAGGCTTTTGACAGTCATGTTGAGGGAATGGGAGTCAGATGTGTAGCAGCATGGCTTTAAGTATAAGTGGGAGATTTGTAACAGTATACTAAAAATCAATGCTTTGAGTATAAGTGGGAGATTGTTAGGGTTATATACTAAAAGCATTACTTTTGTAGTAACCTTATTTCTTTAAATTTTGAATGAGAATCATATGGGCAAATGTTTGCATATTGTATTTGTTGCAAGTGTTAATGCAAATGTCTGATATTCTATATTGTAGATAATATGGTGTGTGGTGTCACACAGAAGATCATATTATCAATTTCCTATGGAGTATATAATAGTTCACAACCTAGATGGACTTGGACAATCTATTGGAAAGGTTGTAGTGTAATCTGGTATTAGTCTATCTTGACTATAGGTTTACACTAGTACACTTTGTGTGTGTTGAACATGACCACTTGAGGTTGTTCTCTTTGTACTGACTACATAAGAAAACAAATACCTCTGTTATTATGGATGCTTGTACTCTTAATCCGGATATAATAACGGACATGTATATACAATGTGCATTACTTTGACTCATAAAAGAGTGAGATTCATTATGGATCAACAACCTCTATGAATTGGGTAATAACATTGTATGTATGATGGGCTGTTGATTATAAATGGAATCCATGTTCCGATACATCGGGTTGATGATGTCCTCTTAAGGAGCTCATAAGGATTGTCATATAAACCCTGCAGGTGGATTATATCCGACAAGACAAATAAAGTTGAGCGGTACTACTTAAGGATAAAAGATGTCGAATCAATATAGTTGTCAGTAACTTAATTGATCGACGGACATACGATATCTTAACATGGGGAGCCAAACGAGCATATAATAAAAGGAGCCCACAAACATAATTTAGGATTAGGGAGGTAGTGCAACAATAGCTCATTAGTGGACCGAGCTATTGTTAATGGGCCTGGATTGTGTGTTCGGGCTGAACACGGGATATCCAGATCCGTTAGGAGGCCTAACCCTAATTTCTCCTCATGGTCCCTGCCGTAGCCTATATATATCCTCTATTCTCTGGCCGCCAGATTACCGATCAGAAATCTGAAATTTTCTCTAAATTCATGATTCACGTAAGGAGAGATAGAGAGTGCTGCCAAGGAGAAAGAAAAGGTTGGGAGATCGTCGCCCACACGACGTCCAACTCGAGGAAGGAATACGTGCAGAAGATCTTGGGGTCGTCCGCTCGAGATTGCCAGAAATTACTTGTCTCCTTTCCGCCGCAGGTATAATTCGTGAACCCTAGTTTCCGTCTATGAAGGGTTAGAACACGTATTAGATCTGTTTATCTTTCTATCGATCAATATGCACACCAAAGGAAGGGTCCTGGGAATCCCCAGTTCCATCAATTACCACGTCCCGAATATTGTGCTAACTGGGCAGTTGCTACTCGGGCCTATATAAGGTCTCCTCTCTCTCACAGGTAGGTATATGATACAGAACATATTCAGTGAGTTACGAAAGTTTACAACTGTTTCTTAACACAAGTAAACAGAGCCTGTCAGAGAGAAGAAGAGAAGCTTTGCACCAGCGTTGCTTTTGCACGGGAGTCCGTGTACGATCCGATGAGTCAGAAGAGCAGGAGTGTTCCAAAGTTCTCTGACGAACTTGCTGGTTCCTGGAAGCTATTCGTGTGGGGCGAATATAGCTTTGAGCAACGGTGATTATTGTAGTGCCCCGTCCCGCTCAGTCAATCGGAGGAATCGGAACGCCGACGGCGTTCGAACTTAGCCTTGCAACGGCTGTTTGAAGACATCGCTTGGTCGAGGCGATCGCGCGCTCAGGTAGGTTAGTTTCGGTGAACTTGCCGCATCTTAGCCTTCACATAATAAATCGCATGTTTTCAACTTGCACAAGTAGGCTTGATAATAAAAGAGACGAATCCACATAGCTAAAGGGAATAATTCGACAGGTCGAATTGAGTTAGAATATGGAAATGTCCAATGGTTGGCTTAGAGTCGGTACGGTGTGCTTTGAAAATGACACTCGGTCCTTCGTCCCGTGGCTTGGGAGAAGGAAAGTTGGTCTTCGGTGCAAAAGCTAAGAGTTAGCCTAAGTCATAGGCATCACCCGCATAAACGCTTAATAAAGCGTGCACGGTTCCACTGCGCAACGCTTGGCATAGCCTTTGCTCGTCCCTCGGGTTAAGTTGTAGGCTTGAGTAAGTTAGGCAAAGTTATGTCGGTCGACCTAAGTCATTCCAAGTGTTGTCCCGCTCATTCTGCGGTTGTCAAGTTAAATAGTCCCACGATCTCAAGGCCCGTCGACTTGGACAGGAGTGTTGCGTAGAACACGGTTGGCTTAAGGCACAATGCACGGACTTAGTGCTTAAGGCACGAGCCACGGTTGTTTCAAAGTGAGTTTAGAAAAAGGGCCATCAAATAGTCATTTCTAAGTTGAGTAAAAAGGATATTGCATTAAGGGAGAAGGCTCGCGACAGTGGGTCGTCAAGGGATCTCAATGAGTATCAAGGGAGAAGGCTCGCGACCGTGGGTCGTCGAGGGATCTCAAGGATAGAAGCCTTGAACATGGTTTTGAAAGAGAGAGTAACACTGAAAGAATGATGACTGTGTGAGACGTCAGTTTGAGTCGAGTCTTGCATGGTCATGGACAACTTGTCGACAAGGACGATGTTTCCTCGAGTAGCAACCCTGGGCCATGGGACCGACTCGGCCTAGGAGGAAATAGGGTATAGTGGTGCATAAGGTTTGAGCACAGGGTTAACGCGGGGGCTTACAACGGATGCTAGCTATTTGCGTTGGAAGGTCCCCAATTTAACAAAAAGCTATACGTCTCAGGATAGCTTGTGATGCTAGTGGCCAAGTTCATATAGATGTCGGCAAGTAGCGGCTATCCGCGTGTATGCCTTTGGATTGAGTCGAGTTGAATATGTGTACAAGTTGGAACACAAAGTTTGGGCCTAAGATTTGGCTTCAACATAGGCGTCGTGCTTCGGCATGAGACGTGGCGTCGAGTCTCAAGTGTTGACATGTGAGTTGTATAAGTTAGGTTTGAGTTGTTCGAGTTTAAGTCGGGAAAATTGTCTCAAGGCAAGTTGGTTAAGTGACACTAAGTTCACAAGTCTCGATTGGGTCAGTTGATGATCAAAGTAGCAAGGGCTGCGATGCGGCGATATGGTTAAGTCTCACTGAGTTGCGAGGTACGGCCTCGGCAAGGGTTTGTAGCACGGTCACACGGAAATGGAGCCTCATCGCGTAGTTGCGTCTCTGAATTTAAGCCGTAAGGCAAACACGACTCGATAGTTTAACGTTGTTGGCACGAGAAGGGTCCTGAGGCAAGGTATGAGTTAACGTTGTCGTTACAAGCACGAGATGGTCTAAAGACACCAAATAGGCAAGGCGTCGGTCATAAAACTGATCCTAAGGCAAGACTAGAAAGACAATTGATAAGAAAGGACTATGTTGCACAAAGTGAATCAAACGTGTTGGTGTTGTATGGATGGGCGAGGAGCTCATTCCACCAGTACAGTTGAGTACTGACACCCACATAGTTTCTATTGCAGGTACAGGTAGAAGCTCATGGCGCAGAGCTCGCTTGGATGCGTCGAGGCACGGAGTTCCTTGGCGATTCGAAGTGCACGGTCGCATGGAGTCAAGACTTATACGGGACATAATGTATGGACATCGCCTTCTGAAGCTTCCATCGGCTCAAGACTTGTATTTGAGAGATGAGAGAGAGCTGAGTGAATTGTAATGTGAGATGAGTGAGCTTGAGTGATTATAATCTTGGCCTTGCGTCCCATTGTAACTTTTGTTTCAACATCAATGGAGAGCTTCTTTTGAATGAATTGTGTTTTGTTCTAATTTCTGCCACTATTATTCAATGTCTCTGCATGGGACTTCTATGCGACGACCCCATCGCAGCCGCTGAAATCGGCCGATATGGAACCCGCCTTGCACGAGCGCAATCTAGGATCGTGCGGCATCACGCCTTAGCGAGGACGATCGCTCCTACGGGAGCGGGGCGTGACATAATGGTATCAGAGCACGGCTTTACGTCCTTGGAATATCGATTGAATTCTTTAACTCGTTGTTTCTGCGAACTCTGAATGTTGCTTCCGCATATTGATATCGTTGGTGCGCTCTCTCTCAAATGTCCCACGAGATGTCCATACAATAAGTCTAACTATTTTGCAAAATGTAGGAGAACAGTTTTTGACAAAACAAAAAGATGGTTCACGTAAGCACGGTTGGCTAAGTTGGACTGGGCATATACACCAAAGTCGCGTCGACCTTAGAAAAGTCGAGTGCGGGATTCGAATTGTGTTGGTCGAGAATGAGTTAGACTTGGTTGAGTAAATGAGATGACTCTCGATAGGGATGCTATCGAGCGACGATGTTATCGTCGGTGCGACATATGGTGAGCGTGCTTAAAAATTTGAGGAATTGTTCGAACAAAAAATTTGAAGAAGTCGATTTTGATCCAAATGATAAGTTGAAGATTTGTTGAATGGATTCATCCCTGAGTGGTGTATGCGATAGCCTCAGGGATGTCGATCGATCGGTTGAGGATTCGGGGTGTCGGTAAGTCTATCAGCAAGCGTCGCACATATGCAAAGCCTTAGATTGAGTGAGTTATTGTCATGAAGATTGATAAGTTGATTCGACCGGCATAGAAATAGACGTACACGAAACGTGCACGAGATTGAGGATGGTGCGAGTATGAAATGCGAAGATGATTGAGTAGATAAATCAAATCGAAGAAAAGCTAAGGTGTAGTGAACGGATGACTTGATAAAGGGAATCGATAGGTGAAATCGAATAGAGAAAGTTAGCACGTTTGGAAGATATCGTGCATGAAAGGTTTGATTTTGAAAGTTACGCAAATGACTTTGAGTATTGGAATGGATGTCGTCCGATAAATTAAATTAGCAAAGGGACGATGCGAATTGAGAAAATACGTTGGTCGATGAATTAAGATAAACGGATGAATAATACGCGAATTTGGGTTTGAGAAAATTGATGTTGTGAATGATTCGAGCGATAATGATCGAAATTGATTTTGAATGTCGAGGAGATTATCCAGTCGGACGATAGCATCGTTCGCACGACTCGAAATTTGGTTGTAAAGGAAGATCGTCAGGTTATGTATATCATCGATGGTATTGAGGCGTATCAAAGATCGATATACGATAACTCGGGGGCACTCTGACTCGGCGAATGACGATCGTGCAAGTGTTATTGTTCGGTTGGATGCTATACTTAGAATTTTGATCGAGATGAATGTTGGAAGAAAATGATTGTGTCTTGATGGTTACGCAGATAACCACAACGTCGACGATCTTGTCTTGCGCGAGTGCAACTCTAGCCTCGCACATGCGTTGCGTCGGATTTGGGGCGATCGTTTTGCGTGAGCGCTGACATGGTGATTCATGTCGCGGGAATGATCGAACTGGGAAAATCAGGACGCGACAATTTTGATTGTCTCGACTTGTCGGTTTGATGCGAAGGAAAATTCGAGAATGTTTAGACTTGTGATTGATGAATGAGATAAACTTGAAGAATGAGTAGGTCCAATCCGCACATCGAGAATGAATTAGTCTAGATGCAAAACAAGAGTTACGTCCCGATGAGGATAATTATCTTGCGGGAACGCGCATGGTGATTCATGCCCACCGTGGATAATCTGATTCGCGTGAGATCGGGGCGTAACATATTGTTAAGTCAGACGACCTTGTGATCGATTGCATGAATTGGAATAGATGACTTAGGGAATATGGAATATGAAATTTTGGTTAGTGACTAAATTATGTCATAGCGTGCTTGAATTGAGAAGGATTGATAGGCGAACTATATTGAACCTGTTTGAAGAGATAGACTATACGAAGATGGTTTGTTGAACGAGCGATATTGAGATGTTGTGGAATTGGTTGAAAGTAAGTTGTCGTAGGATGGCTAGGCTGAATGACTCAGATCCCGTGCGACAAAATATTGGGATGTGTGTAGGAAATCTATGCTCGAAGTTTAGAAATCGGAGTGATGCGAGCTTGGGTAGCAAACCCCCATACTATCAACTTGGTTTGACCTTAGGATGGGGCCAGTGTTGATATTGTTGTTTGGAAACTATGATTCCAATACTGACGGAAAGACATAGCCTAGCGGTTAGGCAGACGTCCGAGTACGAAGTGGTAGGATTTGTGGAGGCACCACTCGCGAGTATCGGCTGACATGCATGTATATCAGGGATGCCCGAATATGTGCACGATGGTGATGGAGGATTCTCTATCACGAGGCTTGGCTGAAATATATGTATTTTGGAGACACCTAAAATATGTGCACGATCCAACTAAATGATATGTTGAATCAAGTGAACTTGAGGAATAGAAAAGTGTCAAGGATTTTGAAATCGGATTAAAGAAAAGATTGATAGTAGCACGAGCGTGGCTCAGATTTGAGGAAACGCATAGGAGAAGTGTGTGCAAGAGTCCTTGAATGTTGAGTAAAGCGATAAGTCGATAAGTGTACTCAGTTAGTTTCGAGGACGAAACTTTTTCTGAGTGGTGTATGATGTAGTGCCCCGTCCCGCTCAGTCAATCGGAGGAATCGGAATGCCGACGGCATTCGAACTTAGCCTTGCAACGGCTGCTTGAAGACATCGCTCGGTCGAGGCGATCGCGCGCTCAGGTGGGGTAGTTTTGGTGAACTTGTCTCATCTTAGCCTTCACATAATAAATCGCATATTTTCAACTTGCACAAGTAGGCTTGATAATAAAAGAGACGAATCCACATAGCTAAAGGGAATAATCCCGATAGGTCGAATTGAGTTAGAATATGGAAAGATCCAACGGTTGGCTTAGAGTCGGTGCACGACCTGCTTTGAAAATGACACTCGGTCTTTCGTCCTGTGGCTTGGGAGAAGGAAAGTTGGTCTTCGGTGCAAAAGCTAAGAGTTAGCCTAAGTCATAGGCGTCGCCCGCATAAACGCTTGATAAAGCGTGCACGGTTCCACTGCGCAAGGCTTGGCATATCCTTTGCTCGTTCCTCAGGTTAAGTTGTAGGCTTGAGTAAGTTAGGCAAAGTTATGTCGGTCGACCTAAGTCATTCCAAGTGCTGTCCCGCTCATTCTGCGATTGTCAATTTAAATAGTCCCACGATCTCAAGGCCCGTCGACTTGGGCAGGAGTGTTGCGTAGAACACGGTTGGCTTAAGGCACAATGCACGGACTTAGTGTTTAAGGCACGAGCCACGGTTATTTCAAAGTGAGTTTAGAAAAAGGGCCATCAAATAGTCATTTCTAAGTTGAGTAAAAAGGATATTGCATCAAGGGAGAAGGCTCGCGACCGTGGGTCGTCGAGGGATCTCAATAAGTATCAAGGGAGAAGGCTCGCGACCGTGGGTCGTCGAGGGATCTCAAGGATAGAAGTCTTAAACATGGTTTTGAAAGAGATAGTAACACTGAAAGAATGATGACTGTGTGAGACGTCAGTTTGAGTCGAGTCTTGCATGGTCATGGACAACTTGTCGACAAGGGCGATGTTTCCTCGAGCAGCAACCCTGGGCCATGGGACCGACTTGGCCTAGAAGGAAACAGGGTATAGTGGTGCATAAGGTTTGAGCACAGGGTTAAAGTGGGGGCTTACAACGGATGCTAGCTATTTGCGTTGGAAGGTCTCCGATTTAACAAAAAGCTATACGTCTCAGGATAGCTTGTGATGCTAGTGGCCAAGTTCATATAGATGTCGGCAAGTAGCGGCTATCCGCGTGTATGCCTTTGGATTGAGTCGAGTTGAATGTGTGTACAAGTTAGAACACAAAGTTTGGGCCTAAGATTTGGCTTCAACATAGGCGTCGTGCTTCGGCATGAGATGTGGCATCAAGTCTCAAGTGTTGACATATGAGTTGTATAAGTTGGTTTGAGTTGTTCGAGTTTAAGTCGGAAATCGCTGCAAGACAAGTTGGTTAAGTGACACTAAGTTCACAAGTCTCGATTGGGTCAGTTGATGATCAAAGTAGCAAGGGCCGCGATGCGGCGATATGGTTAAGTCTCACTGAGTTGCGAGGCACGGCCTCAGCAAGGGTTTGTAGCACGGTCACACGGAAATGGAGCCTCATCGCGTAGTTGCGTCTCTAAATTTAAGCCGTAAGGCAAACACGACTCGATAGGTTAACGTTGTTGGCACGAGAAGGGTCCTGAGGCAAGGTATGTGTCACGACCCGCTACCCAAATTGTTGGGCCAGGCCGAGTCATGCCCAGCCTACGTTGAGATAAAACGTAGTAAGCTGTTCTAAAGACAACAGGATAAGACTAAATATGCTAACAGTTCTATAAGTGAAAAAGAATCATAAATGCTCCAAACACAAAAGTCGTCGTATATAGTAAAATATCCAAGTACAAGTAAACTGAAATGTAAAACTGGATACATGTCCAGTTACAAAATAATATAGTCTAATACATGTCTACTCTCAAAAGTCTAAGTAAACAAAAGCCAACTAGGCGAGGTTCCCTGCAGGAACATCCTCGTAAAGCAGAGCCGGGTCCTCGACAGTATCTCCATAGTATGTGTCACAGAGTAACTCCTCCTCAGTAAGGATACCTACAACGTTATCCTGTCAGGACGGGAGCAAGTACTAAATCTAACAAACATATAATACTGATCATGTGATGAAAAGGAAATGATATATCATGTTGGTTCAGTTTTAGGTATGTTTTAGCATGGCGATAGATATACATTTTAAAGTTTAAAACTGTAGTAGGTGAGTGATCAGTCAATAGGTAATCAGGATGTACAGCGGTACATATCAATTTTCTGATGTGCACATACGTACACATAACGGCATCGGTGTATATCCATACACAAACGCGGGACCAGACATACGACACAGATACATATAGAATGTAACGGTGCTCGGTAAATACATACGGAGAAGGGGGTCATGATCACGTACACTACTAGCAGTTTTTTCTTAACCCGTTATTTAAGCATGTGAGAGATCATGAGATACTGTATAAACATGGTAGAAACTGAAAGTAATACAACATGTGAAGTTCTAACTTGCTACCATAAGGATCAGCATTTAACATGGTTGGTGATTCACAGTTTTTTATGGTTAATAGCAGTATGTAAAGTTCATAGAAAGTACTTGCCTCTAGCAAAGCAAAACAAAACAAGCTGCGATAACAATGCTATGGATGTCTGGTAGCTCGTCACTGTAGAAGTAAATACAACAACTTAGTTTTTACACTAAGCTAAAACACTAGGACACTAATTGGTGAAACACGACTTGTGACTGGGCACCTAGCCAAAATGATGACTTGGCATAGGAGACCAATGTGGGGGTGACACACTATGTTAACTAACTTTCTATGGTCTTTACACTAGTAAGGGATGGGGTTCAACATGACTAAAACTTAAAATAACACAAAAAGCTACAAGTCATAATTAATCAATAAATAAATCAAAAGATTATTGTGTTCTAACAATTTTAGAGATAGACAAAAAGCCTAGTTTTTCTTAAAGTAAAGTACTAAAGTGATCCTTGTTAATCATAGAAATTTATTATAATTTTTCTGGAATTTATTAACCAGTACTAGTATTTTATAAAAATCAGTTTTCCTAAGTATACAGAAAGTGAGTTTTGGTTTCATATACCAAACTAGTGGCAAAACAGTAAATTAAATACTACAAAAATTATACTAAATTAGCTAACTTAACATAGTATCTAAAAACTATTTTTCCATAATTTTAGCAGTACTTTAAGTATTTTTAGAAAATCAAGAACAGCAATGCACACAATAATTAATTATCTGCGTATTTTGTCCATGTATATAATTTGAACCAAAGTTCAAATACAGGACCCAAGGCCATGAATCAAGTCCAATATGACTTGTACAGGTCTTGAATGTGTGAAAACACATTTGGGCCCAAATACCCATGCTAGGCTTGGACACCAAATGGTTGCAGTAATTTAAATACAATAAAAATATAATTTGGTGATAGTGCAAAATAAATATTATTATTTTAATAAGGCTAATTTGTACAAAAGAAAATATACATACATATGCTAAAAGTATATATAGATATATAAGGAAAAATACTTAATTTATAAGGTATATATATATATATATATATATATATATATATATATATATATATATATATATATATATATATATATATATATATATATATATATATATATATATATATATATATATATATATATATATAGGAAAATACTTAACAATAAAGTGTATATATATGTTAATATATATATACATGAAAATATATACATAATACATACATATATGAATATACATATAAATACAAACATATTTATATAAAATTTACTAATTATAAAATATATACATATATATAAAATACTGTCAAAAGCAGTATATACACATATATATATATAGACTAATATATATATATACATATATATATAAATATATATATATAAAACTGAAAAAAGAAAAAGAAAAAGAAAAGAAACAGAAAAGAAAAGAAGACAGAAAGGTGGGGGCTCGAACCCTGTCCTCAGGAAGGGGGCGTGTTTTGATCACTGCGCGCTGGCCAGTGGGCCAGCGGCCCGCTGTGTTAGGGATAGGTTTTAGGTAGATTTTATTAGGTTTTAGTTGTTAAAAAAAATAGTAACACGAAATATCGCTCTGTGTCCTGACAGTTTGGGACACAGAGTCTGCGTGTCCGTGATATGCACGACACGCACGAGCATCGATTTACGTGTCCAAGCTTACCAAAGGATCACCCGTGTCCTGACGAGTCACTCATGCTAAATCGAGACGCAAATAGACACGAAGACAAACCGACACGTACGTGTCCGGCTAGTCGGGGGGGGTTGAGGGTGCTGGCCGACGACGTAGGCGTCGGGGTCGGGGTGCTCCAGTGGCGCTGGGCTCGGCGTGACAGGGCGAGTCGAACTGTGGCGGTTGTGGTCGATGTAGGTGGCTGTGGAGCTGGTGGTGGTGTGTCGCCGGAGTTAGGGTTAGGTCTAGGGTTTAGGTCGGAGACGAGGGGCTGCGGTGGTTGTGGTGGGGTGTAGAGCTAGGGTTTGGGTTTAGGAAGGAAGGGGGGTTTATTTATAGGTTTTTAGGGCGGTGGGGATGGCCGGGAAAGGCGGGAAAGATCGGGGTCGGTCGCCGGCGACGTGGCTGGTCGTCGGGGGCAGGTGAGAGAAGGTCGTGGGGTCTTTTAGGTTTAGGTCCCTAGAGTTTAGGAATTTGCACTATGGTCCTAGCAATTGTTAAATACAAAATTTAATTTGCATTCCACACTCTGAGACATTTCAATAATTGCATACTGCCATTGCAACAATTCAAATAATTATAAAACTTTATTAAGACAATTATAATAATTGCAAAGCACCTTTAAAACAATTCAAAAAATTACAAAATGCTTTTAAAACTTTTAAATAAATTACAAAATGATATTTTTGTATTTTAAAACTTATTTAAAATCATTTAAAAATTCTAGAAAAATTCCTAAAAATTCCTAATAATTATTTAAGGCTATAAATGACATTAAAATTTAATTATCACAAACAAAAAAAATGAATTTGAAAATCAGGGGCTTACAGTATGAGTTAACGTTGTCGTTGCAAGCACGAGATGGTCTAAAGACACTAAATATGCAAGGCATCGGTCATAAAACTGATCCTAAGACAAGACTATAAAGACAATTGATAAGAAAGGACTATGTTGCACAAAATAAATCAAACGTGTTGGTGTTGTATGGGTGGGCGAGGAGCTCATTCCACCAGTACAGTTGAGTACTGACACCCACATAGTTTCTATGTGCAGGCACAGGTAGAAGCTCATGGCACGGAGCTCGCTTGGATGCATCGAGGCACAGAGTTCCTTCGCGATTCGAAGCACACGGTCGCATGGAGTCAAGACTTATACGGGACATAATGTATGGATATCGCCTTCCGAAGCTTCCGTCGGCTCAAGACTTGTATTTGAGAGATGAGAGAGAGCTGAGTGAATTGTAATGTGAGATGAGTGAGCATGAGTGAGCTTGAGTGATTGTAATCTTGGCCTTCCGCCCCATTGTAACTTTTGTTTCAACATCAATAAAGAGCTTCTTTTGAATGAATTGTGTTTTGTTCTAATTTCTGCCGCTATTATTCAATGTCTCTGCATGGGACTTCTGTGCGATGACCCCGTCGCAGCCGCTGAAATCGGTCGTTATGGAACCCGCCTTGCACGAGCGCAATCTAGGCTCGTTCGGCATCACGCCTTAGCAAGGACGATCGCTCCTACGGGAGCGGGACGTGACAATTATTCATCCCAGCAGGCCATCTTCTATCTTGTCATTTTCTTCGCTGCTGTGATTATGAAATCTTCTTAGATTCTCGTATATCATATGCTGTTGTGGATTCCGAAATATTTTTATATTCTCATAATATAATAACATGATCTTCTTAGATCTTCGTTATACTTGTGCAACCTTTCTAGAAGTGTTACGTTGGAACATTGTTCTTATAATTGTTTCATATTCTTAGTTTTCCATCAAAAAATTGTGCCCCGGCACTAACATAAACTGTTGTTGAAACAAAACAAAATGAAAATAATTTGGGTGTATTCACGGGTAGGTTCGTCCCTGGTTTGTCGACCTCACAAAGGAATGTTCGACCCACGACAGTCGAACTATAGTGTGTATGCTCGACCAACATATGTCGAACATAAGATGGCATGTTCGATTAGAACATGTTCGACCAGTGTTTGTCGAACAGAAGAAGACATGTTCGACCCGTATTTGTCGAACAGAAGAAGACATGTTCGACCAATATTTATCGAACAGACCATTGCCCGTTCGACCAGTATTTGTCGTGCTCATCGCAGAATATGGGGTGTGCTCAGCAAGGGTAGAATAGGAAAAAAAATTTAAATGGGGTGTGCTAAGTAAGTGTTGGGGTGTGTATAGCCGGACCCTTAATCTATACTACTATAGTACGATATAATGAAAAAAATTTAAAGCTTCGTAAACTTTTTTTCCAAATATATCCTTATATATGTTTATTAATTAAAATTATTTATTAAAGTTAATAAAGATAGGTAGGTAATTATGGGAGGTATCATTTGGTCTTCCTATATAGTCTTGCATGATAGATTAATATAATAATAAATTTAGAATAATTAAGATGTCTTTTAGTCTTCCTAAGTAAATAAAGATTAAAATAACTATAACAATTTTCTAATAGTAACATATAAAATACGTGCAACACACGTGCATATATACTATATACTAGTAATATATAATAGGAAATTAGTAGAGGTAGTTGTGGACATGGATAAGGACATTATATTTGAATTTATACAAATAATAACACTCCTCCATGGATGCCCACTTTAATTATTGTCCCATTAATAACTTTTAAAAACGAACAAAATACATATTAAAAGAAAATAGTGCAATAAATTATTATTCAGGGATACGATTCTTCAGGAATCTAAGTGGTTGCGACTTATACTGACTCATTAAAAAGTGGGTTCGAAGTAAAAAATCATGTGAGAAAAAAACGTCATCTAAAGAAAAGAGTACAATGCGCAAAGAAGTGCTTCAAGATGTCTCCATTAGTATCTTTAGGATGCTTTTATATACAAGATGCCCCCCTCAAAAAAATATTATATTTTAATTCATACATCAATTCAAAAGAAAAATCAACCCCTCAATACATTTGAATATTATATCTCACACCAACACTTTATTCGTCTATATATTTATATACTTATTGTAGATCGTGAGGCAAGTCTAAAGGGGTGAATAGAGTGCAACGAAAATTATTCCCTATCAAAAATATGAAGACAGAGAACCAACTAAAAATGCAATAAATCACAGGTATAGAAAGTGAAAGTAAGGTTCAAAAGTGCAAATGCAAACACGAAAGTTTATACTTGTTTTCCTCTGAAAGGACTAATCTAGTCCCGAGAACTCTTGCTCGGTGTTGAATTCACTATCAGTGAAACATAAGCTTTGATCCGAAGGGCTTGCGACTTCTTGCAGACTCCACGTACTTTGATCCGAAGTGCACGACGACTTCAACAACCACAAGATTTTGATACAAAGAGCTTGTCGACATCAAACAACAAGTATAAATGGCAATATTTAGAAATCCAAGCTTTACAACTCGATCAGACTTCTAAAATTGGAACCGCGTTGGCACTAGAAGGTTAGGAGTCGATCTTGGGAATGAAGAGGTTTATAGATCAACTAGATAGGCAAGTGAAGATTGAAAGAATTGGTGAAAATAATGAAAAATTCAATGCATATTTATAGGTTTATTGAGGACCGAGTTCGGGCAGAGTTCAGTCCACTGACGTTCAGAAATTCGAACATTAGAAGCCTGGTCTTCAGGAACAGAAGGCTGACCAGGGAATTGGGTTTTACCCTGATCGAGTTCAGGCAGAGTTTGGACAAAACTCGGTCCGAGTCCGGTCACCCTGTTTCCAGCAAGTTTTTGGTTTGGGTTCAGGCTGATTTGAGTTTGGCTTCTAGGTGAATTTATTGGACTTAGATTGGTTAAGCTTCTTAGTGCCAACAGCGAACCCGATGTACATTTGGTCCTATAAACAAAGATAAAATACATAACAAAAATATAAGGACACGAACAGGCTGCAGACTTCTTGAATGGTGACTTTTTCCTCTAACAGCAATCATCCAAAGATAAACAGATCTAAAAATCTGAATACCTTTTGGGGGGCTTCATCTCTGAACCCCCACGGAGGGGGCGCTGCCCCCTCGACCCCTGTCCGTTGACCGGGCAACGGAACCCCGGAGTACGAGGCTTCAGAGATGTCGTTGGGCGATTCAGAGAAATCTTCTGGTATAAAGTCGTCTTTGGCATGTCATAAATTCTTTATTACATATGTCTTGGTTTGGTCTTGCTTACTGCTTGTCTCTAAATATATGTTAGGCTAACAAAGTAGCATGATATATTTAATGCATAGTAGAACAATATTAAGTTTAAGTATCACCAAGATAGTGATTACATGAATATTAGTGATATCATATTGTTAAACTTATTTGATTAGCCATATTAAAAAATATTATACAATCATTAGGCTAACAATCTCTCCCTTTTTTATTGTAGCAGATCAATTAAGTTTAAGATATGTATAATAAAAGCTCATATCACTAATAAGCACATATCATTAAAATATAAAAGGCAAATAATGCTAACTTAAACTTACTTCTCCCTCTTTGACATGATCAAAAAATAAGCTCCCCCGTAATAAGATATAAAATGAAATCAAGCTTAAGTATATATATCATAGTAGGAGGAAGGCATAAATAATCATGATCAAAGATCAAGGTAAGTTTTGAAAAATATATAGTATATTTAGAAATCCAATAAGACACTCAAAACACAATCTGATGAAAAATATAATTATAGTTTTGAAAGAAGACAAAAGGATTTCAATAATAAAAATCACGGGGACTAGAAATTTGCAACTGGTATATATAAAATACCAAATATAGTATATTTAGAAGATATAATAAGTGTGAAACCCATTATCCTGTGTTTAATTATTAAATAGAGTTTAGTATTATTATTATTAGCATTTTCTAAAAATTATTATTATTATTATTATTAATTATTTTTGAGTGCAAAAGTTTTTGAAAAAAAATAATAACAACATGGCTTTTTGGATTCAGACCCAGACCCGAGTCCGAACCCAGACCCAGGCCTGAGCCCAAACCCAATCTCTTTTTAAATCTAGTTGACCTGGTTAACCAAATAAAAAAAACAAAAAAAAACGTGGCTGGTCCCGTAGGACCAGCAATATAGTGTGTGACTTTTTCCTTCCCTTCCCTATTCTCTCTCACTAAATACACTTCTCACCACACGTTCTCTCCAACAGCACCCACATCTCCAATATTTCTCCAACGTATACTACCACCTCCCCTTATTTACTACCACCTCACCCATTCTCCTCTCTTCACCTACTCTGAAGAGCAAACTCTCTATTTCATTTTCTCACAGAGAGTATCAACTCCTCTCTGGAGCCAACTCTCCCCTTTCCCAACTTCACTCACCAAAACCCTCTCTTCCTCTCCCCCAACTCTCACCCGACCACCGGAGCCCCGCCCGTAGCCGCGAGCTTCGCCGACCCGAGCTCGGCCGACCACGCCGAGCGCCGACCATCGGCCGCCAGCCCCGCTCCCTCTGCGCCCTCGTGCCGACTCCGGCGAGCCCCGTCCGTGCCTTTCCCTCGACGCCACCCGCGTCAGCGCTTCCCCGCGGGTCCGCCCGACCGGTGTGCCCCCTTTCGGCGTCTCCTCCGACGACCACCCTCACGGCGAGCCCCGCTTTCGCTGTTCCTTCGGCGCCTCCGCCCCTGTGACAGCGCCCCGTTCTTGGCCGCGCCCTTTGGCCCTGTCTCCACCCCGACAGCGTGCCCTAGCCATTGTCCCGGCCGATTCCCTCCGGCGACCTCGCCCCGAGCTCACTGTTCTTTGGTGAGCCTTCACTGTTGGTTCTCCGCTGTGTCTAGCTTCTAAAGTTTTTGGCGTTCTTCGTCAAACGACGCTGTACAGCGCCGATTTCGGGGATTTGTCGCTGTTCTGGACTATTCTTTCTTTCTATTTTACATCTGAGAGCTCTAGCCGAACAATTCGAGGTATAACCCCCTGTCCCGCTATTTTATTATTATTGTCGATGATAAAATGGTCCCCGGTTCCCTTTAGGAATTCGGTTTTAGCGACGACGTAATTTTCCGGGACTTTCGAAAAAGTCCCGTAAATTATTTTGGATTCCCGGAATGTTTTCGGGAATGGTTTTTGGTATGTTTTAGTTTCTAGAAATTTTCGGGAACGTTCTGTGACTTGTGGATTTGGAATCAGACTTCCGAAACTATTTTGGGTCGTCCCGATTATTCTGCGAATTGTTGTGGATATTTTATATATATAAAATGTGGGTTTTTCCTTGGTTTGGGACTTGCAGGAATTATCGGCGCTATTTTCCCAGTTTTTGGGTTGACCAAAAACAGAGGAGATGCTGCCCGATTTTCCGTAAATCCTGAATTATTTTCAAAATGAATTTAAAATAATTTTCAGAATTTATTTGATATTTATTTTTAGGTGACGACCGTACCGGTCAATGGACCCGGCTAAGTGCAAACGATACCGGCCCCGCCCGGACGTTGAGGCAATTAGCCAGATGAGGATCGGACCATTATCTGAGACTTATGATTTATCATTATTTTATTATTTATTTTTGATTATATTTATTTAATATTTTCAGTTAGGACTAACGGCAGTTTATTCTTATTTCAATTTATGTAAATAAATAGTAATGGACATAGCCCAGCTGGCTGGTCTGTGACTGTAATAGCTTAGATTCCTTGCCTTTCTGGTTTTACAAGTTTTTAATGTTTAACGATTAAAATAATTAAAAAGATATTCTCGTATAAAATTAATTAATATTTTCTCACTTAGAATTTACCAGTTTATTAATAAATAAAAGTCACATATTTCTCACTAAAATAAGAAAATTAGTTTTATATTATATTTTATAAAAATTACCAAGTTTTCATAAATAACCTGGCAGCGACGTTGTTTTTCCAAATTCAAAGTTAAAATGATATTTTCCCTCGTATTAAATCAACGCACTTAATAATCGTGTTTTTCTGTGTTTAGTTAATTAAATAATTAAAATTTGGACTAGGACGCAAATAGAGATTACAACTAGCATAGCTAAGTTGGTTGACCTGAAAACTGAGTTTATCTCTCGAATGTAGGAATTCGAGGACAACTCTAACTCCCCGTCTCGAAGTCTTCCACCCCTCCAGTCATTTTCTGAGGCAAGTATAGTTTATGTTAGTTTACAGTTATTTATTTAATCGTTTTACTGCATGTCTGAACCACGACTCAAACACGAAACTCTCACCGAGAGTACTGTACTGTAACTACTGGGGACTGGGGAATTGCGTAATGATTATGACCACTACTGTAACAAAACCCATTATCCCTCCTGTAACAAACCCAAGCCGGTCATATGTCATTACCTGTTCAAATCACTGTTTTATACTGTAACAAACCTGTTTTAAAACTGTTTAGAACTGCATGATTCTATTTCTTATTTAACTGTTTAAAAATTAGCATAAATTGTACTTTGCTCCCTCCTGACTGGAGATATATTTTTAGGCGATGTTGAGGATGCTGAGCTGTGTTACAACAGCTATTACGATCCTGAGTTGTACCCCGTAGTGCTGCCAAAGTCCCCGCAGGAGGATGATGGATCTGAGGCTGATAGATAGATTTTTTCCATTTTCTGCATTTTGTTTATTTTAGAATTCTGTATTTTCCCTTCAGAACAATTTTCATTGTATTTGAATTTCAGTTTAATAAAGTTTAATTCCGAAGTTGAGTTGTGACAAATAGTTGTGTTGTTGTATGGTTACCTGCTACTGAACAGCTTACTGTCGCCGTCTCAACAACGGTGCAGGCTGGGCATGATCCGACTAGACCCAGATTATTGGGATCGGGTCGTGATATATTTTCAGGGGTGGCCCATGCAGGTCCTACAACAACTTAGGAAAACATACCTAGAAACAATTAGAACAGTAGAACATTGATTTGTCACGACATAGGACCGAATTATATACATAAATATTTTTGTTTGATTATAGACTGGTAGGATACCTTGCTTATTTATGTACCCTAAACCTTCCAGATCATGGCCAAAGGAAAGACTACTAGATCCGGTCCTGCTGACGATGAGGTGTCATCAATTGATCATACCCCTTCTCAAGCACACCGGGACCCACTTCCCTTGCAGCTGACAGACCGTCCTCATGCTGCACCAGCTCCCCGGCCCGTTTATGCTTCCACAGCGCAAGCGGCAGAACCGGTACTTTCCCGGGCTGAGCCGCAGACCCCTGCAGTAGTGCCCGCACCAGCTGCTCCACCAGTACCCGTGGATCCCACTGACCTAGTGGGAATGCTACGAGGAGTGCTTGAAGCATAGAGAGCTCAAGCAGAAGCCCACAGAGAGCAGACTG
This sequence comes from Iris pallida, assembly GCA_029216955.1. Lineage (NCBI taxonomy): Eukaryota > Viridiplantae > Streptophyta > Magnoliopsida > Asparagales > Iridaceae > Iris > Iris pallida. Next base: position 28,950,348 of record JANAVB010011199.1, on the reverse strand, counting down.
CTGCCCAAGCTGAAGCCCATCGCGAGCAGACCGCGATTATGAGAGAAGGCATGGAGAATGCCCACAACGTGGCTATGGCTGCCCTCGAGAGAGGAGGAACCACTTCATCAGGGCCACGACCTGCCAAGGTAAGCTTGATTCAGGAGTTAATTATATTTCTTTTAAGGCCATTCTTTTGATTAGAGGCGTATTTTTGTATGAAGGTGGGAGACATAGAAAGTTTTAAGAAGCAAGACCCTCGACCTTTCAAAGGAACTGAGGGTATCATCTACGCCGACGAATGGCTAGACCATATGGAGCGTCTCCTGAGCATCGCTCGACTTCCGGAGGACCTCAAGACTGAAGCTGTAGGACTCCAACTACAGGATGTGGCAAGCATCTGGTATCGGAATGAACCCCGACTCCAGGACAAACAGCTCGATTGGGACACCTTCAAGAAGCTGTTCCGCAGGAAGTTTTTTCCGACATCGAAGATGCGAGAAATGGAGAGGCAATTCCAGAACTTGAAGCAGGGAAACATGACGGTCAGCGAGTATGCGGCAGAGTTCGGTCGACTAAGCTGCTTTACCCAGAACCTGGTAGCTGACCCCAAGGATCGTGCTGAGCGATTCAGGTATGGCTTACGAGAAGAGATTCGCAACCCTGTGATCGCAGGTGGCGCTAAGACTTATAAAAGGATCCTGATCCGAGCTCAGGACATGGAGAAGAGCCAGCCTTCTCGATCCAAGAGGGAGTACCCTGGAACTAGCAACTTCCAGGGTAGTCAGAAGAGGCCCAACAACAACAACAACAGGCCCTCGCACCACCAGCAGCATCATCATCAGGCGAGGACCAATGACCGGGCACACCAGAAGCAGATCCCTGTCTGCGATTATTGCAAGAGGCCAGGGCACCAGTCGAACATCTGCAGGAAGAGGCTAGGTCACTGCCTAGTCTGTGGGTCTGCCACCCACCAAGTGAAGGACTGCCCCATGTCAGGCCACCGGCAAGGAACCAACCAGCAGAGAGCTCCCCTACCTACTCAGCAACAACAGTTTGGACAGCACCAGCAGAAGACTGGGCGAGCTTTTGCCTTAGCAGCTGATGAGCAGGAGCCAGAGCAGGAACCCACCGCAGATGTCATCACAGGTTCCATTTATGTATTTTCACATCCTGCTCTAGCATTATTTGATTCGGGTGCATCACATAGTTTCATATCATCCAAGTTTATATCTGCACACCACATAGATTCGGGACTTAGCAAAGTGATTAGTAGGGTTATGACCGGAGGTGGACCTATACCCATCACTGAGGCTTGTAATTGTCCCATAACCATCTCTGGCCATCAGTTCTCAACACCTTTACTAGTGATGCCCCTGCCTAACTATGATGTAGTCCTAGGGATGGACTGGTTGAGTGAACAGCATGCGCTGATTGATTGTCACCGAGGTTGTGTAATCTTCAGCCCACCAGGAGAACCGGAGTTTGAAATCTCTCGGGCTCCGGAAGATATGAAGAGTATTTCCTACTCCTCTATCACCGAAGAACCCGGGCCTCCTCACCCTATCATTACGGAATTTATGGATGTCTTTCCAGATAATCTTCCAGGATTGTCGCCAGATCGAGGTGTGGAATTCACCATCGATCTAGTACCTGGCTCTTCCCCTATTTCTCGGGGATGCTACAGAGTCAACCCAAAGGAGGCTAAGGAGATGAAGGATCAGATCGACGAGCTGAAGTCGCAAGGATTTATCAGAGACGGAGATTCACCCTGGGGAGCACCAGTGTTGTTCGTGCCCAAGAAGGATGGAACCGTGCGGATGTGCATCGACTACCGGACGCTGAACAATATCACCATCAAGAACAAGTACCCCCTGTCCCGGATCGACGACCTGTTTGATCAACTGAGCGGAGCCAAGGTATTTTCAAAGATAGATCTCAGATCAGGCTACCATCAAATCAAGGTCAGGAAGGAGGATATTCCCAAGACGGCGTTCAACACCAAGTATGGACAATTTGAATTCTTGGTCATGCCGTTTGGACTGACAAATGCTCCTACGTATTCATGAACCTCATGAACAAGGTTTTCCATGAATATCTGGACCAGTTTGTTGTTGTCTTTATCGACGACATACTGATCTACTCAAAGACGGAGGAAGAGCATGAAGAGCACTTGAGGAAAGTGCTGAGTACCTTGAGGAAGGAGAAGCTCTATGGTAAGCTATCCAAATGCGAATTCTTTTTAGACAAAGTGGAATTTTTGGGCCATGTTGTCACAGGAAAAGGAATTTCGGTGGATCCAAAGAAGATAGCTGCTATTGAGAAGTGGACTGCACCAAGCTCGGTTGCAGAGATCAGGAGCTTTTTGGGACTAGCTGGCTACTACCGGAAGTTCGTGAAGGATTTCTCCAAGATTGCGGAGCCAATGACGAAGCTTACCAAAAAGAACGAGGAGTTCATATGGTCTGAAGCGTGCCAGTCAGCTTTTGAGGAACTGAAGAAGAGGCTCACAACTGCACCGATACTTGCGCTACCCGCAGGTACCGGTGGTTTCTCAATCTATAGTGATGCTTCCGAAAAAGGACTGGGCTGCTTTCTTCAACAACACAGGAAAGTGATTGCCTATGCATCCAGACAATTGTGGACTCATGAGAAGAACTATCCCACACATGACTTGGAGCTTGCAGCGGTGATTTTTGCTTTGAAGCTATGGAAGCACTACCTGTATGGAGAGAGAGTGGAAATATTTACGGACCACAAAAGTCTGAAATATGTTTTCACTCAGAAGGAGCTGAACATGAGACAAAGACGATGGTTGGAGCTGATGAAGGATTTTGATATGAACCTGCAGTACCATCCGGGTAAGGCTAATATTGTTGCAGATGCACTTAGTCGTTACCCAATGGCGATGTTCTTGACCAAGGAGCGCCACTTGCTGGAGGACATGGAGAAGCTTGGATTGGAAATTGTACTGCCCGAGGAGGAAATAAAGAAGCTTGGAAGAGAAGCCATCGTACCAGGAGCTGAATCATCATTGATGCAGTTGCAAGTGCGTTCGAGTCTTATGGACAAGATCAAGGAGACACAATTCCAAGACGAGACGCTTTGCAAACTCAGAGACCAAGTGCTGGCAGGAACACTTGAAGGATTCTCAGTCGCCAGCGACGGAGCATTGAAGAATGGTACGAGGCTTTGCGTACCAACTGGCGAACTGAGGAACGAGCTGATGCAAGAAGCGCACCAGTCGCAGTATTCCATACACCCTGGAGACAACAAGATGTACCGGGATATGCGGACTATAGTATGGTGGTACGGAATGAAGAAGGACGTATCCAGGTATGTGGCTAGATGTTTAATTTGTCAGCAAGTTAAAGCCAGCAGGCAGAGACCAGCAGGATTATTGCAGCCGCTTGACATTCCGGAGTGGAAATGGGAGCACATCACGATGGATTTTGTATCTGGACTGCCTCGATCCCAAGGAGGGAAGGATGCCATCTGGTTATAGTGGACCGACTGACGAAGTCAGCTCACTTTATCCCCTTCAAGGTTGGTTTATCCACCGAGAAGTTGGCAGCACTGTATATGCGGCACATCTACCGGATTCATGGAGTTTCGGTAAGTATCGTATTTGACAGAGATACCAGGTTTACATCTTATTTTTGGAAGAGTTTGCATGACAGCTTGGGGACCCAACTGAAGTTCAGCACCGCCTACCACCCTCAGACTGACGGGCAATCGAAGAGAACCATCCAGACGCTTGAAGATATGCTGAGGTCCTGCGTCCTGGAATTTGGAGGGTCTTGGGAAGACCATTTGCACTTGGTAGAGTTTTCTTACAACAACAGCTACCAAGCTAGCATCGGGATGACACCGTTCGAGGCACTCTATGGACGTCGTTGCCGTACTCCACTTGCCTGGGACGACGTCGGAGAACGAGTGTTGCTTGGACCTGAGATGGTGACCGAAGCAGCAGAGAAGGTGAGAATGATCAGAGACAAGCTCCGGATAGCCCAAGACAGACAGAAGCATTGGGCCGATTGCAGCAGACGGCCTTTGGAGTTTGAAGAAGGCGACAGTGTATTTGTGAAGATCTCGCCTACCAGAGGAACAATCCGTTTCGGCAGAGCAGAAAAGTTGAGCCCCAGGTATATTGGTCCATTTGAAATACTTAACAGGATTGGAGAAGTGGCTTATCGGGTGGCTCTACCCCCAAGTCTCGAAGGCGTCCACAACGACTTCCACGTCTCGCCGCTGAGACGCTACATCCCAGACCCGAGCCATATCTTGGACCATTCAGAGCTGGAGATTGGACCCAGCCTCACAGTGCCGGAGAAACCAGTAGCAATTTTGGACCGAGGCGAGAAGAGGACCAGGAACACCGTCACGCCAATAGTCAGAGTGATGTGGTGACACAACTCACCAGGCGAGTCGACCTGGGAGCGAGAAGACCAGATGCGGGAGCAGTACCCGTACTAGTTTGAGACTTGAGGTAATCCCTAACCTTATTTTAAATTTTGAGGACGAAATTTTCTAAGGAGGAAAGATTGTGAAACCCATTATCCTGTGTTTAATTATTAAATAGAGTTTAGTATTATTATTATTAGCATTTTCTAAAAATTACTATTATTATTATTATTATTAATTATTTTTGAGTGCAAAAGTTTTGAAAATAATAATAATAACAACATGGATTTTTGGATTCAGATCCAGACCTGAGTCCGAACCCAGACCCATGCCTGAGCCCAAACCCAATCTCTTTTTAAATCTGGTTGACCTGGTTAACTAAATAAAAAAAACAAGAAAAAAACATGGCTGGTCCCGTAGGACCAGCAATGTGTGTGACTTTTTCCTTTCCTTCCCTATTCTCTCTCACTAAATACACTTCTCACCACACGTTCTCTCCAACAGCACCCACATCCCTAATTTTTCTCCAACGTATACTACCACCTCCCCTTATTTACTACCACCTCACCCATTCTCCTCTCTTCACCTACTCTGAAGAGCAAACTCTCCATTTCATTTTCTCACAGAGAGTATCAACTCCTCTCTGGAGCCAACTCTCCCCTTTCCCAACTTTACTCACCAAAACCCTCTCTTCCTCTCCCCCAACTCTCACCCGAGCCGCGAGCTCCGCCGACCCGAGCTCGGCCGACCACGCCGAGCGCCGACCATCGGCCGCCAGCCCCGCTCCCTCTGCGCCCTCGCGCCGACTCCGGCGAGCCCCGTCCGCAGCCTTTCCCTCGACGCCAGCCGCGTCAGCGCTTCCCCGCGGGTCCGCCCGACCGGCGCGCCCCCTTTCGGCGTCTCCTCCGGCGACCACCCTCACGGCGATCCCCGCTTCCGCTATTCCTTCGGCGCCTCCGCCCCTGTGACAGCGCCCCGTTCTCGGTCGCGCCCTTTGGCCCTGTCTCTACCCCGACAGCGTGCCCTAGCCGCTGTCCCGGCCGATTCCCTCCGGCGACCTCGCCCCGAGCTCACTGTTCTTTGGTGAGCCTTCACTGTTGGTTCTCCGCTGTGCCTAGCTTCTGAAGTTTTTGGCGTTCTTCGTCAAACGACGCTGTACAGCGCTGATTTCGAGGATTTGTCGCTGTTCTGGACCGTTCTTTCTTTCTATTTTACATCTGAGAGCTCTAGCCGAGCAATTCGAGGTATAACCCCCTGTCTCGCTATTTTATTATTATTGTCGATGATGAAATGGTCCCCGGTTCCCTTTGGGAATTCGGTTTTAGCGACGACGTAATTTTTTGGGACTTTCGAAAAAGTCCCGTGAATTATTTTGGATTCCCGGAATGTTTTAGGGAATGGTTTTTGGTATGTTTTAGTTTCTGGAAATTTCCGGAAACGTTCTGTGACTTTTGGATTTGGAATCGGACTTCCGAAACTATTTCGGGTCGTCCCGATTATTCTGTGGATTGTTGTGGATATTTTATATATATAAAATGCGAGTTTTTCCCTGGTTGGGACTTGCAGGAATTATCGGCGCCATTTTCCCAGTTTTTGGGTTGACCAAAAACAGAGGAGATGCTGCCCGATTTTCCGTAAATCTTGAAATATTTTCAAAATGAATTTAAAATGATTTTCGGAATTTATTTGATATTTATTTTAGGTGACGACCGTACCGGTCAATGGACCCGGCTAAGTGCAAACGATACCGGCCCCGTCCGGACGTTGAGGCAATTAGCCAGATGAGGATCGGACCATTATCTGAGACTTATAATTTATCATTATTTATTTTTTATTCTGATTACATTTATTTAATATTTTCAGTTAGGACTAACGGCAGTTTATTCTTATTTCAGTTTATGTAAATAAATTGTAATGGACATAAGCCCAGCTGGCTGGTCTGTGACTGTAATAGCTTAGATTCCTTGCCTTTCTGGTTTTACGAGTTTTTAATGTTTAACGATTAAAATGATTAAAAAGATATTCTCGTATAAAATTAATTAATATTTTCTCACTTAGAATTTACCAGTTTATTAATAATAAAAGTCACGTATTTCTCACTAAAATAAAAAATAGTTTTATATTAATTTTATAAAAATTACCAAGTTTTCATAAATAACCTGGCAGCGACGTTGTTTTCCCAAATTCAAAGTTAAAATGATATTTTCTCTCGTATTAAATCAACGCACTTAATAATCGTGTTTTTCTGTGTTTAGTTAATTAAATAATTAAAATTTGGACTAGGATGCAAATAGAGATTACAACTAGCATAGCTAAGTTGGTTGACCTGAAAACTGAGTTTATCTCTCGAATGTAGGAATTCGAGGACAACTCTAACTCCCGTCTCGATGTCTTCCACCTCTACAGTCATTTTCTGAGGCAAGTATAGTTTATGTTAGTTTACAGTTATTTATTTAATCGTTTTACTGCATGTCTGAACCACGACTCAAACACGAAACTCTCACCGAGAGTACTATACTGTAACTACTGGGGACTGGGGAATAGCGTAATGATTATGACCACTACTGTAACAAAACCCATTATCCCTCCTGTAACAAACCCAAGCCGGTCATATGTCATTACCTGTTCAAATCACTGTTTTATACTGTAACAAACCTGTTTTAAAACTGTTTAGAACTGCATGATTCTATTTCTTATTTAACTGTTTAAAAATTAGCATGAATTGTACTTTGCTCCCTCCTGACTGGAGATATATTTTAGGCGATGTTGAGGATGCTGAGCTGTGTTACAACAGCTATTACGATCCTGAGTTGTACCCCGTAGTGCTGCCAAAGTCCCCGCAGGAGGACGATGGATCTGAGGCTGATAGATAGATTTTTTCCATTTTCTGCATTTTGTTTATTTCAGAATTCTGTATTTTCCCTTCAGAACAATTTTCATTGTATTTGAATTTCAGTTTAATAAAGTTTAATTCCGAAGTTGAGTTATGACAAATAGTTGTGTTGTTGTATGGTTACCTGCTACTGAACAGCTTACTGCCATCGTCTCAACAACGGTGCAGGCTGGGCATGATCCGACTAGACCCAGATTATTGGGATCGGGTCGTGACAATAAGGCCTTTAATAATGATAAAAAAATATGATTTCTAATTTGCCCATACAAATTAGTGAATCAATTCCATAAAGAGTATAATCATTGAAAAGAATCAACTATATATACAAGAATCTTCATATATGCAAAATCTATCCACTTACCCAAATTCATGCATTTGAAATCAATTAACTTAGCGTGATACGTGAATATCCATTAGATAATCATGAAGGTAAATGATAAAAAAATACTTGAAAAAAAATTCAGTCGACTTGAATGTTCCCTCGCAAAGTATTACCAATCTAAACATGAATCATGAATTTTGGTAAGACCTAAACAAGGAAGGACAAACCAGTTAAACATGCAAAAAAATCATTGAAAACTCAATAATCATCAGGATAAGAAAATCAAAGTAATATAAGAAAATTCTAACTTGTAAACCCATGAAAATGGGAGAACCGAGAAGAAATAAGGACAATCACATGTACTCTCATAAACCCACTAAAATCGTGAACACTATAAAAATAATAATAAAGGAATACAAGTCCATGATGAACTAGGTATACCACATATTAAGGGTATAAATGAATTAAACAGTTAATTTGCTCTCCTTAAAATATGTGTATCTAGTTCCAAAGTACTTATATGCATAAAATAGATAATCACAAGATCTAGGAGAGCAAACAAATATAGATAATCAACAATTGCAAATAAACCTCAACAAATCTTTAGTCTTTAAAGTGTTGATCAACTTGGGTTAGCTGTAGGGGCTGGATTCCAGCTACTGGTGGTCCGAAGACACTTAAGTACCGTGTCGCTTGAGGCTATTTATACCTTTTGACAGAAGGCCCTTTCGACGTGTACCAAAGATAACCACTACTTATCAAACTTAGATTTAAAGGAATTTAATATAAAAATAAATATATTCTCTAGAATTAAAAAATCTCAACAAAAACTCAAATTATTGTAGCTAAAGACATAAGGTATAATATGTATCAATTACATGTATCCTTATGTGCTACAAAATTATCGAATAACAATAAATATAAGATAAAAATACCCAAAGAATGATCAAAGAAAGATCATAAAGATCAAGAATGCTAAATGCTAAGGATATCAATAAGCGCTAGTAGTAAAAATATTTATTAAAAAAACACGCATGATTCTATATTTTAGCCATTTAGGAAGAATCGTTTAGCATGTAACCAAAGTAGTTCTAGTGACCATACTTATGTTGGTACAATTGCTTGAGAGATGACCTTTGCAGCCTTGAAATCACCAACATATTCTACGGTTCTATGGCTCAGCATAAGTAGGCCCACCTGAAATATTAGATGAAGACTTTGATATCCAAAACTTGGATCCACATTTGTTAGCTTTGGGAACACAAGTAAACATACATCATATCACACCACTGCATGTGTTGAAAGTGCTACACTTTATCGCTACCAAAGTAAGTCAAACAACGATGAATTTAACGACTCTAGAAGAAGACATCGCTAATATTTTGGAAATTAGCGACATATTTAAAAGATGTCGCAATATGTTATTGTCAGCGACTTTCACCGACGTTTAGCAACTACCTTCAATATTATTAAAGTTAACGTCACGGAGTAGTCTGTAACGTCATTATATTTTTAGTAACAACGACGTTTAGCGATTCCACATGTAATATGTCGCAGTATATTAAAAAATAGTGACGTCAATTTTTGACGTCGCTAAATTACTTAACATATGGTTCTGACTGGTTCGACTTTTTATTTCATCCAAAACAAAATTATTCCCGCCCCCGACCTCTTCCTTCCCGAGCCCCCGGACCCCCTTCCCCCGGTGACCCTTCGACCTCTTCGCCCTCTTCCTCTCGGTCCTCCCCCTATGGCATGGCTCCTTCTCCGTCGACCCCTCCCTCGGGCGCTCCTCTCTTCCTCCCCACTCGGTAAATCCTAACCTTGATTCTGACACAACCAGGACACACATGACACATGGACACACACACACACACACAAAGGACACATGGAAACACACAGGACATAACCCTAACCCCGACACATGGACTCGGACACATGGACACACACATGACTTTTATTATAATTTTAAATATATATTTAATATATATTCTCTATTTGATTGTCATGGACACAGGAACACATGAACCTGGATATATGGACACACAGGGCTTTGACAATGATAAGATTTAACTGTTATAGTTCAGGGGCTAAAATTTCCAGATGGATACATGTCGAATCTGAGAAGATGCGTTGACCTGAAGGAGAATAAACTGACGGGTATGAAGAGCCATGACTGTCACGTATTCATGGAGAAGTTAATTCTGAACCGTAGATAATTTGGGATCCATTGACACAGATTAGCATATTCTTTAGAGATCTTTGTTCTACTAAGTTGCTCGTCGATCGTTTAGAAAAGCAAGAGAAGGACATTGCGATAACACTGTACAAGCTCGAGAGGGTGTTCCCTCTTAGATTCTTCGACTCCATGGAACATTTGCTAATTCATCTTTCCTATGAGACACGTGTTGGTGGGCCTGTCGGTTATCGATGGTTGTACCCGTTCGAGCGTTATTTGAACCACCTAAAGAGAAAGGTTAAAAATAAGGCATGAGTCGAGGCTTATATTTGTGAAGTCTATGTTCTTGAGGAGATTACAAACTTTTAGTCGATGTATTTCAAGTCGCATGTTGCTATTAATATAACAAGAGCTCCGAAATGATGACAGATATCAGAAATCTAATGATGCAATTCTGAAAGTATTCAAATGCTTTCGGTAAGCCTTCGGGCAAAATGAAGAAGAGATATCTGAAGACGACAAGCTAAGGGCTGCTTAGTTGTATATATTATTCAACTGTGATGAGGATGAAGCAGAAAAACTAGAGGTGCAAGTAATTAATACATTAACGTTACGTCATATGCATATAATAGTATACGTAATATTATTACACTAGCTGATGTTTTGTTGTTTTCAGCATATTTAATGATGAGGTGAGGGCGAGTAGACCATACATAACAGACAAAAAGTAGAACATGAAATAACACGTTATTTTCCTTCTTGGTTGAGTGCATATGTAAGGGGCTCGGTAATTACTTTTTGTATATGTACTTTACACAATAATTAACGGAATATTGAACTTAATTTATTATCTTGTGGTATTTAGGCACTACAAAAATTCATCAATTTAACGACAGCTATATCCGTCAAAAATCCGTCGGTAAATGTAATTACCGACGGATAGTCGACGGATATTGGTTAAAAAAAGGTCGTCGGGAAAAGTCTCGTCGCTAACTACAATCCGTTGGCAAGTTGTCACCAGGGACGAATTAGCGACGGACTGCCGTCAACCATACTCGTGTAGTTTGTGACGACTCGCCGACATTACCGTCAAATCATGTATCAAAAGAAGTAATGATGTATCACTTACCGATGGACATATCCATCACTATTTGGTCGGTAAATGCGTATCAGAGAGTTTCTGATACGCAAATTCTGTCGCCAATCAGTCATGAATGGTCGCTAAGTTTTGACGGATTCGCGACGGAATACCGACGGAATATCCGTCGACCCGGTTCTGTAAATTATTCATATTTCCAGAACATTGGTGACGAATAATCCGTCATTACTCCGTTGTGAGTCATCGCTAGACCGTCGTTCAATCGGTTGGCCTTATCGCGACGGATTATCCGTCGCCAATGTTTTACACGACTAGTGATGGCATATTGATGAAATATCTATCGGCCCTGTCATGTGAATCTTTCATAATTCCAGAACCTTGGCGACGGATAATCCATCGACTTTTAGTCGTGCATCCGTCGCTATCTGGGAATCCCCCAATTAGCGACGGATAGTCCGTCGAAAAATGGTCGCCAGTCCGTCGGCAGCTGGGAAATTTTTGAAAAAAAATAGCATAAAACTAGGCATTCCCAATATACACAATTCCAATATACAACACACAAATAATCCTAAGCAATTCCAATATACACAATTCCAATATACAAAACACACAAAAATTCCAACATACAAAACACACAAATAATCCCAAGCATTCAAATTGTTCACACAAAACACATAAATATTCAATATTTAAACATTTTTAAAATATCCAATATCCACCAACACAACAAATAATCCCAAACATTGTAATGCCTGTGGTTCGTATTACGTATTTCTGGAATACGTGTACGTATTTATTCTTGTATTGCATGATTTTCTGCTTAATTTCCTCCCTGGGCTTGGTTTATTCTTGGTTTGGGTTGGCTTGGTTCGGTTTGGGATTGCTCTTGGTTCATCATGAACCAAGGGGTGAACCCCCTACCTACCACCACCATCATATTTATTACCTATTCTTCTTCTCTCTCTCATTAATCTCTTCTTCTTCTTCCATTTACTCCCTTCACCTACCAAAGAGAGAAGAGAGAGGTCTAGGCAAGTGCAACTTGCTTCCACAAGAGAGCCCATTTTTATTATTCCATTAGCTTTTCCTCATGTTTCGAAGACACATTAGAACTTGTCATTTTCCATTTTGAGGCTTTAATTTTTGTAGATCTAGAAATTAGTTATTTTCAGATTTTGGTGGTTTTGATCTATCAAATTTCTTTGTTTTCAAGTTTTGATGGTTCCATGTTTTAGAGAATTTTATTCTACCCAATTTTGACCTTTGAAAAGTTGGATTTGGACTTGTTTTGACCAAGTTATGGACTTTGAAGCTTTGGGTTCAACCATGGAGTTCCTGCTGATTTGGAGAAGACAGTGAGCAGTGCGCGAGCTTTTTAGCTTGCGCCACTGAGTGTGTGCGCTCTTTAGCGCAGCGCAGTCTGACTCATACGCTGCCTTTTGGAGGCGTATATCTTGCATACGCTGCCTTGGCAAGGAGTCGTATGGACCTCATACGCTGCCTTGGCAAGTAGTCGTATGGACCTCATACGCTGCCTTTTGGAGGCGTATGTCTTGCATACGCTGCCTTTGGAGGGTATGTTGCATACGCTGCCTTGGCAAGGAGTCGTATGGACCTCATACGCTGCCTTGGCAAGGAGTCGTATGGACCTCATACGCTGCCTTGGCAAGGAGTCGTATGGACCTCATACGCTGCCTTGAAGAGGAGTCGTATGGAGTACATACGCTGCCTTTTGGAAGCGTATGTCTTGCATACGCTGGCTTGAGCGTAGCCTGACCTGAGCGTAGCCTGGCTTGAGCGTAGCCTGGCTTGAGCGTAGCCTGACCTGAGCGTAGCCTGATTACCTTGGATCTTCTATAGCCTTGTATATTGATAATTTATTAGATATTTAACGTCTATTTTATATCCTTACGCCTTTTTTCCTGAACTTGATAATCACGAATTTACTTGATATGTTTGGAATTGATAATTGAGCATGACGTGATAGTGACCCGTAGTGGTGCACTCCTGACATAATAACCTGACATGACCTGATAGTGGCCCGTCGTGGCACACTCTTGACAAGTACACTTGGCATGATAACCTGACATGATTATCTCGAATAGCTGTTGCGACGGCTACCTGACATGACATGACCTGTATATTAATCTGGACACCGTGGACGATTGTGTTTGTATAAATAAACCAGTCCTGTCTTGCATCATGTCTAGGGCAGGGACTCCTGAGTACCACGGTCAGGAGTACCTACTAAAATGGACTAAGGCTAATAACCAGATTAATACATTAGTCATGACGAGATTTCCCAGCTACAGGCAATCCCGTTACCTGGGCACGCCTTGGGATCTGTAGCCTACCGTCGAGTAGGAAACATTTCCAGCACTCTGTCATGTGTTGCACCCTTCAAGCTACCTAAGGGTACATTCGTTTCCTGGACGATGTACCCACCTGAATTCAACTCTAATCTTTTAACCCGGGTAACCTGGATGGTCTGCAGGGCTTATGGCTGTGGAATAATCTTACTGTATCTTATTAGTAATTAGGCTTGTGACAACCCTAGTTAGTTAAAGTATCAAGCCGTAATTCTTGCTTGGCCGTGAAGTGATTGGACGGAGTCTAACCAGTCTAGTCTTGTCCTGATCCTGTTCCAGATTATTGAATGACCAGAATGCTTGTATTTATTTTACCGATAAATGATGAGAATTCCAAGTTCTGTTCAGACGAAGGGTTACAACCCCGGTCCTTGTTTGGTTTACGGGTTGTAACCTGGTTATCTGAATAGTTCCATGGTTATCTCGTCGTATATCATCCTGGTGTATTTTCTTTATTTTCAGTTCTTACTTTTATTTATATCTTGTGCTGATTGCTGGTTTTAGTTCTTAAGTGAAGCTTCCTTTGTGGCACTTGCTCTTTCTGGGGTCTGACCCAGCTGGTTTTGTGTGGCCAGATTTCGGAGCAGCTCCAGAGGATCTACCGACCTTCCAGCCAGATGGTGGCCACTAGACGGAACCCTGGCAATGAGTGGGTTATTTTTGGCTCTCCCACTCTATTGTAAAAATATTTTTTGAGGCGTTTAGCCGACGAGCACCTGTTTAGCTCGATTGCACTTACTTACTGTCTGCCTACGGGCTGTAACATGATTAACAGATCCTAGGGTTGATCATGTATGACTAAACTCTTGCAAGTCCTGATATTTTGTAACGACTAGCTTCATGATCAACTGAATATGTAATGTTTGGGATGCCTTACTATTGTATATTTAATGATCATACATCTTGTGACTTTTACTTACTTGCTTGTGATTGAGACACTAGGCTTGTTCATGACCTTAAGAGACTGTTGGCTTGTAGATAAACCCTCATGTATCTAGACAACCGTGACCGTATAGCGAGATGGATTCCATTTCATATACGTAGCTGGCTATGTCTGCCCCCGCTCTCCAGTATTCTGATTCTGGGGCGTGGCAAAATAAAACATCAACGACGATGGGTACGATCGTCCACTGGTGGTGGTACTCCCTGCTGCGTCCGACTCATATACTCGTCCACCAAGTACGACGACAATCCCTCTAAGACATGGCCTGGAAGTTGGCGCAGTTGCTCTAGCGTCATCATGTCAAGGAGGGCCGTCAAAGTAGGAGGCGGTACAATAGGGGCAGTAGTGTTAAAAGAAAGATGCCCGGCGGAAGAAGGACCGATAGCACTAGAAGGACCGGCAGCACCAGTAGACGGACCGGCAGCAGACGGACCGACAACACCAGTAAAAGGATGCAGGTACATGGATAACTATCCGAATCTCCGATACCGCCTCATTCAGATGCGCAAGCTGGAACCTCACATCATCGTCTGCCGGGGCCGCGGGAGGAGGCGGGGGAGGTAGAAATCTCGGAGTCGCCGAGTGCAAATTAGCTAAGGAGCCGACTCCGTACACGCGCCCTTTTCTATAGTCGTCGACGGTATCTACGAATAAGTCGTCGTAGCGAGTGGCCGTAGAAGAGGGCGTCCCGACGGGCGTCATTTTGCCGACTTCCTCGAGTGCAGATGGCTGAATCCGACTAAGGGCCTCACGATACGCAGCCTATCAAATGAATGTGTTTATTATACTATAAGTTTACCTAAGTTATAATCTAAATTCTATGTTACCCTAAGTTATAGTCTGAATCCTAAGTTTACCTAAGTTATTGTCTGAATCCTGAGTTTACCTAAGTTATTGTCTGAATACTTATAATTCTAACATAAATCTCATAAACGTAAGTACTTACATCCTTCGCCTTGGCCCTTTCGTCGACGAAGCTTCCGTCCTTCCGCCTCTTGTGGACATGCTGGAATCGTGCATGGTGACCGAGTCAGCAGGTTTTCCTTCCTTCAACGCCTGTTGGGTCTGCATACCAAATATTCATAGAATTTAATTAATTAAGTATATTAATAGTACCAAATTAGATAGTGAATGAATTGCAGTATCTTACCAGATCTGCAAGCGTTGCTGCGTGGGGCTTTGATCCCCCGCATGTAGCCCCGCGGCCCGTTGGTTCGCTTTCTCTTTTTCCGATTTCTTCTTGAAGGCAGGAGTATCCTTCTCTCCAACATTGCTCATAGTAGTCCTGCCAGAGCCACTCCTTCTTCACATGCACCATTCGAAGGTCATGAACCGCATCCCAGATATTCTTCCCGGTGGCGCTTCTATAGTTCTTACAGATCGCCTCCTCACGATGGGCGGGCCACCAGTAGGTCCTCTGACATATAAATTCAATTATCACGATATTAAAAAATGTTTGATTAAAGTGATAATATATATATATATATATATATAATATATATATATATATATATATAATACCCTCATTTTGTCGAGCCAGAGGTACTGCAAGTCTTGGGGCACCTCAGAGAAATTGACGTAGGGCCATGGTAGTTGGTCCGGATAATCTGTCCTAGAAGCCTGGTAGCATCCCACGGGAAAAACCTACAAAGATGCAACGAATGGATTATTAACTTAAATAAATGAAACAAATTTATTAAATTAACTTAAATTTACTTACATGTTACCCGCGGGCCATAACTCTCGTCGGAATACGCCCATCGGCCTCTCTAGTAGCGTGGGCGGATCTGCGGTTCCGCGCATGTACTCGCCAGTCACCGGATGTAAGTGAATATGGGGGTACTCCAGGGCCCACTGTCGCTCAGCTGCTGGTGGATCCACTGGTGGATCCGCTGGCGGAACGGATCCGCTAGCGGATGGATACCCCATCGACGAATGTGTCGATAGCCCCTGGGTATATCGACGGCGAGATGAGTCTGTGCCCGGATACTCTCCGGGTCAGGCTCGCTAGATGGGAACATGCCCAGGAAGGCTGAATGCGACCATGACCACCACCACAAGCACGACTACTACTACCACCACCACCACCACGGCCTGCACCACCACTACGACGAGTGCTAGCCATCAGCAGGGTGACGAGTGACGCTGCGAAGAAAAAAAACAACTAGGAGTGCCATCTGCAACAAGAATATGCAGAAGTTTAAACTGAATTCATATAAGTTAGTTATAAGTGCTTTTATGCGGTCAAACTAAAATCACGTAATTGAAAGTATTTTAATATATACTGATATTTAATCTAATCATCGTCATCATCTTCATCCTTGTCCTCAGCCTCGTCCTCGTCCTCATCCTCATCATCGACTTCATCTGTATCCTCATCAAGTTCTTCTTCTTCTTCTTCTTCTTCTTCTTCTCTCTTCATCCTCAATAGTTGGAATAAGACGTCTCTTTCTTCACTGGTTGACAGCTAAGTCTTGTGTATCAACCTCTTCATCCCCTCTTTTCATCAACAATTTTTCAACATCCATGGTATCCGAATGTTGTACCAAGTATTGGGACTTTTTGATCTGGTCCTCTTGGTATGCTGGATCTCTAATGTTGAATATATTTCTAGAATTAATCTTGCATACTGCCCACCAGTCAAATCGATCTCTATGACGCCTTGGATAGCTTGTATAGTAGACTTGAACAGCCTGACTTGATATCGCAAACGTGTCGGACCCTTTATACCTCCTGCGATAATTTATATCGATGAATCCATATTTTTTATCGATTTTCCAACCGATATTGGTGTCATATTGAACCACTCACATTTGAACATCACAATATGCATATCATATGGGGCACTATATTGTAAATCTATAATATCCCGAAGCACTCCATAATAGTCAAAGTCCGACTCGTCGTCATAGATGATGCCTCTTATGCAAACACCATAATCCTTGGTACTTAAGCCGTCATTGAGAAATTCGACATTTATAGCATTCTGAGTTGCCTTAAACTTGAAGCCATTAATGACATAGCCTGGCCAAGTTTTTGCATGCTTCTTCGGTCCCAATTCCAAATAACGAATACTATCATTTGTGAGTGTTGTTTCAGGCAATAAAACTGTAAACAAATATTGATAATTTAAATATTTTAGATGCATATATTTTAATGGTAGCCACATAAATTATTATCTCAGTTACTTACATATTTGCGAAACCAGGACGAAAAGGTACAATCAACCTCTCTTTGAAGTCCTTCATCGGTAATATCGGGTGTCCTCATTTGGACTTCATCTCTAAATACACTGTTAGAGAGTAAGAATAAGTGTAGTCAGTTACTTCACCAAATTAGAGATTATAACGAGTGTAAGTGTAGTAACTTACTTCTCCAAATCTCTCATCTTGTATGTCACAATTTAATAAGACATATCGGTGAGCGGCATCATACTCATCGTCAGTCAACCACCATTTCTTACTAGCCCCAATAGGCTTGTCCTTTACATTGAATATACCTCCATCCTCAACGTCCTTGTCATTCCTTTGAGGTCTATTTCAATTTGTCTTAACATGAGTATAAAAATAAATGGAGCAGAAGTTTGATACCTCCTCAAAAGATATACTTCGCATATCGAAGCCTCTATATGAGCCTTTTACCAACTTTCTTCTTTAAGTGGTGTAGGTATCTAAAGAAAAAAAATTATCATTGTAGTTAAAAATGAAATTTAACTTAAATTATATCGATTTTTATGTACCTCTCAAATGGGTACATCTATCGAATGAACAGATGCACCGACACGGACTTCGTATACTAGATGAATCGGTAGATGCTCCATGCTGTCGAAGAAGCCCGGAGGAAATATTTCTCTTACTTGCAAATTGTTAAGACAATCTTCTCCTCAAGTTCAACCATATGTTGTACTGCCAACTTAGTTGAACAAATATCACTGAAGAATGTAGATAGCTCGGCCAACGGAACCCATACAGAAGAAGGCAACAACTCTCTACGTAATGAGGAGTAATCTTTCCATAAACACGTGGCATTCGTGACTCTTCATTCCCGTTAGCTTGCGTTCATTGAGATCAACACATCTAGACAAATTCGATACATAGCCGTCGAGAAATCTTAAAGTAGATATCCACTTGCAGATTATTAATCTATCTTCCTTGTTTAATGTGTATTGTGCTACCGGCTTAGTTAATTGTCCACCAGCTCCCCTTTGTATCAAGTTCAGATGAGGATGCTGTATATCTCGACGATGTCTTGTCTTACTTTGGATTGTCCTTCGTCTTTCCTTTAATATCCATGACGGTATTGAAGGTATTATCGAACACATTCTTTTCGATATACATGACATCAAGATTATGCCTTATAAGATTATTTCCAATAAGGCAAGTCCTAAAAGATACTCCGTTTGATCCAGTTATGGCTTTGTCCGAACCCCTCGACACAATTGTTCGATGGATCTTCAATTATGAAGGGCAAGTCCTCTACATCATCCCAAATATCATATTCCGATAATCTGGTAGGCGGATGAGAAATTTTTGTTTTCTAGCTCTGAACGCATCCTTGTTCTTTCTCCAAGGATGCCTCGCGGGCAGAAATTGACAGTGACAGTCAAAGAAAGAAGTTTTTCCTCCATACTTAAGGCGGAACGCCTTACTATTTTCCATGCATATCGGATAAGACATCCTGTCGTGAGTACTCCATCCTGACAGCATACCGTATGCTAGAAAATCATTTATTGTCCACATCAATGAAGCTCTCATCTGAAAGTTCTGTTTCCTAGAAATATCATATGTCGCGACGCCGATCTCCCACAGCTGTTTAAGCTCATCCACCAACGGCTGTAAATATATATCGATGTTCTTCGTCAAATTTTTGGACCCGGTATGATAGCTGTCAAGAACATATAAGGAGTCTTCATACACATCCATGGTGGCAGATTATAAGGGGTAAGAATGACCGGCCAGCAGGAGTATTGAGATCTCGACGGCCCGAAAGGGGCAAAGCCATCAGAACATAGCGCCAGCCGTACATTTCTAGGCTCTGCAGCAAAAACTGGATGACACAAGTCAAAATGTTTCCACGCCTCTCTGTCCGAAGGATGTGACAATTCTCTATCATCCTTTGTGCGTTCTTCGTTGTGCCAGTCATGTGTTCAGCTATATTCAGAGACATATACATCCTCTGCAAGCACTTCGTGATCGACAAGTAATGCATATACTTGTAAGGGCGTTGTTTTTTAGTTGACTTTCCTTTTCCCTTTACTGGCCTGTAACGATCCACATTACAGAAGCTGCAACTTTCTATGTCCTCATTCTTCTTGTAGTTCAACATGCAACCGTTGCGACAACAATCTATCTTATCGTACCCAGTCCTAGTTTTTGAACCATCATCTTTGGCTTCTAGAAGTTTTTTGGGAGCTCTTTTGATTCCTTCGGTAAGATCTCTCTCGCTAGTTGTGTAATCCGATCATAGCAAGCTTGTGGCAAGTTAAAATCAGACATTATGCTCAACAACCGCATCGTCACTGATAGTACGGAATGAGTATCACAACCAGGATGTAGAGGAGTATCTGCATCCTGAAACATATCATATAACTCCTTCGCCTCGAGATTAGGATCCTCCGAATCAAAATTAGAGCCTGCTATCGTACACCATATCTCGTACAAGATTCTGCAGGTCTCCATAATCAACAGAGCCTCCTTTGCCTTCGATAAAAAAATCAATTGCAGCATTATCATTAAAAGCATAAGTAGCAGCATTCACAACCTGTCTTTCCATATATAGTTCACATTACGATGACCACATGCCATAATCACGTATGAAACCCTTACGGGTCAAATGATCTCTTACAGTCACCACTTCTTCGTAACGTCTATTACGACAATTACGACATGGACACTTGATTTTGGTACCGTCCATGTACTGAGCTTTGCTCATGGCATACTTAAGAAACACTTCCATGCCAGCCTGAAAATTGTCACTCACACCTATTCTGCTCTCATATTGTCATTTGTACATCCATGTACGCTCAAAAGAAGTAACGATCCATCGTAGATTGGAGGTAAAAATCTATATCATAAGACTAACAAAATTACTATGTAATCATGTACTCACCAATAACCGGATGTAACTGGAGCCCTTGGGCCTATCGTACAGTAATTGGTGGATCCGCTGGTATTGGCCGGATGTACTTAGTATCGACCGTATGAGATTAGTATCGGTCTATCGGTGTGGTATAGGACATATCAGACTGGTATTGGCCTTAACATATTGGTATCGTCCTATCCAATATGTACATATATTGGCCGTATAGCTAGGATTCATATTTGCCTTATCGATTTCGTATTGGTCATATTCGATAGGTATCGGTCGTGTCAGATTAGTATCGACCGTTTCGGATTAGTATCGTGGAAGGTTTAGTAACAACTGTACTTAGATTTCTCTCTTCTCGAACTAGAATACCACTGCAAAAGAGTCACCAGATCGTGATTGGCCAGTTACAGTAACATACATGCTTCCCTTTCTATCAAAAAAATAAGATTGAAAAGGAAGCATGTATGTTCTGTAACTGGCCAGCTACGCTCTCGTGACTCTCTTGCAATGATAATCTAGCTCTAGAAGAGAGAAATCCAAGTACAGTTGTTACTAAACCTTCCACCATACTAATCTGATACTGTCGATACTAATCCGATATGCCGATACCTATCAGATAAGGCCGATACCGAATCGATAAGGCCAATACGAATCTGAGCTATATGGCCGATACATATCGGATAGGACGATACCAATTCGCTAAGACCAATACCAACTGATACGGGCTATACCAAACGATAGACCGATACTAATCCGATTCGGTCAATACTTATAAGTACCTACGGTCGAGGAGATTGATCTGCTGGTACATCCATGTACGATCAACGAAGTAACGATCCATTTCAATTTGGATGTAAAAATCTGTATCATAAGACAAACTAAACATAATTAGTTTGATACCGATACCGATTTCGATACTCAACGAAATAGTCCGATACCGATACCGATACAGATTGGTGGTGGGACGAGCCATAATCCGCTGATTTGGTTTTGGTTTTGGTTTTGGTTTCGAACATACTAAATTTTAAAAAAGTCGGTTCGATTTCGGTTTTGAATATACTAAATTCGGTTCGGTTTCGGTTTTCAATATACTAAATTTACATATTCGGTTTCGGTTTTGAATATACTAAATTCGGTTCGGTTTCGGTTTTCAATATACTAAATTTACTTATTCGGTTTCGGTTTCTGTCCAAAGTTTATATATAGTCCTCTATATATATCTATACCTCGATAATATATATATATATATATATTTTTTAATATATATATATATATTTTAATATATATATAATATATATATATATATATATATATATATATATATAATTATTATATATATATATATATAGCTGGCGGATTGGGGCAACGCCCGGACAGACATTAATGACACTACAGCGTCGGCGATCATCTGGGTTCTCTGGAAGAACCGCAACAAGTATCGATACGAAGGTTGTTCCCGCGCGTACTCGCTTCTCCAACTGGCTCGAGAAGTGAACAGGCAATGCGCGAAGGCTTGGGCCCCTCTTAGTTGGGTCGGGTCCAGCGTTGATGAGAGGGAGGGGCTGGGGTGACGTTTTGTGTCTCCAGGTTTTTTTGTTGTTGGTTTTTGAGTTTGCATGTGGCCAGGCTTATTGAGTCGGCCACTGGGAGTGGCGTGCTGTGCACTTTGTGGCCCCCCGTGTAACCGCTTATTTGTTCACATGATTAATAGATATTGCTTTTCTCGGAAAAATAAATAATATATATATATTATAATATATATATAATATATATATATATATGTGCGTGTGCGCCGAATATATATATATATATGTGTGTGTGTGTGTGTGTGCTACATATATATATATATATATATATATATATATATATATATATATATATTTATATATATTTATATATAATAATATATAATATATATATATAGATATATATATATATAATATTATTCGGCACACACACACACACACACACACAAACACATATATAATATATATATATATAATATATATTATATATATATTATATATATATTCGGCACACACACACACACACACACACACACACACACACACACACATATATATATATATATATATATATATAGATATTATATTCGGCACACACACACACACACACCACACACAAACACACAAACACATATATATATATATATATATATATATATATATTCGGCACACATACACACACACACACACACAACACACACACACCACACATATATATATATATATATATATATATATATATATATATATATTATATATATATATATTCGGCACACATACACACACACACCACACACACACACACACACATATATATATATATATGTGTGCGTGTGTGTGTGTATGTGAGTGTGTATTGTGTATGTGTGTGTGTGTTCCGACTGCCCGCGGCCAGCCACCCTCACGGCCAGACCCTAACCCCCCCGCAGCCCACCCCCAACCCCCACCACCTCACCCCGACGGCTAGCCCCCCTGCCCCTCCACACAGCCCACCCCACCCTCCCGGGGCCAGCCTCCAAGCGGCCAGCCCCCCAAACCCCCCCGCCGGCCAGCCCTCCCCTCCGCAGCCTACCCCCAACCCCCCGGGGCCAGCCCAGCGGCCAGCCCCCGTAAACCCTTCCGGCCAGCCCCCCGCAGCCCCACGCAGCCCCCAACTCCCCCGGAGCCAGCCTCCAGCTGCCGCCCCCACCCACCACCCACCCACCCGCCCGCACCCCTGCGGCGACCGCCACCACTTCCCGCGGTGACCCCCACCCCACCCCCGGCCAGCCCCCTCGCGGCCAGTACCCCCCGTGCCCGCCCCTCCCACCACCGCCGGCTCCTCCCCCTACCGCGCCCAACGAGAGAGAGAGAGAGAGGAGGAGGCGAGAGAGGAGAGGAGAGGAGAGAGAGGGAGAGGAGAGAGAGAGAGAAGAGAGTTACCTCGATCGTACGCGTCCAAGAAAGATAGAGAGGAGAGAGAAAAAGTTTGGGAGAAATAAAAATTTTCTCCCGTCGGTTCAACTTAAGTTAGGCTTTTGACTTAGCGACGGATAAAATCTGTCGCTGCTTAGTCGTTAATCTACGTGATTTTTTAAATTTTTCCTCCCACTTATTGACCACTTAGCGATGGACTGTATGTCCGTCTCTAATAACCCATCATCTGGTCGACGGATTATCCGTCCTAAGTAGTCGTCAATTCCTCCGCCAATTAGTGACATTTTCTCGTAATTTTTTTAACATTTTCCTGCCAATTAGTGACTACCGAGTGACTACTTGTCGACAAATTTTTATTCCGTCGCTATTTTACTGACGGCTTGCCGACGGATAGGCGACGAATGTTCACCCTTAAAAAAATTGGTGCGCGATTAGCCGGAAGTCGTCGCCAGGTTGTCGTAGTCCGTCATTACTTACGGCAGATTTATTCCGTCGCTAAAATGCCGTCGCCAATTTACTGTATTTTGGTAGTGAGGTCGATCATCCACACACAATATTAGAGAATGAATCTATTAGAACTCTAGCCAATGGGCTAATTTATGTCGTCAAAATCTGGCCAAGCTATTGTGTAAGTGGGTTTAGGTTCAAGTCAACAAATGTCCCCATCATAGAGAGCTTTCTAGATCTCGATTCCATGAAAAGTAGTTGTTTGTGTATCAAATCTTCGAACTACAAAGATGTCGATACAGGCAATTATTTCTATGGCATCTTATAGAAGATTATGGACATATAATTATGAAACATATCTTGTTAAGATCATGTTATTCAAGTGTGATTGGTTCGATCTGATCTAAGATCAAGGATGGAAAATAGATAAGAATGGTCTCGTGGATATAAAAAAATATATATAAACTACCAATGTTGATATCAAGTCTAAGAACCATTTGTCCTATTAAGTCAGGCTCAGCTCGTGTACTTTACAACTTAGCTAAATAAGGAACAACGAGATCGGACTGGTAGGCAGTATGCAAGACCAAAGCTAGATACCTTTGCATGATGAAACAGCTTATCAGGAGGGGGTTATCTCTTGAACAAATATTATAGATGTGGACTCAACAAAAGTTTGTTTGCAAAGAACAAAAGTTTTATTACAAACTAAGAAAAAGAGTACATGAGTACAATTAATTTCTGGAGAAGTACAAATATAGGAATCTGATCAGAAGATGATCACTTTGTCCCTTGGACGATGTGATATCGAAGACACGAACGTTTGGAGGATGCAACAGCACTTTAGTATGAGATTATGATCATTCTTGATGCTTTGAAATTGATTTGAAAGTCTATGTATATAGTTTTTAAAATAACTGTTTAGCAGTTATTCTGGATTGTGCGCACTTCAGGTTGTGCACCCCTGTTCACTTGCGCAAACGGTTGCACTAACTGTGTGGACGCGTGGCATCGTTTGATTGAGATGCGATGGTCGTGAGCAATGTAGTAGGCACGTTCTGCGAAGTTAGTGGTTTACGTGCCATGTCACTCTGTCCTGAACACCATTTGATCACCTTGCGTGTGCTTCATCAGGTTGCACGTAGGCACAACGTAACAACCTGCACGAGCGGTTTGCACCAACTGCTGTAGATGCGTGGCATCGTTTGATTGAGATGTGCATGGTCATGGGCATAGTGGGCACGCTTGCGAAGTTGATGGCTTGCGTGCCATGTCACCCTATTTTAAAAATAAGAGTTGATCAAGTGTGCGCCAATTTGTCAGGATGCACATAGGCACAACTCAACGACTGGCACCTTTGACTAGGTCTTCTGTGCTGTACTGATTAATCCTCGTGCCATATAGTGACTTGTACGAATCAGCTGTCAGCATTAATTACATGCTGGCAAAATCTTTTCGAGTGCCGTGTTATGTGGAATTCGAATGGATTTTCCTCAATCTCCGTGCCGACAGTTATCATGAAATGATGATGCCGTTGCAACTTTTCGAGGAAGTGCATCACGTATCTCTCGCGACCTGACTACAGCGCAACCTGACGCTGGCGTAGCCTGATGCTACGCAACTTGTTTGTTTGGCGCAATACAATTTTGGCACCATCTGATGGTCAAACACTTTAATGGGTGGCATCTTAATTTTTAGCTCTACAAGACCTCTTTCAAAGTTTTTGAAACTTGAAAATACTTCAAAGTTTTGAAATACTTTGAATTATGCTAGTTTTATTTCGATTGAGCCAGAGAACTATTCGAGTTGCCAGTCAACTCGAGCCCGCTTCTTAGCATAGATTGCTAACCATTTTGGGTATAAATAGCCGTACACTTTGAGTCTTTTATTCTTCACATCATTTAGGATAACTCGAAAGAAACTCTATCTTTTTCTCATTTTTCTCGATCTTTGAGAACTTGATCGACAGCCATGGCACCCAAACGCTCTGCTGCTAAGAAGGGTAAGACTGTGGCCGAGTCATCCACACGAGTTACCTTGTCACGCCAAGAAACAGCCAACCCGACCATGAAAGGTAAGCGTTCGACTATAGACCTGATTGTCGACCACCCTACTAATCATCGGTCACCCTATTTAGGGTTTGGCTTGATTCTGACAATTTGTGCTCGCTCTTTTTAGAGTTGGGCATACTCCATAACTGGCGCCTTCCTTATTAGGGTTTGGTTTCTGTTGACTCGTGTTGTGCAGCATTTGTGCTGTCTTTTGGGCGTAACTTTGACGTGTTGTGCGACAAGATATGGCGCAGCCCGATTGCTGTGCAACTTGATGGTTGCGCATGTTGAGTGCAGCACAATTTAGGGTCGCGCAACCTGACTAAATAGAGCATTAAATACTCGGTTCATTCCCAACAATAACCTATTTATGGGACGTTCTTTTTGAAACGTCTTTTTTTTTTCTCCCTCGTTAAATGATACTCGCCCATTTATGGGGAATACGAAGTGTTGGCGGGGGCCGATCTCCGCTGTATATATATGAACATGAAGTTTCACCTTTATCTTTATTCATTCTCATGGCATCTAACATGAAGAAGGGGATGAACAACAGTGACAACGACAAAGCTTCTGAGGAGAAGTTACACTCCGCACCTGCAGAGTTTTTGTTGGAGGCTGACCCGTCCCTGAGGGCGAAGAACTTCCTTGACTGTTTTGGCCTGACCCCAACAATTTTTGCTTATTCAGAGGTCGGCCATTGTCCTCTTCCGAAGAGCGTGGCGCCTTAGAACGTAGGAAAGAATTCCTTCGTTTGATGCATCGTTCGGAATCCATAACATGGAGGAACTGAGCGCTGCCTTGCATCAGACTGACGACGAAAAGAAGAAGTGATGTGATGCGAAAGAGTCATTTTACATAAAGGCCTATAGCGCTTATTTCTGTAGTGTCTGTCCTCTTTTCATTATGAAATGAAAAATTGGACTTTATTAAATCCTGGCACTTTTGAATTTTGTTGTGTAACTGTCTTGACACGTTATCTTTTCTTTGTTCTGAAAACACAAATTTCTGAACGACATGGCATTTTTTGCTTTTATGCTTTATTCTTCCCGAAATATATGCCTTATGGACGTACATAATGTTCCAGCTTCAATTGTACATGAATAATTGCCAAAATAAATAAACATTTACTGTATTCTCTTCTTCTTTCTGATGCTTGCAGGAGACCAACTGACGAAAATTCCCAGAATTGGCATCGGTGGTCTTGGATGTTATGAAGTTGAACCACCTTTGACACACACATCAGAGAGCTAAGAACTCTTCATGCTTAAAAGGGCTTCCTCAAGATGGTAGGAAGGGCCTTTATACATGAGAGTTGGACGGTGGAGAGACAGAATTAGGAATCGTATCACGAGGGTGATCTCATTCCTACTTCTCATAAAGGGTAGTCTCTTCTCCACCAGTTGTATTGACAGCTTGTCTTTGAGCTGCTATACTCTGGGGTTCTCCTCTGTCTTTCTGAGAGAGAAGACCAGAGTTGATTCTATTGCCTTGCTCGCTGCTTCAGGTCGAGATGACAAGGAACTGGCACCAACAAGAAGATCCAAATATGTAATAGACCTTCAGTTGTTAAATTTAGAATGAAAATCCGAGATGTAATAGATTTCCATTAAGATGTATCTATTTTTAGAGAAGGAATAAAGAATAATTTTCTCTTCCTTATGATTTGATTTGATGTGATGTAGAAAATAGAATCCAGAGGTAATGTGGATGTGAACTCATTTTTCTATAAATGATCTTCAAGTCTGCTGGGACTTAAAGACAGAATATCGTGTCTAAAAAGACAATATCTGGATTTATCATAAAGAAAAGACATCTTTTAAAACAGCTGGGTTTCAAAAAGACGAAATTGATGATTTTGATAGACTCCACGAGGATTTTGAGTTTTTATTATCTATAGCTTTATTTACAAAAAAATAAATAAATGATAATAAATGTAGGCCCATTCCCGTAATGAAGTAGAGATAAAGAGACTGATGAATAAGCATGCCTTTTCAAGGAAAGGCCGCTTTGGTTCTCGAGACAGAATGTTTGGCTTTTCCATCTATAAATAGTGAGAGCATCATTCACTCCTTTTCTCTTATTTGAAAATGTCTTCAGAAGATTTGCCTAAGGAGATGGAAGTCATCTCGAAGATCAAAGCTGCCCTCGACACTCCTTCCGATGAGCCTCTGCTGCCTACTCAGCCAGAAGTCGGAGAAAGCTCGGCTGTCCCTGGACAGAAGCAGGACATTCTCACCAAGCTGGTGAAGCCTGGGAGTACTGCCGAGGAAGAAGCTCTAAGGAAGGCTATCTGCGAACTGCTG
The DNA here is from genome assembly GCA_029216955.1 of Iris pallida. Classification (NCBI taxonomy): domain Eukaryota; kingdom Viridiplantae; phylum Streptophyta; class Magnoliopsida; order Asparagales; family Iridaceae; genus Iris; species Iris pallida. Next base: position 28,922,330 of record JANAVB010011199.1, on the reverse strand, counting down.
GTGTCATCGGGAAATAATGTCTTCGATTCTTGTGAAATACGTTTTCAATCAAGAGGGCTCCGGTCCTTATTAATTTTATGTATTTCTTCTGTTTAAATTTATATAAATAAAGAGGAATTTTATTTACATTGAGTCTCTGTGTTGATTCTTCTTTTTCATCAAACATAATATTTCTTGAGAAATTTGCCATTAACGGGCATCATGGTGACTCGACCATCTATATCAGTCAATTGATAAGCTCCGTTGGAGAAAACTTTGCTTACAATGTAGCTTCGCTTCAAATTTGCCTTTGCTCATATGCGTTATAGTCGTAGGACGTCTAACGGTTAAAACTAGTTTTTTTTTGAAATGTTCGGACTTTGACTTTACGGTTGAAGGCTTTTGATAGACGAGCCTATAACTCAATATGTTGAGCTAGGAGCCGTTTCTCGTCAAGCGCTTCAAGCTCCTGAAGTCTCAGACGATCATTTTTTTCGGTTGTGAGTTCATTGGCAATGGCAATTCTTAGAGAAGGGATCTGGATTTCCAATGGTAAGACGACCTCAAATCCGTATACCAAAGAGAAAGGTGTGCAGCCTGTAGGAGTAGGTATAGTAGTACGGTAAGCCCACAGACATTCTCCAAGCTTCTCACTCCAGTTTCGTTTATTGGTAGAAATAAACTTCTTGAGGAGTTTGATGATGGTTTTGTTAAATGCTTCTGCCAACCCGTTAGCTGCAGGATTGTAAGCTGTAGAAGTAATATTATTGATCTTGTTGTCATCGCAGAATCAGGTGAACTTTTGACTGATGAATTGGCCCATTATCGTGAATAATTCACCGAGGAACACCGAATCTATAAATCACATGATGCTTGATAAAGTTGATGACGCTGCTTGTCTTGACCTCAGCTAGAGGTATAGCTTCAGCCCATTCTGAGAAGTAATCAGTTATGGCTAATATGAACCGATGTCCTCTAGACGAGGGAGGGTTGATAGGGCCGATGGCATCCATTCCCCAAGCTTCAAAGGGCCAAGATGCCGCCGTCGGGTGAAGGAATTCTGACGGTTGATGGATGAAGTAAGCGTAGATTTGACATGCTCACTTTCTTGCATACTCAATTGCATCAGATACCATTGAGGGCCAATAATAGCCCATACGGCGAATACGATCATGTAGTTTAGGACCAGGTTGATGTGCGCCACAAACACCGTCATGAGCTTCACGAAGTATTTTTTTGCTTCTTCCCCCGCAAGACAACGTAGGAGTAAACCGTCAAACGTTCGTCGGTAGAGTGTCTTTGTAGTATGATTATAATAAAATCTGAGTGACCGTCGACGAATAGTTGTGGCCTCCTTAGGGTCTTCAGGTAAGATATCATGGACCACGAAGTCTATAAAAGGTGTCCTTCAGTCCTCACTGATGGCACAAATTTCAACTTAATTGTTAAATTCCATGTTTGGGTTGTTAACTTCAGTATTTAAGTTATTTCGACATAAAATAACTCTCTATTAGTGATAATAATCATTTGTTGCCTTCTAACTGAATTGCTAATACTGCTGCAAGATTAGCAAGTGCATCAGCTTCCGTGTTACACGCTTGGCGTACATGCTCAATGAAGAAGCCTTTGAATGAAGTGGCCATCCTGATCGCTGCATCATGATATGGAACCAAATCTTGATGTCGAACTTCGTATGTGCCTTAACTTGGTTGACAATCAGTTTGGAGTCTCCGTAAACTTAAGATACTCAATATCTAATTGTTTAGCCAATTGGAGACCGATGAGCAGAGCGTTGTATCAGCCACATTGTTGGAACATGACTCATCTAAAGAATAAGCTCTTTGGATAGCTAACCCTTCTGGTGAGACGAGGACGATTCCGACTCCAGCAATAGTAGCACATTTTGGTCCAATTCTGGATGCACCATCAAAGAATAAATGCCAAATAAGAATTTTTCTGAAATCATGTTGGACTCCAAGGTTTCATCTAGAATCTCATCGTAGAGTTTAGATGTTTGGGGAACTGGATAAGCTGCTAGAAAGTCAGCAATGGCTTGACCTTTAACAGACTTTTGAGGAACATAAACCATTATATTGTGCTAACAATATGGCCCATGTTACAAGCCTAGAATTGAGTGTACTAGGCTTATTCATCAGGACCCTGAGAGGGTTAACTCTAGAAATAACATGAATAGTTTGGCCAGTGATATAATGTTTCGTCTTTTGAACAACAAACATCAAAGCTAGACATTCTTTTTCTACTGGAGTGTATCAATGCTCAGCTCCAATCATCATACGGCTAAGGTAGTAGATAGCCTGCTCATGACCTTCTTTTTATTCTTCTGAGCTAATAAAGCACCTAAGGAATGGTCCATTGCTCGAACATACATCAGGAAATGTATTCCTGACACTGGAGGCACTAGAATTGGAGGGTTCATCAAGTACTGCTTTATGTCCTCAAATGCTTGCTGACATTCTTCAGTCCAAATAAATGAAACACCTTTCTTCATGAGTTGAGTGAACGGTCTACAGCGTCCATAGAGATTTGAGATGAATCTCCTGATGTACGCAAGCCGTCCCTGGAATCCTCATAGCTCTTTTAGGTTGCGTGGAGGATGCATCTTTTGAATGACTTTAATTTTCTCAGGATCAACGTGTATACCTTTAGAGGTAATAACGAATCCATGAAATTTGTCACTAGTGACTCCCAGGAATGACTTGGTGGGATTCATCTTAACTTGATGCTGGCACATTAGATCGAAAATAGTTCTTAAATCTTGAATATGGTCTTATTTTAAACGACTTTGACAGCAATATCGTCAACATAACATTTAACATTCTTTCATAAATGATCACAAAAGATGGTACTCATGGCCCACTGATAAGTTGCACCGGCGTCCTTAAGATCGAAGGCCATGACAGTATAGCAATATACTCCAAGAGGAGTGCGGAAAGATGTATGTTTTTCATCTTTTGGATGCATCTTGATTTTATATCTGAAAATCCATCCATAAAGGACATACGTTCAAATTTGCAAGTATTGCCAATCATGACATCAGTGATCGGGAGAGAGGAATTCGTCTTTGGGACAAGCTTTATTAAGGTCTCTGAAGTTGATGCAGACGTGGACTTTTCTGTCTTCTTCAAAATGCGACAACATTAGCCACCCAGTCCGGATGTTGTTCTTCTCTGATGAAACCGCATGCGATGAGTTTCTTAACTTCAGCTTCTATGGCATCCATCATGTCAGGTCGAAACCGATGTTGTTGCTGTTTGACTGACCTCGCATTTGGCAGAATGTTGAGCTTGTGGGTAGCAATCTGAGGATCCAACCCCGACATGTCTTCATAGCTCCAAGCGAATACATTAATATATTCCCTAATGAGTTAGATTAGTTCTTGTTTATCCGCTTCAGGAGGCATTTGCTGACAAATATCGTTTTGGGGCAGTTTCGTCACCAATATTGACTTGAACCAACTTCAGTAGGTGGCTCACGTTGCTCAAAGCGAAGCTTCCATTGAGTATCCATCCTTTGTGCCCAAGGATCAGATTCAGAAACTTTGGCAAAGTCTTCGTCATCTTCCGAGAACTCGACAATCACCATATTGGAAGATAGAGTCACGCGATGGACGTACCCTACACTGGTGTCTGAATCCCATGAGATAGAATCAGAAGAGTTAGATCGTTCTTCTTTATCAAATTTGGAGGCTTCTGGAGTTGGAGATGGTGAAGCATAACCTAATCCCCGCGTTTTGCTGTAGTATTATTGTGATTTTCCTTGTGGAGCACGAATACGAATAAGAGTTCACCTTCCTCTACCGCCATTGAGACCAGCTTTAAAATTATAGCCCATCTTTTGAATGATATCTTTTGATTACTGACTATAACGACGTAATTGAAGTCTTCCGTTATCGTGATTTTCTTCTTCACTATTGGGCGTGATCTTTGTTCCGTTCATTTACTAAAAAGTATAGGAAGTTCATCTTTCTTCCTGGAAGGAACTAAGAAGAAGGAGTCCTGCATTGGCTCGGTAATACTTCGTTTCGGGAAGCTTCAACTGCTCCTATGGCAAGTGGTTCGAAGTATCTAACATTTTTAAATAACATCGAGTATAATAAAGGACATCATTATACTGTAAAGGAGATGCTACTTTATTGATTTGTACATCATCATTTACAACATGATTCTTAGCCTTCACAGAAGGCTTAGTAAGGTTGATAACCAGAGAAGGAAAAGGAGAAGGAGAAGGATTGTTACGACGAAGGTCGATAACAAGAGGCTCAAAAGAGGTGAGCTTCCTTTATTCCATTTCTACAGCAGGAGGCTGTTTGTTATGGAAGAAAAGATGTATAGTCAATGTCTGAGAAGAAGAGGGATAAATAGCACATCCTTTGACAGGGATCATGAGAACATCTTTTGAAGTATGATTCTGATCTTCCTCACTATCCATTGCCAATACAACTTTCATGAACTCCTCTTTGTACATCCGAGAGTCCGTAAAATATGCTTAAATGCCCCTGAAAGGATTTAAATCAGCTACCTCCTTTTGGACTTCTCTATTGACATCCATATATTTGAACCATTAATGTAAAGTGGATGGTACAATGTTATGCTCATGCAGAAAGGGTCTTTCCAGCAAAGCATTGTAAGAGTTATGATTATCGATCACATAGAAAGTAACCTTTGTACGAATATTGTCTATTTGAACTTTCAGACGAATCTTTCCCAAAGGTTACTTTTCTCAGAATTGAATCCCAGGATTGTCGTGATGGTTGTTGAAAGATTATGTACAGGAATCTTCAATGCATCTAGTAGAGTCTTTGGCATGATGTTAAGTGCAGATCTAGGATCGATCAAGATACGATCAACCTTCATGGTATCAACATATCCCGTAAAGTAGAGGGGTCGATCATGACGATTATCTTCTAACAACATATCATCTTATGCAAAGGCGATGTTTGGCATTAGCTCCATCACACTATGACAATAAGGCATGTTATAGGCTCATTATCTGGCTTTTGAGGAATGCTAGACAAGTATCAGCTTGCATCAAAGCTTCACTCAACGTTTTTTGAGTTTCTTCGAAAGACGGAGTAGCTCAAAAATTGACAATCTTGCTGGAGTATTGGCCAGCTGAGATTTATATCAAAGTTATATGGCTTCTTAAGTCCCAAGGTTGAAGTCTTTTTCAATACTTTGTCGAAACAGATAGGCTGTTTTCCTTTGTCGGCTGTCGTTGGTTTGGGAAGAGTTGGCTCTATTTGGGGTGACGAAGCTGATGGGTTATTGACAGCCGGAGAAGCGATGCTTGAGGAGCCTCCAGAGCTGGAGCAGGGTTTTCTTGATCTTCAGAATAGTCTCTTAGGTAAGGTTTCCCAGACCTGGTACCTGTTAAGACTTTTTCTTCGGATACAGGCTCAAAGGACACCATATTGCAACTCTTTGCCTAGATTTTATTTCTAGAAGGTTTCTTTTTGGCAAGATGGAGAGTTTGTCAGTAACCCAAACCAACCCGATATTGGCTGTAAGAAAGGCATAGAGAAAGAGGTACATGAGATCCCTTTTCATGATTCAAACCAGAAGCCTTTTGTAAATCATATCCCATCTTCGTCATGAGTTCACAAGATTGGAGACTGTACAGATGGAAAGCTGGTTGATATTTGGTGTCTGATTTTGACAATGTTGTCTTATCAGGGGAAGAAGAAGAATGATTATCTGCTGTCGGGATTAAGGTAGCAGTTAGAGGTGGAAGATAATTCTCACCAAATGAAATCATATGACATGATTTTTTAGTGGCCTTCTTGGACTTGGTAGAAGAAGATGGTGTTTCAAAGTCTGCCACTAAATCTGGATGGATCCATATGATCTTCCCTTTATCAGTAGACAGAGGAACAAGACCATCTGTTCGTGCAGGTGGAAGATTAACAATTTTCAGTTTAGTTCTCGGAATGGGAATGACACCGTCCTGTATAAGTTGAGCTAGAAAATCTCTAAACTGTAAAGAGATGACATTAGCCGTTATAGTTTTCTCGTCTTGCTGGGGAGTGATTACACGGAAATTGACCATCTTTTGAATTTTACCCTTGAGCACATAGCACGCTCGAGTTGGATGTCCAATAAACCTGTGGTAAACATAATATTTAGGATGGTCATCTTACCAACTTCATCTGGCCGTTTAGGTTCTGGCAGTTGGAGTTTATTGCTCTTGATAAGGCAATCAAAGATACTCATGATATCATCTTCATCGAAAGAGTTCTTCTTTTGGACGAGGTGCTCGTTGTGGTGGTGCTGTAGGGATAGATGTTGGCTGATTTACATTGATGGCTAGGGCTTCTTTGCCTTTGAGGTTAATGGCCAAAGTTTCTTTGCTCTTACGATTGTTCTGACGGCCATTATTTGGTATAGCACGTTCATCTTTGTCAAGATTAGGCATTTGAATGCCTAATTGCTTGAATTTGTCAGCGCTCTCTTCTGCCGCTTTGGCATTCATTATGAAAGAAGGCCAATCCTGGAACTGTGTTAATCCTATCTACATGCTGATTATAGGAAACAAGTTTGATTTGCAAGTGTCTATAGTTAAAGCATCTGGAGTTCCGAGAGGCATTTTGAGTGCTTTATGACAGAACCGTTCAATAAAACGTTCAGTCATTTCATTATGTCATTGTTTGATTTTGATGAAAGCAGACATAGTCATGTCGTTGGTTCCCTCATATAATTGTTCCAAGAATATTTGTTTGAAGCCAGCAAAAAAGGTTATACACCCATCTGGTAAACTACGATACCCGTCATATGTTGTACCAGCTAAACAGCCAATAAATACTCTAGTAAGAAGAGCATCATTTGGTTGAAGTTGATTAGTCATTACTTCAAAGTGATTGAGGTATTGACTTAGAGACGTGCTGCCATCAAACAGCATAATAGTAGGGGGTTTGTATTTAGGAGGAAATTGGACCTCTTTCCATTCTATCAGATAAGGCTGTTTGATCCAAGCTTCTGCAGGCCATCTTTCTATTTAAAAGCTTCAAATTGAGTACGTAAAAGTTTTACGGCCTTATTGTATATCCCTGTTTGCAAAAACAAAAATTTGTTTTATTCCAAACTTGTAAAAGAGTACAAAGTACAATAAATTCTGGAGAAGTACAACTTTAGGAATCTGATCAGGAGACGATCACTTATCCCTTGGACTATATGAACTTGAAGACTGTAGCCTCTAGAGAACGCAGCAGCAATTTGCAAGAGTTCTTAATCTTTGTCCCTATTCTGATGATGATTGAAAACTCTATTTATAGAGTTCAGGAAATAACTGTTTAGCAGTTATTCTGATGTGCGCGAGGCTGGATTATGCCATACTGGATTGAGCCAACCTCCTGTTGCGCCAACTTTCATTCAGTTGTCAAACGTGTACTAACTGTATTTAGACGCATGGCATCATATGATTGAGATGCGTGTGGTCGTGTAAAGGATAATAGACACGTCTTGAGAGATTAGTGGCATGTGCGCCACGTCATCCTGCTTTAGAATGTAAGTTGTCTTCAACTTTATCAGGTTGCACGAGCTTCAGTCAACAAGTCAAACTGTGCTTGATTTGAGCTGCGCCTACATACGTGGCAGCTTCCGATCAAAAGTCGTTCAGGTTGGGCCCAGGCGCAACTAAGGATTTTGTTTAGATTGCCTGGGCGCAACTCACGAAGTGTACAGGATCTGTCCACCAACTTCTCTTGAGCGGCATAATTCACGGGATTCGAAGAAATTTTCTTCGTTCACAGTTGTGTCAGCCGTCAGTATTGTCAGGTAATGATGACCATTAAGTGTCAGATGTCACGTAGATTTTGGCGCAAGAAAGATTAGGCGCAGTCTGATATCGGGTGTAATCTGATCGGTGGTGCAGTCTGTTCTCTGAGCTTCATATCAGTGGCACAACTTGATTTTTGGGGCGCAACTTGATACTGATCTGTATCTTCAAGGCACAACTTGATTTTTAGGCTCTACAAGACCCCCTTCAAAGTTTTCAAAACTTAAAAACATTGCAAAGTTTTGGAAAACTTTGAATTTATAAAAGTTTTGACTAAGTCAAGTTGCGCCGGTCAATGCTCGGTCATCATGATTAAATACCTTTCTCGAAAATATTCAATCCTCTCTTCGTCTTTCGGAGTTTCATTGATTACTTTTAGTTTTCCATGAAGAAGAAGAATACCAAGAGTCAATTTGTTGATATATATATAGTTGATCTCTGTACTTTGGTCTTCACTTCTGTTCTTCAATGGCCCCCAAGAAGAAAGAGATGGAGACCAATTCTGACACCACAATCAAGTCTTCTGACACGGGACATGATGTTGTGCCTACAACTTTTTTGTTGGAGGCTGACCCAGCTTTGAGGGTAGTGAACTTTCTGTACTGTTTCGGTTTAACCCCGTCAGTCTTCAATCGCTCGATTGGCGGATCATCCTCTGAGGAGCACGTCAATTCGGAGGGATTTTGTAACCTGATGCGTCGCTTGGGGATCCGCACCATGCAAGAATTGGACGCCGCCTTTCGTCAGTCTGATGAAGGCAAGGACAAGAAATAATATCTAGGCAGAATTTTTTTTTATTTTTATGTCCTTGACTGTAGGGGTCCACCCGTCTTTATGCAATGAAACCTAGAATTTCTGATTTTGTGTGGCTGTGATTTCGAATGGTGCTCATGGACATATTCTTTTAACTAATTCTTCATTTTACTGTTTCTTCTGAAGAACACGTGGCAGTTGTTACACGGTTGCCCATTTTTAGTTCTTTCCCAAAATAGGATCCTAGAACGACGCACCCATCTCATCTTTAACCTCTTTAAAAAGGACATCCAGAAATGAAAGAACCATTCATACTCTCTCAAAACCAATGTTTCCACAAGGTTTTACTTGCGCCACTTCATTCTGATATTATTTGCTTGCATGCCGTGTCTTCAAAAATTTGTAAGTCTTGACGAAGAATCAATAGTATGAGTATTCTTCTTTCGTACCACTTCTGGAGACAAGTATTGATCTGCATGTTGTAGATACTATTGATATGCGCTAACTATTTTGAGAATAGACGCACACTGTGGTCCAGTGTGAGCTCTGATCAGAGGCACGTATTGCTGTTATACGCTTGTTTGATCAGTATTCAGTGCTGATATGCGTTTGTTTGTAGGCACAATGCTGATGTGTGCCTGTTTGTAGGCGCATTACTGATGTACGCCTGTTTATAGGCACATTGCTAATGTGCGCCTGTTTATAGGCGATTGCTGATGTGCGCCTGTTTGTAGGCATTGCTGCTGATTGATTATGCTAACTTCTCCTTTTATTGATATTTGCAGGGACTTGGTTACGAGCTTCTTCAGAACTGGTATTGGTGATTTGGATGTTGCAGAGAACATTCTTCTGACACCCACATCAGACAGCTCATATGGTTCTGACACTCAAATCAGACAGCTCAGGACTCCTCATGTTAGGAAGGGTCTTCCTCAGATGGTAGGAAGAGCCTATACACATGAGAGTTGGATGGTGAAGACGCAGAACTAGGAATTGTATCACAATGATCTCGTTCCTAGTTCCCCTGGCGGGCTGTCTTCTCTCCACAGTTGTATTGACAGCAGCTCATTTTTGGGCTGCTGCACTCCAGAGTTAATTCCATTGTCGGGCTCGTTGCTTCAGGTTGAGACGACAAGGAATTGCCACCAACAAATAAGAAGATACAAAGATGTAATAGACCTTCATTATTAATGAGAAGATCCAAAGATGTAATAGACCTTCATTTAGAATGAAAATCCAAAATGTAATAGATTTTCATCAAGATGTATCTATGCTTTTAAAGAAGGAATAAAGAAATAATTGTCTTATTATTCTTTTTTTTTACAATTTGATTTTGCTATGCTGTCATAGATAACAGAATCCAGAGAGGATCACAAATGTGGCAAGTTGTTTGATGTGAATATTTGGAATTCAAGTTCGTAGAAAGGCATGACCTCTCATTATGATAAATGAATGGGTGATCATTCACTTTGATTTCCGAGGAAGAAATATTGAATGAATAAACGGCGTTTAGACTTTCAAAGGAGACAGCGAGTGGATTAAACACGCTAGTTTCAAAGAAGAGAAGATGAAGAGTCGGTTATGAAAAACCGTTAGAAATGAACAAACAATTGTGCCACTTTCCAAAAGTTGCATCAATTCTCAAGGCTTATTTCTTAATTGTTCTGCCTCTTTTCTTCCTGTGCAAGAGAAAAAAATGTCTTCCAAAGATTTGATTGCTCCGAAGACTGAAGAAAAAACCAAGACTTCCCTTGCTGAGCCTCCAGTGCCTTCTCAAAAAGAAAGGGGCGAAGGTTCAACTGTTCCTCCTGCACCAGGACATGATTTGATCTCCAAGTTAATGGAGCCTGGAAAAACTGCCGAAGAAGAGGCATTGAGGACGGCTGTTCATGAGTTTCTGGTGTGTTCAGACAATGAGATGTTTGAGCAGTTGGCAAACTTTGTATTTAATTAGGAAGGGTCGGGGCCTCTCTCCGTCCATAATATAATTCTATTCTTTTTTTGAATAAAAATAAACTTTTATTTACATCATGTCTCTAAAAATAAAGTACATTTTGTCTTTATACATAATATTTCTTGAGAAATTTGCCATTGATGGGCATCATAGCAACTCTGCCATCCATATCTGTTAATTGATAGGCTCCATTAGAGAAGACTTTATTTATCACATACGGTCCTTTCCATTTTTTCTCAAACTTGCCTTTGCTTATATGTGTCATAGTCATAGGACCCCGACCGTAAGAACCAACTCGCCTTCTTGAAATGTTCGCACTCTGACTTTGCGATTGAAAGCTTTTGAAATCTAAGCCTGATAAAGTTCGATATGCTGTTGAGCTAATAACCTTTTCTCGTCGAGCGCCTCCTCCAAATCATGAACCAAGACGATCATTATTATGTCGTAAGCTCAATGGCGATTCTCAATGATGGAATTTAATTTCCAAAGGTAGAACATCTTCACATCCATATACCAGAGAAAAAGGTGTGCAACCTGTGGGGTTACGGACAGTAGTACGAGATACCCATAGATTTTCTCCAAGTTTATCACTCCAACTGCATTTGTTAATAGAGACAAACTTTTTAAGGAGTTTGATAATGGTCTTGTTGAATGCTTCAGCCAACCCGTTAGCCGTAGGATTATTTATTGATTCTGTTGTCATCACAAAACCTATTAAATTTCTGGCTGACGAATTGCGGCATATTATCATGAATGATTCGGCGAGGGACACCAAATCTATATATCACATGATGTTTGATAAAATTGATAATGCTACTAGTCTTTACTTCAGCCAAAGGTATAGCTTCTGCCCACTTGGAAAAATAATCGGTTATGGCTAAGATGAACCGATGTCCTTTAGATTAAGGAGGATTGATAGGACCAATTATATCCGTGCCCCAAGCTTCAAAAGGCCATGATGCTGCAGTTGGATAAAGAAACTTCGACGGTTGGTGAATAAAATCCGTATAAATTTGACATGCACGACATTTCCTTGCATAATCAATAGCATCTGATACCATAGAGGGCCAGTAGTACCCATACGTCGGATACGATCCTATAGTTTAGGACCAGGTTGATGTGCTCCATAAATACCATCATGAGCCTCACGTAATATCGCTTTGCTTCTCACCAGCGAGACACCTCAAGAGTAATCCGTCAAAAGTTCTTCGATATAGTGTCTTAGTAGTATGATTATAATAGAATTGAAGTGATCGATGATGGATACTTGTAGCTTTTAGGATCTTATGGTAAAATGTCATGCATTGTAAAATCAATAAAGACACTCTCCAATCCTCGCAAAGGATATTGACTTCAGTTAGGTTGCTGAATTCAATGTTGTGGTTGTTTTCAACTCAAAATAATTCTCTATTAGAGATAACAACCATCTGTTGTCTTTTGACTGGAACTGCCAATACCGTCGCTAGGTTAGCTAAGGCATCAGCTTCTGTATTGCATGCCCGACGTACATGTTCGATAAAGAATCCTTTAAATGAAGAAGCTATCCTGGTTGCCACTTCATGGTATGGTACTAGATCCTGATGTCGGACTTCATATATGCCTCTAACCTGATTAACAACCTGCTTAGAGTCACCATATACTTCGAGATATTCAATACTCAATTGTTTGGCTAATTGAAGTCCAATGAGCAAAGCATTATATTCTGCCATATTGTTGGAACATGATTCGTCTAAAGAATAAGCCCTTTGAATAGTTAATCCATCGGGTGAACCAAGAACAATTCCTACTCCAGCCACAAGGGTACCTCCAGGTCCAATTCTAGAAGCTCCATCAAAGAACAACCTCCAGGTAGAAAATTCTTCTGAGATCATATTTGATTCTAATGTTTCGTCCGGAATCTCATCATAGAGTTTAGATGTCTCAGGGACAGGATGAGCGGCTAAGAAGTCTGCAAGTGCTTGGCCTTTCACAGACTTTTGGGGAACATAAACCATATCATATTGTGCTAGCAATATGGCCCATGTGGCAAGCCTAGAATTGAGTGTACTTGGCTTCTTTATTAGAACTCGAAGAGGATTGACTCGGGATATGACATGAATAGTTTGGCCTATGATGTAATATTTTGTCTTCTGAACAACAAACATTAAGACTAAACATTCTTCTCCACTGGGCTATAACGATGTTTAGCTCCAATCATCGTTCGACTGAGATAGTAGATGGCTTGTTCATGACCTTTCTTGTTCTTCTGAGCCAGCAAAGCTCCCAATGAATGATCCATTGCTCGGAACATTAATAAGGGTATTCCTGAGATCGGTGGTACAAGAACCGGTGGCTCATTAAATATCTTTATGTCATCAAATGCTCGTTGATATTCTTCCGTCTAAATGAAAGATACACCTTTCTTCATTAATTGAGTAAATGGTCTGCAGCATCCAGATAAATTCGAAATGAATCGCCTGATGTACGCAAGTCGACCTTGGAATCCATGTAGCTCTTTTAGGTTGCGTGGAGGATGCATCTCTTGAATGACTTTGATCTTCTCGGGATCAACGTGTATACCCTTAGAGGTAATGACGAAGCTGAGAAACTTACCACTAGAGACACCAGGAAAGACTTGGTGGGGTTCATTTTGAGTTGATGCGGGCGCATTAGATTGAAGATAGTTCTTAAATCTTGAATGTGATCTTCTTTGAGACGACTTTTGACAGCAATATCGTCAACATAACATTCGACAGTCTTTCGCAAATGATCTCGAAAGATAGTGCTCATAGCCCGCTGGTAAGTTGCACCTGCGTTCTTAAGACCAAATGACATGACCGTAACAATACATACCCCGAGGAGTACGAAACGAAGTATGTTTTTCATCTTCAGATCCATCCGAATTTGATTATATCCAGAAAATCCATCCATGAAAGACATTCGTTCGAATCCACATGTATTGTCGATCATAACATCAGTAATTGGGAGAGGGAATTCGTCCTTGGGGCAAGCATCATTGAGATCCCGAAAGTCTATGCAAACTCGAACCTTTCTGGTCTTCTTCAAGACAGGGACGACATTGGCCACCCAGTCAGGATGTTGTTCTTCCCTGATAAAATCACAAGCTATAAGCTTTTGACTTCATCATCAATTACATCCATCATTTCAGGCTTGAATCGCCGTTGTTATTGTTTGACCGGTTTGGCATTCGGCAAAATGTTAAGCTTGTGAGTTGCAATTTGAGGATCTAATCCCGGTATATCTTTGTAACTCAGGCGAAGACGTCAATGTATTCACGAATAAGGTAAATTAATTCTTGTTTATCATCTTCTGGGAGATTCTTGCTAATAAAGATTGGTCTGATGCACCTTTCTCTCCAATATCGATTTGGACCAGTTGATCCTCAGTAGGTAGTTCTCGTTATTCAAAACGAAGTTCCCACTGATTGTCCATCCTTTGTGCCAAGGGTCCATTTCAGTAGCTTCTTAATGTCGCTTTTATCATCTTCTGAGAATTCGACGGACACCATGTTAGAAGATACTATCACCTTATGAACATGACCGATGTTGGTATCAGAATCCTATGAGATATAATCAGAAGAGTTTGAACTTTCTTCTTCATCAGATTCAGAAGGTTCTGGATTGGAAGTGGTGACATATAACCTAGTCTCATTTCGTTTTACTGTGGTATTGTTGTAATTTTTCTTTTGGAACAACAATACGAAGAGGGGTTCGCCTTCCTTTACCATTGTTGAGACCTGTTCTGAAATCATAGCCCATGGACTATAGTGTCGTAATTGTAGCCTTCCTGTATATCTCTATTATCATTATAGAGCATGATTTTTGGTTCTTCTCTTTGTTGAAGAATATAGGCTTTTCATCTTTCTTTGAGACGGTACTAAGAAGTACGACTCTTGTATTGAATCCAGTGATATCATGTTTCGTCGAGATGATACGACTTCTATTGTAAGTGGCTTAAAGCTATCTAGCATATCCAGATAACACTGAGTATAGTAAAAGACATCAATATACTACAAAGGAGATGCTTTATTGATTTTTACACCATCATTTACAACAAGGACTTTAGCCTTAGCAGGCTTAGTCAGATTCATGACAAGAGGGGGAGAAGAAGAACGAGAAGGAGGAGGGAGCTTCATGCGACGAAGATCGATTACAAGCAGCTCAGAAGAGGTGAGCTCCCTTTGTTCCTGACTATCCCCTTTAGGTCGCTTCTCATGGGAAGGTAGATAGATAGTCAGTGGTTGGGACTGAGGACAGGAGATACGTCCTTTGACTGGAATCACCAGAGTATCATTAGGTATACTCTTTTATTCTTCATCTGTGTCCATTGCTAGTACCACCTTCATGAATATCTCTTTGTACATACGAGAATCGTTGCAATATGCTTCAACTCCTTTGAAAGGATTCAGATCTGCAACCTCTTTTTGGGCTTCTCCATTACCATCCACATATTTGAAATATTGGTGGAGCGTAGAGGGTACAATATTGTGTTCATGGAGGAATGGCCTTCCCAATAAAGCATTGTATGAGCCATGATTGTCAATAACATAGAAAGTTACTTTTGTACGAAGATTGCCAATTTGAAGTTTTAGGCGTATCTTCCCCAAAGGTTCACTTCTTCATTGATTGAATCCCAGGATGGTAGTGATAGTTGTAGAAAGATTATGTACTGGGATTTTCAAAGCGTCCAATAAGGACTTTGGCATGATGCTAAGTGCAGACCCGGGATCAATCAGAATACGGTCGACTTTCATGGTGTCCACATACCCCGTGAAATAGAGAGGACGATCATGACGATTGTCTTCTAACAACATGTCATCTTGTGTAAAAGTGATATTGGGCATTAATTCAAATACACTATGACAATGTGCACAGCTGACTGGCTCTTTTTTGGGCTTCTTAAAGAGTAAACAACTGTCAGCCTGCATCAAGGCTTCGCTTAACATCTCACGAGTTTCTTTTGAGAGACGTAAAAGTTCAAAGATTGAATCTTGCTGGAGTATTGGCCAATTGAGCCAATATGTCAAAATTGTAAGGCTTTTCAAGTCCAAGAGATGATGACTTCTTCAACGCTTTATCAAAGC
Organism: Iris pallida; assembly: GCA_029216955.1. Classification (NCBI taxonomy): domain Eukaryota; kingdom Viridiplantae; phylum Streptophyta; class Magnoliopsida; order Asparagales; family Iridaceae; genus Iris; species Iris pallida. The sequence continues at coordinate 28,906,770 of JANAVB010011199.1, read as the reverse complement.
GAACAGTTGCTTTCCCTTGTCTGCTGATGTTGGTTTAGGAGGAGATGGTTCGACCACTGGCAAGGATGTAGACGGTGTATTTCAGCAGGAGAAGATGATGAAGGAAGAGCATCCGGGGATGGAGCAGGGTTCTCTTGATTCTGGAATACTCCAAAGATAGGGTTTTCCAGATCTAGTGCCCATTAGGATTTCTTCTTCTGTTAATGGTTCAAAGGATACCATATTACAGTTCTTGGATTTAGACTTGGAATGCTTCTTTTGTTTAGAAGAGGAAGGCGTTTCAAATTCTGCAACCAGATCTGGATGAATCCACATAATCTTCCTCTGTCAGTTGACATGGAACAAGACCTTCATTTTGAGGAGGCGGGATATTCACAATTTCCAGAGTAGTCCTTGGAATGGGGACATCACCATTTGTACGAGTTATGGTAGAAAATCACCAAATTGGAGAGAAACCACATTAGCAGTCACCGTTTTCTCGTCCTGCTGTAGAGTAATTGCTCCAGAGTTGAGCAACTCCTGGATTTTCATTTGAGCACATAACATGCTCTGTTGGATGCCCTATAAATCTGTGATAAACACAGTATTTAGGGTGATCAGTTTTACCAACTTCTTCTGGTCGCTTTGCCTCTGGAAGCTGAAGTTTATTGCTTTTGATCAAGCAATCGAAGATGCTTAAAGTATCATCTTTATCGAAAGAATACTCTTCTTTTGGACGAGTTGACTTTTGCAGTGGTGCTGATGGGGTGGATGTCGTCTGAGTAAAATTGACAGCCAAATACTCTTTGCCTTTAAGATTGATGGCCAATGTTTCATTATTCTTGCGGTTATTCTGGCGATTACTACCCCAGGTGTAGAATGTTCATCTTGGTTAGGATGAATCATCTGGACTCCTAACTGCTTGAACTTTTGGCACTCACTTCCGCCGCCTTTGCATTAACAATAAAAGAAGGCCAATCCTGGAATTATGTAGATCCTGTCCACATACTGATAATAGGCAACAAGTTTGATTTGTAAGTGTCTATTGTTACAACAGATGGAGTATCTAAAGGCATTTTGAGTGCCTCTCGGCGGAATCTTTCAATAAAACTCTCTGTGGATTCATTGTGCCTCTGTTTAATTTTAATGAGGGCAGACATTGTCATGTCGTTGACTTCCTCATAAAATGTTCCAAGAACATTTGCTTGAAACCAACAAAAGAAGTGATACAACCATCAGGTAGGCTACGATACCAGTTGTATGCTGCACCGGCTAAACAACCGACAAACACTCTGGTAAGGAGCATCATTTGGCTGTAATTGATCAGTCATCACTTCGAAATAATTGATGTACTGACTTGGAGAAGTCTACCATCAAACAGCATAATGGTTGGGAGTTTATAATTAGGAGGAAATGGAACTTCCTTTCACTATGTAGGATATGATTACTTTATGCCCAATCTTTGTAGGCATCCTTCTGTTTGAAAGCCTCAAACTGAGTGCGCAAAAGTTTCACAGCCTCATTTGCATCCCCTGATGTTTGAGAATTGGTGGGCTGGTTAGAAGTGTTAGGAGGAGGAACAACGTGGTAATTACCACCCCATCACCAGACTGACTTGGATCAGCTTGAATTGGCACAGAAGCAACCTGAGGGGCTGGTACCCCCAGATTAACAGGTACAGAAGATGCTATAAGCTCAGGATTTGTAACAGGGTTTACAATGAGAGGTACTGTATGTTGAGCTACCATTATGGTATGCATGCTTGCAACAATTTCTGTCATGGTTTTCAATTTGTCTTCTAATACAACAATTCGTTGCTCTTGGCTGGTTGACGTAGAGGCATCTTGATCTTCTGTAATGGTATATGCTGTCACTTCTCTTGCTGCTATTGATGAGATAGTTTGTTCAGAACTTTCACTATCTGCATCAAACTCGAAAGAATCCTCTCCACATGAGTGATAGGAGATCTTCTTGATTAAAGACACCTTGGATCAAATGACGATTTCTCGATCTAGTGTATTAAAAGACACCTTCATTGGATGCATGGATCCGGTCTAAGTATTGTTGACTGGGATTACGTGATGCATTACGTCTTGGACGTTTCCCACCCCAGTGCCTTGAGAAGTCATGTTAACAGAAGCCTATAATAGTTATCTTCGTCTTCTATTATATGTTCAGGAGTTGAAGCATAGTTCAGACGATCGAAGACAGATCGTCGAGCCGATTGGCAACAATAATTGATGACAACTTCATGTAGGAAGTGGCGATTTGAAGCGCGATTTGGAGGTGAGGAAAACATTCCCGTAGTCTCCCGCCTTTGTGTAAGACATTGTCGGAGGTCAGTTACAACCATAGGACGAAGAAGTCAGAGGAACATATTCTTAATGTTATTAGGAACATGTCTCCTATTCTTCAGGTTTAGTTCCTTGAATGTACAAAGATGTACTCAACTCATTAGCATAAGTAGATGGGTCTTTCTTTTCAAACTTTGGCTTTTGGTGCAGATTGGCCTTTGGCATAGGGTTCTTGCGTTTTGCTAAAGTTAATATTGGTTGACGCCTATTGAGATAAGCGTAAATCTAAAAATTCTGTTCCTGGTGTCTCTGTTTGTGATACCTTCAACTTTCCTTGCTTGGATCTTGAAATTTGCAAGGTAGGAAGGACTTGACCAAACCCCATAGGGGTAGGTAAGATACCTCTCTGATCAGTATTCTTTCCGGTATCAGAGATTAGAGGACCTCTGTTTACAGGGATAGAATCTGATACATCTTCCTCTGAGTCATAGACCAGGAAGTTTGAGGAAAGACCAAAGGGTGCTTTCCTTTATTTTGAACAGGGTTAGCTAAGAAGTGTTTCCCTTTGTTCTGTTGTGTGATCATTTTAGGCATAGATTGTGCCAATTGAGAAAATGCCATAGGACTTTTTTTTGTTCTGTCTAGTGTAAGCACTAGGACAAATTCTATAAGTTCAGAACTTGAAATTGGAAGAGGGAATAGCCAAAAGACTAGTTTCCTTGAGTTGGGCCGGAGTAGCAGATTGTGCCTGAGTTACCAATTGCTTGGGTTGTGCCATAGTCCTACGGACTACTGGTGGCGTCTTGGCTGCAACATTGGTAGACTGTGCCTCGACAGTAGCTTGAACTGACTGTGCCTTGGCAGCAAAGATTGTAGTAGGCTGCACATGGGCAGCAGAGCGAGCAGATTGCGCCCTAACAACAGAAACAGGCTGTAATGGAGCCATTGAGGCGGATTGCGCCTTGGTCATTAAGCACTTAAGCGCTTGGGCAACAGTAACTGTGGGAGATTTAGGAGTCCACACAGTCCTGTTCTTAGCGATAGCCGCCGTGCGCTTGTTGCTCTTGGTGTTGATCATATTCTCATAGGCTGTCTGGTTGACTTGAACAACCAGAGTCTTCTGCGTCTTGCCATCGACGCAATGTCACATTGAGTTGTCACTTTCTCATCGGAGGAGAAAGTCGTCCCCAGCAGAGTCGCCATTTTGTTTTCAAAAACAAAAATTTGTTTATTCTAAACTTATAAAAGAGTACAAAGTACAATGAATTTTGGGGAAGTACAACTTTAGGAATCTGATCAGGAGATGATCACTTTATCCTTTGGACTATGTGAACTTGAAGACTGTAGCCTCTAGAGAACGCAGCAGCAATTTTGTAAGAGTTCTTAATCTTTGTCCCTATCTCTGATGATGATTGGAAACTCTATTTATAGAGTTCAGGAAATAACTGTTTAGCAGTTATTCTGATGTGCGTGTAGGCTGGATTGCGCCATACTGGATTGCGCCAACCTCCTGTTGTGCCAACTTTCATTCAGTTGTCAAACGTGTACTAACTGTATTTAGACGTATGACATCATATGATTGAGATGCGCATGGTCGTGTACAGGATAGTAGACACATCTTGAGAGATTAGTGGCATGTGCGCCACATCATCCTGTTTTAGAATGTAAGTTGTCTTCAACTTTATCAGGTTGCACGAGCTTCAGTCAACAAGTCAAACTGTGCTTGATTTGAGCTGCGCCTACACACGTGGCAGCTTCGATCAAAAGTCGTTCAGGTTGTGCCCAGACGCAACTAAGGATTTTGTTTAGATTGCTGCACGTAACTCACGGAGTGTACAGGACAGCTGTCCACCAACTTCTCTTGAGCGGCCCAATTTACGGGATTCGAAAAGATTTTCCTCGTTCACTATTGTGTCAGCCGTCAGTATTGTCAGGTAATGATGACCATTAAGTGTCAGATGCCACATAGATTTTTGTGCAAGAAAGATTGGGCACAGTCTGATATCGGGCGCAATCTGATCGGTGGCGCAATCTGTTCTCTGAGCTTCATATCAGTGTCACAACTTGATTTTTGGGGCACAACCTGATCACTGATCAGTATATTCAAGGTGCAACTTGATTTTTAGGCTCTATACTCCGTTGAGATTGAGTAGTGGATTGATTCAATGGTTAGAAGGAGGTACCGCATGATAAGTACCACCCCCAGCACCGGATTGACTTGGAATAGCCTGCGCAGGACTGGACGTGGTTTGAGAAGATTGTACCCCCAATTAATATTGGTGGGAACTGATGTTGTCATAGGTTCTTGAGTCAAAATCAGATTCGCGACCAGTGGAACTGTATGTTGTGCCATAATCACAGCATGCATGCCTACCATCATCTCAGCCATGTTCTTCAAACTAGCCTCTAAAACAGGAATTCTTTGCTCTTGACTGGAAGAAGTGGAGGTATCTTGATCTTCTGTGACAGCATAAGCAGTCACTTCTCTAGCCTTCGAAGATGATAGTAGAAAGGATGGTCCTTTCAGAACTTTCACTGTCAGCATCAAAGTCACATAAAGAACTACCCCCAAAATAAGTGATAGGGATATCTTTTTGACTGAAGAAATCTTGGTTTGAATCAAGAAGATTCCTTTGACCGATTGTGTCTCGGCTTCTTGATCTAGTATATTGGTATACTCCTTCACGGATTCAAGAATCCGATTTAAGGATTGCTGACTAGGATGTGGAATGCATTACGTCTTGGACGTTTTCTACCCCCAGGGCTTCGAGATGTCATGTTGACAGGAGCAAAGAGTAATTCATCTTCGTCCACTAGGATTGGTTTAGGAGTCTGAACATAACTCAGACGGTCAAAGACGGACCGCTTGGTTGTCTGACAATAACATTTGATGACAACTTCATGATGGTGGTTGCAATGATGTTCTTGATGTTGGACCACCACTGGACGAGATGGATTTACAACCTTCCACTTCTGTATTAAGAGTTCATGAAGGTCACTAACAGGACGAGAAGAAGTTGCAGGAATAGTCTTTGATGATATTCAGGACATGATTCCTGTTTCTGTGGTGTCCTATACCTTGAGTGTACAAGGACGTGCTGGTTAGCATAAGTCACAGGATCTTTCACCTCAGCATCTTCCTCTGGTGTAAGTTAGCAACTGGTACAGGTTGCATTTTGTGTCTTTCGAAGTTGACCCTGATTGGCACCTGTTGATATAGGTGCACAAGTCCGACGGAGGAGCTACTTGTGCATCTACTTGAGATACTAGTTTGCCTTGTCGAGATCTTGAGACATACAGGGTTGGTAAATCCTATCCTGACCTCTTTGGAGTAGGCATAATACCTTTTTGCATGGAAGGTTTATTCTGAATAGAACCATCTTTCTGACAGAGATTTGGTTGTTTCTGTTAAGGAGAATAGAATTCTATTTGAATTGGCAGTACTTTCTACCCAATCAATGACTCGAGGAAAGGCTAAAAAGCGTTTTCCTTGATTTAGTGATTTCTCACTAAAGTTTTAGTTCGGTGACAAAGAGGGAGTCTCTAAACAGTGCTTCTTTACATTGCGCTCGTGCATAAGTATGTGCAGGTTGCGCCAGAGCATGAACATGCATAGGTTGTGCAAGAGCAGGAACACGTACAAGTTGTGCTGGAGCAGGGACATGCACAAGTTGTGCCGGAGAAGAAAAGGCCAAAGGGCGCTTTCCTTTGTTTTGAACAGCGGTATGTCGAGACAAAGTCTCCTTCCATTTCAATCAGAGAAGTGGAGGGATTAGCCAAAAGACTATCTCCCTTAGGTTGTACCAAAGTAGTGACGGGCACAAGTTGCACAAAGGCAAGAACAGGTGCAGGTTGCACCAGGGAAGAGAAGACCAAAGGGCACTTTTCCTTGTTTTGGACAGCAGTGCGTCGAGACAGAGTCTCCTCCGATTTCAGAATTAGAGAAGTGGAGGGATTAGCCAAAAGGTTATTTTTCTTAAGTTGCGTCGAAGCAGTGATGGGCGCAAGTTGCGCAGAGGCATGAGATTGCACCGCCGAGGACTTAAGAGTCCAAACAGAGTGTGTCTTGCTCTTAATAGCAGCAACAGTGCGCTTGGCACCCCCAGCATTGATCATGGTCTCATAGGCTGTCTGGTCGACTTGAACGACCAGGGTCTTCTGCGTCTTGCCGATTGACGTGGTATCACATTGAGTTGTCACTTTTCGTCGGAGAAGAAAGTCGTCTCAGCAGAGTCGCCATTTTGTTTACAAAAAACAAAAGTTTTATTACAAACTAAGAAAAAGAGTACATGAGTACAATTGATTTATGAGGAAGTACAACTATAGGAATATGATCAGAAGACGATCACTTTATCCCTTGGACGATGTGATATCGAAGACACGAGCTTCTGGAGGATGCAACAATACTTTAGCAGGAGATTATGATCATTCTTGATGCTTTGAGATTGATTTGAAACTCTATTTATAGAGTTCTTGAAAAACTGTTTAGCAGTTATTCTGGATTGCGCACACTTCAGGTTGCGTGCCTCCTATTCACTTGCGCAAACGGTTGTACTAACTGCTGTAGACGCGTGGCATTGTTTGATTGAGATGCACGTAGTTGTGAGCAGCGTAGTGGGTACGTTCTGCAAAGTTAGTGGCTTGTGCGCCACGTCGCTCTGTCCTGAACACCATTTGATCATCTTACGTGTGCTTCATCAGGTTGCGCGTGGGCGCAACGTAACAACCTGCGCGAGCAGTTTGCACCAATTACTGTAGATGTATGGCATCGTTTGATTGACTTGCACATGGTCGTGGGCAGTATAGGGCATGCTCTACAAAGTTGATGTCTTGGCGCCATGTCACCCTGTTTTAAAATAAGAGTTGATCAATTGGCGCCAATTTGTCAGGCTGTGCATAGGCGCAACTCAATGACTGACACTTTTGACTAGGTCTTCTGTGCTGTACTAATTAATTCTCGCGCCATACAGTGACTTGCGCAAGCCAGCTGTCAGTATTAATTATATGCTGACAAAATCTTCTCGAGTGCCGCGTTGCATGGGATTCGAATGGATTTTCCTTAATCTTCGTGCTGTCAGTTGTCAGGAAATGATGATGCCATTACAGCTTCTCGAGGAAATGTGCCACGTATTGCTCGTACGACCTGACTCCAACGCAGCCTGACGCTGGCGCAGCCTGATGCTGCACAACTTGTTTGTTTGGCACAATACAATATTTTGGCGCCATCTAATGGTCAAACACTTTAATGGGTGGCACATCTTAATTTTTAGGCTTTATAAAGTTCCTCATTACACGTCTAATTGTATAGGAGAGGTAGAAATATTAGAAGAGGAAGACGAAGTAGATGAAAGTGAAGATGAGGAGGAAGATGAAGGGGAGGACGAGGAAATGAAGAAGATGAATTTTCAGAAGAGGATTGAAAATAAAATGTAAAATCTGTCATGTAGCATCTTTTTTGACTTGTAAAATGTACTGTCACTTAGCTATGGAATAAAATCTGAAACTATATATAACATGTACCTTCCATATATTATATTTGTTAGACCACTAATTATTTCCGTCAATTACCAGATGGAACCTATGATCCAAGCACGTCGCTTGAGAGATGCACAGATTGCTGCTGAGGAGGAAGTGGTACCTCCTATAGTTAAGAAGGAAGTGGTACCTCCTACTGTTAAGGAGAAAGTGGTACTGGGAGGTAGTGGCACCGGAGTTCCAGTTACTCAGCTCCTATAGCTGATCTTGATCACTTAAATACTGTTTATGTGCAGTATCTGAGGGACTGGTATTTGGCTCAGCGTAAAGCGTAGAGTTATATGATAGGACTTTGCCCGGATTTGTCTTCGGTATACTTATCATTATATTATCGTTCTTGATTATACTTCTTGGATGTTGTTGCCTTAATCCTAAATTTTTGGTTATTATCTGGACTTGGATATTTTTGGATTAGACTTCTTGGTTATTATCTAGACATGTTTACAACTTGAGATATTGGTTTTCCTTCTATATGTATCATATTGTGCTTATTCTTACTTAGTATTTGACTGAGTATTATTTGTGATATTATTTATTTTAGCTATGGAATGTAAAATCTATTTAGACTTGTGGTTATGTACTATTTTTCTTCTTCTTTTTATTTTGTGACATGTACTGTATGTTAAACTATTTTCTTGTAACTTTTATTTTGTTTATCATAATTCAGGTATTACAGGACGACGTGGATCCAGCCCAGAGGTAGATTACCTGTAAACCCCTGAATTTTAGGGTTCTTTTAAATTTTTTATATGGATTTTTAATAAACTATTTATTATAATTAGTTTTGATCAAAATATACTTTTTTGTGACTTTGATTTTTGGAGCACCAGGGATGTCAATCTCTCAAACTTCCTTCATGAGTTTTGTAGTAGGCAAGATTATCTTTATTTTGATATATAATGTCCCACTCAAACTTGTTCCCTTGCATTATTTACCTCGCACAACTTTTTGGTTAATTTAGGTCGTTTGACCATCTATAGTAAACTTGACCTAACTTCTAATTTAAATTCGGAGCTCGATACCGGTCCATCCTAATCGACCGAACATATGATTTTGATCTATTTTGAGTCTACTACACACATGACATTCGTGTGCCATCCAATTGAGCTCCCGCATGCTATATCATCAATGATCATAAATGACCTAATTTGTAGTCATGATCACTCCAAGCCCAAATCTGATTCAATCAAACCCCCGACCCAATTTCTTATGGCCACTCACATGGCACCCTTCAAGGCACTATATGGAAAGTATTGCTCTTGTAACCCTCTCTTATTAATTATTTTGCTAGCATCCCATAATTTATTTTATATAATTATTTATTAGTAAAGTTTCTTAGGTTACTTAGGGCGTATAGGTTGAGTGTAATAATATATATATATATATATATATATATATATATATATATATATTATATTATATATACTGGTATTATTTTTGATGTGTATGTTCCCATATATATATTATTATATATATATATATATATATATATATATATATATAATCTAGTATATATATATATATATAAAATATATATATTATATAAAATATATCTTATATATATATATATATATATATATATATAAGATATATATATAATATATTATATATATATAATATGATAATTGAGTATGCCCTCATATATACATTTATGGTTTAAAAATCAAGAAAATAAAATCTTATATAACAATAATCTATACCAATATATAATATATATATATATATATATATAATATATAGATATAATATATATATATATATCTGGTGTGTATTCTTTTGTGATAAGCCTATGTATATACATACATCTTATTCATTTCATTAGACTTAAACCATTTGTTGACCCTTTGTATAAATATGATATTTCTATCTATTGCAACCTAGTCCAAGATTAGCTAAGCCTACTAATTCCTATAACCCAACTCTCCCTCTAATACCCTACCCAATTTTTGGTTGTATTCTCTTGGTGTTGTTTCCTTTCTATTGGAAGAGGACACTGTAACCATGTGGGTCGGAGCATGTTGTCCTACTATACTGTTGCACTCCTTCTGTATATATTCATGCTCTTCTCTCCACCTTCACCTAAAACCTAGCCACGCATACACCACACCGACGCCTCCTTCCCCAGCTACAACCCCCTAACCTAAACTCTACCTTCTCTTCGGTCGTGTCAGGATCGCTGTCGCAGCCTACTCTCCGCCGTACGTGGTAGCGTGTATCGCAGTCGTGCACAACCCAGCGCCACACATGCGTGCACGCAAGCAGTAGCAACGACGTGGTCGTATGCCTGCAGCGCCCAGGCCTCACCACCGGGCTGCTACCGCCTGTCGGCGATGTGTCTCGCCATCGGCTATGCGCGACACAGTACAGCGGCGCTGCCACGCATGTACGAGGCAGCGACAGCAGCGGCCAGTGGCCGTACGCGTGCAACAACGTACAGCAGTGACGGCAACCGCCGTGATGCCGTATGACCACCCCATGGCTCAGACGAACCCCTGACGAATCCCTCATAGCTGCCACCTTCTTTTCCGATGTGCAGCATAGGCTATTCGTGCGTATCGTACGAAATCCCGTCGTGATGCACGTAAAATTGAATCCAGAATCACATTTTGAGACAGCAACTTTGGGCACATTTCGGACAATCCGACCGTTGGATCGTCAATCGGATTCTTTCGTCTTAATCTTAGTATAACCCCTTTACTCTAAAGTTTCAACCGTTAATTTGATCCTTTGATAGATCAAAACCGACTACCAAGTTGACCATTTAAATTGTATTATTTTGGACAATTTCGTGGAGCCAACTTTGCAGATTCGTTTCTCTCTTGTCGAAGTTTCGGCTGATGAACTACCAACTCCGGCACGTAGCAGTATAACCACTTTCATGCCATAAAAAATTTCAGCTTCATAGGATATCGTTCGGTTGGTTGAAATCGACGCCAATTTGGCCTCTCGAAATTGTAAATTCTAACTTGTAAAATTTAATTTTGAAACCCGGGACTCCGGATTCTAGTTCTGACACCAATAGTGGACTCGTGCATTGTTCTGGCTAAATTCATATAATTTGCTGAGTTTGGAGGCATGGACCTCGGCACGCATTTTCATGCAAATTGGGTCCCAATGTCCGGGTCAACGGGTCATTTTGAGATCGGTTCATCGGAATCCAATTTCGGATATACCGTTGGTTTTGTATCGTCATTCTAGACTCATGGACGTATAATTTGCTAGGTTTAGGACTTTTATCCTGGCATATTTTTCGGTGCAAAGCGGTCTAAAGACGAACATCGTTTTGACCCAAAATTACCATTTTTCTCTGTCCAAATTGGATTTATGGTAGGCTATCCTAGCTAATTTGACCATTCTTGACACGTTGGTGATATTTATTTTATCATCCGACAACATCTGTAGATTTTTCCTTTATGTATCACCATTAGTTATATAATTCTTATTATGTTCGTTTCGAAATCAGTGCATCAAACTGATATCAGATTGTTAACCTTACGGTTGATCGTCTTGTCTCGATTTGCGTGTCGTAGGTTTGATGTACGAATAGCAAGGTACAAACTTGATATTTTAATAATCTACAACTTGTAATTCATATATTAGAAATATGATTATAGAGACTAATATGATCTAGTATTGACCTAGAGTTGATCTAGAATGCATATTTATTTTAGACATCCATGTTTAACATACCAAAGCATTAATTAACATTAGAATATCATATTTAGGTATTTGTGATTCCACTTTGGGCCTCCATTCACACTTGTTGCTCAGGACCGCAGGCAAGTACATTCTCTGATAGTTTTCACTATTTGATTACTATAATTCAAGTATTGAGAAATGTTACTTATGATTCATGACACGACACAAATTGGTATTGTCATTGGATCTTCAGTCATGAGATGTTACCTTAACTCATCGCAATGGTATCGAATACTGTTCTCGTTGGTATTGGATAACATTGGATATTATTAGATAACACTGAAATAGTGGATAACATTGGATACATTGGCTAGTAAAGTATCATGGTTGGATCCATCGTATCAGTCGGGGCGGGGGAAATACTAGTTAGGTATGTGATCAAGAACTCTCGGCAAGTAGTATAAGTCATTGGCTACTAGATAATCATGCACTTCACGCATGGTTGAGCTAGCTTTCCTTAGTGTAAATCATTGAATCTCCCAAGCCGATCACATATCTGTTTGGTATCTCAAAATACATTGTATATTATAGTTTTATATTCAGTTCATTGGTTACATTACTCTATCCTGATATTGTAGTTCCTCTTTCATTTCTTGCTCGCACTAATTACATACTATAGATTATATTGCCTGTCTCTTTGTTACTTTTATTGCATCAGTTTTGTTCTTTATCGTATATAGCATTTTATTATCACTACTTTATAGTTTTTGTCAATTATTGGAACTGCTATTGGATTGTACTTTTCTCTAATCTTGACTGGATAACCAAAATTTTAGGAGTTATTATGCCCCACATTCTTGGACTACATGACGATGCTAGCTGAGACGTCTCGATGTTCCATAGACTGTGAGTTGCCTCCTGGGAGCTCTAGGCCATTATTCCTTATCTAGATTTGTGTTTTCGTTATCAGTTTATCCCCAATACATTTCTAGTATGTATGATCATTTGTAGTTTCTATTGATATAGAGTGTCATGACCGGCACCCATTTTCAGGATGCAAGTGCGTGCACAAGCCAGCTACGTATCAAGCGGACTCCAGCCCAAATCAAATACGTATAAGCTGTCTAGACTAAGGTAATATGCCTAATCATGGAAAGACAAACTATATCTCAATCCACAAGAAGAATATAAAACAAGAATGAACATTATGGTTCATAGTCTGCAGTCCATAGCATATATGTCCGATTAGACTCCAAGAAAATAACATGAGTCTATAAAACTAGGCTAACAAGCAGAATATATCATGATAAGGAATATAAACACGAGAGGATAACAAGGTAATAACACTAGCAAATACCTGGATCCTGCAAATGTAATCAACTACCAACATGATCAGACTAACTAACTCCAACAATCAACTACCTGAAGAGATCATCAGGTCCTCAAGGGACTAGCAAGATACATAAACATGCCTACTAGTATGACAGTAAATAACATTATGGAGAATA